>OY757907.1:26845794-26871154 GCA_963585895.1 Sepioteuthis lessoniana | reverse complement strand
AATACCAGTCGCATCTTTTGGTTATGCCTTTTTCTACCTCATTTCTGCGTAGACTCAGTCGTATCTTTGCTGTTATCAGAAGATACTTCTTCAAAAGATGAGTATTCCACACAGCCAAGAGCATTTTTCATCCACTTCTTGTTTATAAGGATATAATCTATTTGTGCTTTAGCAATATATGGGTAAGTGTATGTCCATAGTTTCCACGCTTTTTTTTTTACAGGCATTTAAAATTGTCGTAGACTCTTGAAAATTCACTATGTTATTGCCACACATCTTATGAGATGATTGACCAATTTTTATGATTTCAGGTTCAAATGAACAGCTACAGCAGGAATTGGAATACACCCTACTAAAGCCTGATTGTCACAGCTGGTGAATTTCAAAAATGCGATATGGACGTGAGGAAGAACGATATGCAAAAAATTTCTGTTATAAACTTTGAAAAAAATGCCGCTACAAAAACGTATGGAATGCTTCACACTGCTTTTGGAGCTTCTTGCATGAAGCGAGCATCAGTTTTTGAGTGGCATAAGAGATTCAAGAAAGGCAAGGAGTCTGTGAGGGATGATGAAAGGTGTGGAAGGAGTAGGAAGTCAATACACCAGAGTTGATTGGCCAAAGGGTTAGGGTTAGGGTTACTATGTTGAGGTTTTAAGGGAGGGAGTTCAGGAAGAGATTCCTTGGGAAGAGGCCAGCACTCTTCAAATCGGGTCAGTGGCATTTCCACAGGACAATACACCAGTCCATAACTCCATCCTTATCACTGATTATTTGACCAAGATGGACATCAAAACAGTTCCTCAGTCTCCCTATATACCAGACCTTGCTCCCTGTGACTTTTGGTTATTCCCTTAGCCCAGAGACAGTCGTTGTGAGACAATTGAGGAGATGAAAGAGGCTGTGACGAAGGTCATTGACACGCTTACACAAGAGGACTTCCATGGAGCCTTCCAGAAGTTGTTAGAACGGTATAAAAAGTGCGTTGCAGCCGGAGTAGATTACTTCGAAGGGTACTAGAGTTTCATGTGTGTACTATCAATAAAAGTGCCCATATGAACAAAGTCTGGAAACTTATCGTCTGCACCACGTAATTTCTCCTCCCTATTTTGAAATTTCGTAAAAACATATTTAGTCTGTTTTCAAGTGAGAAGTCTTTTATATGTTCCCCATTTCTGTTTGAAGTGTCGTGTAAGCAGATTTTGTTAGTTTCCGCTATGATTATTTGAGTGTTCATGTCTCCTCCGACGATTAGTATGATGTGTTTGGGAACAAGGGAAGATGGCTCGTTGGAGAAGGTGATGATGTCCGTTTTATCACGGCCATTGCGGGGAATATAACAGAAATTTGTGCTAGGGTTGCCGTTAAATGAAGCAGACATCATTCTCGGTAGTATTTTCCCAATGCTATTTTGTGATTTTAGGGCATTAGGACTAAGTAGCATTTTTGTCCCTCCAATGACAACGTTGAGAGAGTTTTTTTATGCAGATAAACGTCCATCCATTACCAGTATCATGGTATTGTATTTCTCGTTCACTATGGTAGTGACTATGTTCTTGTATGCAGACGATGTATATGTTGTAGTCTGCAGCAGACGCTGTCAACTCATGATCTGATCTATTCTATGTAATGTCCTAACGCTTTATGATACGATGCGAATCTTGTTTTTGCATCTGAGTAATATTTGATTTGGTTTGCTTTTGAGCTTTGCAGCTGACTTTTCGAACAATGGGGCCAGTACTCAAACCTCAGCACAACATGCCCGCTCATTTTCCCGCACGGGTGATGCGGCTTAGACAAATGTTTTGATTCAGAGTAATGGTAGTCTTTCGTTGGCTGATTTTATTCTTAATAGAAACCACATTTATAGATGAATAGCAGCAGTTTCGGGACGGAATTATTTTCTTCCGCTCAGTATCAAGTGAGGCTTGCCGTTGACCAAAATTTAGATTCATCCGCCTTACTTCACATCAATTATGCTGCATCTCATGGCTTCTCGTGTTTTTGTTTTATACAGAGAATGAAATGTTATTTATCTTCCCTTAGATTTTTTTTTTACTTTTTAAGAAGGCTAAAGTTCAGGTACTCACTGTTTTTTACCTGATTGTTTTATTTTACTTTGTCGCTAAAACATGATTTTTTCTCTTGTTCAGATCTTGAGCAATTATTTGCATTTAGTTTATATTCAATGTTCTCTGTTTCATGTTGGTTATATCATTTAGATCTCCCGTATCTGCAACTGATTAATGACTTTAATAGAAACTTGTATCATACAAAAGTAATAGTATTTAACTTTATCTTTTAATCAAGTCAAACTTAGAAACCAGAAAAATACAGGTAAATAAAATAAACACACCTTTAGTTCCAAATAGTCAAAACAAATTAAAATTTTAAATAAAATACATATAATTAATAATACAGACTTTGTTTCTGTTGGTTTTGGTTTTGTATTTTTTTCTTTTTTTTTTTTTTTTTGGCGGGGGTCTTTTTTTGCGGTGGGGTTCTACTTTCTGTTTTGTCTTCGTCTTAACGGTAGATGCCCTTCCCTGTTTCTATTTATTTTGAAATTTGGTCACCTTACTACAAAGAATTTTCCTTTCTTCTCGACTTTCCCATTTTTATACATTAAATATACAGCTTACCAACGATGCCTCAACCTCCTTATTTAATGCTTTGTATCCTTGTTTTCGGCTGAATTAAAAGTATCGACTTCCATATATTTTAACAGCGGAAACTTACAGAAGACTAAAATATGAGTAAACAAAACACTCATAGTTAAAGCAAAAACAATTTTGAAGGCAATTCAGACAATATCTCGGGGTTTTTTGTGTAGCACTGCCGTTTTTTTTTGGGGGGGATCTCTTCAGTTTAATCTTTTCACTTCTGACTTGAACGGTGGATGCACTTTACTGATTCTATTTTACCAAGCGCATTTAAAAATCTCACTGACTAAATCAGAAATATGAGCAATAGCTAAATATTTGTGTTGTGGAAAACACTACTGTATCGAATAAAACTAGTAAAATGCACAAAATATGTAACCATGACTGTAAATAGAGCGCGATTCCCAAACCTCCAGACGGACAATAACTCAAGGTGTATTGATATGCTGTTAAAATCCACCAATCAGTAAATCTATGTAATCTTTCTACAAAGGGAAGTAATATATTCCAATAGAACAAAATATTCAAAAACTCTCAAGTTTCGGTTGTTATGTCTGATGAGATAAGAAGTTCTTAAGGTCATAAAATAATTCCCAATTATTAATATATGGACTTCTAATACAGCACATTAAATCTTTAGTGAATGTTAGATCTTTAATAATCCCTCCTTTGAAGGAAATAGAGAGACACCGTGCTACGCAAAAATAAATGGTCTAAAAGAAATAAGTGCGCGCGCACACACACACACACACACACACACATATATATATATATATATATATATATATATATATATATATATGGATATATATATATATATATATATATATATACTATATATATATATATATATATATATATCCATATATATATATATATATATATTATATATATATATATATATATATATATATATACTGTGTGCCCCGGTAGACTGACACATCTTTAAAAGTCATAGCACTCTTGTTTTTAATTTAATTTTGAATATTATTAGTCAGATATCATAAAAAATATAAGAATGGAAAAAGAGAAGTTACAGGGTGAAATCTAATTATAGAATTTTACCATTCTGTCTACTGCTGTACAATTTAACAGAAAAGAAGATACTACGTCACCCATGTTAATGTGAAAAAATCCTCCAAGTACAAACATGATAAAGAGCTCAGTGTACACATCTAAAACTCGAGGTAAAGTTACAGATCATCCACAAAGCTATCATTAAACAACTGTTCCCTCAAATCAGCAGCGAAAAAGTTTTTATTCTGTCGATATTTTGTGGGCTATATATATATATATATATATAATAGCTCATACAAAAGGATTAGTCAAATGTTGATGGGCTATATATATATATATATATATATATATATATATTTCGATCCCAGCTACGGGAAGCTAATGTCTAGCCACACTGATGAGTTCTGATAGAACGAAACAGATCTGTCTGCGGATGACTATAGAGATATACTCCCCAACCCCGTAGGCTCGAGTTCTCTGGCAAAGAAGTAATCGTGTTGCCATTAGCGTATATTGCAAGCCTCTTCATATATGAATTGAGGTCTCGGTAGCCATTGAACGGATGTTTGTAAACAATAGTAATTGTGATTCATAACCGTTTAAAATTTACTTCGCAGCTAATGGCTTCTCGTGGCTGAATGGTGAGAAGTTAGGCTTGACGTTTGGGTCAACTGGGTTTCGATCCCAGCTATGGGAAGCTACTGTCTAGCCACACTGATGAGTTCTGATAGAACGAAACAGATCTGTCTGTGGATTACTATATATATATACTCTATCGACATTTGACTAAATCTTTGGTACGTGACTTGTTGATCATGAATGCTTACATAGCTTCTGAACCCAGACATGAGTTGAAGCGTAGACGATGAGAATGTAATAGATTCAGATACTTCTGAATCACATAGTCTTAACTCATGGGTTATTTATTCGTCATGGCATAAGAACACTGGAGAAGAAAATAATAATTGTTTTGATAATATTTAATATTCTTCGATAAATGATGGTGCCGACAGGTTTAGAAGTTTAATAGTTATTTTGTCATGTTTTCCCTTTGGAGCTGTTTTGTTAAATAAACTATGTATCATCTACCCTGGAAAATTCTACACATTAATTGATTATCTGTTGCCATCAGAACCTCGGGATTAAAATTCGGGTTATGAAGGCCACAAGAGGTTATTGAGAGATGCTTTTTTTACATCTAGCACCACAAATAAAAAAAATAATGCAATCGATGAATCAATGGACAATACAAAACAAAACAAAAAATGGCAGAAAATAGAAAAAAAGAAAATAAGCCGGTAAAAAAATAATCAAAAAACGGTAAAGACAGTTCGAGAAAACAGAGTAACGCTAATGTATTGTTTAAATAGAGAAGATATCAGTAACAAAGTGAAGCTGTCAGTTGTTTTTTTCGGCGAGAAGAAAAGATAGAAGAAGAACTGGAAAGAAGATATTTACGACAAATTTGTAGAATATGTAAATGATTTTAAAAAATTAGAATAAAATATTCCTGAAAAGCATGGAGTAAACAGAAAAAAAAAACGGAAACTGTTACAAAAACTGATGACGTAGAGGGTTAAAATAAAGACATAAAACAAAAGATGATTAGGAAGAAAAATTGAGTAAGGTGATGAAGAAAACAGGAGGACTAAAAAACAAAGAAAATACAGGAAAGAGGAGAGAAAAAATTAGAATAACGTATTCAAGAAAGGTATGGAATGACAGAAAAGAGGGAAAAATGTTACAAAAAAGAGAACTGGTGATTAACGGGGCTAAAAAAGATATGCAAGGAAAGAAGATGATGAATATGAAAAATTTTAGAGAAAGAGGATGAAAAAAAGACGATGAATAAAAAAAAGAAAAAAACAGGTAAGAAGATTGAGAAAACAAAGAAAATGAAGAATATAACCATTACAAATAATTAGAATGTATTATTTTCATCATTCAGGGTTTTCGGATTATTGTCTTCATCTTTATCATTATGTTCACAACGTTTCGGCCGATAGGTCCTACGGCCTTCTTCAGGTATTTCTCGAACTCGGGAGCCTACACGGAACTTCGAACCATGTCCTTTATTGAATCGACGGGGGTGTCTTGTTCTGATTCCGTTAACCATAACCGGGTATAAGTGCTAAGTAATCCCGTATTGTCCCGTATTGTTACCAAGTATTCCCGTATTGTTATTGAAGTGCTAAGTATTCCCGTATTGTTACTCGCCTGCAGTCAGGATTGAACCTACAACCTCCAGATGATTGTATCTTTTAGAAGCTTAGGGAATCAAAGCCTATAACCGTAACGGTTCAATCCTGACTTCAAACAAGAAACAATACAGGAATACGTAGCGCTTATACCCAGTTAGAGTTAACGGAATCAGAAAAATTGAACCCCATGGATTAAATAAAGGACGTTGTTCGATGATCCGTGTAGGCTCCAGAGTTAGAGAAACCCCTGAAGAAGACCGAAGGACATATGGGCCGAAACGTTGTGAATATAACAATAAAGATGAAGACAGTAGTCTGAAAATCCTGAACGATAAAAATCAACAAGCTTCGTCTCAAAAATTCAGACAACTAGGATTATTTTCATTTCAGAAGTCTAAAGATACAAGAAAGGAAAGAGAGATAACGAAAAAGAATACACAGAATGATATACGGGAAATAAGACAACAGTGAAAACTTAAGTTAAGAAGAAAAAAATAATGGTCAAAAAAGAACGGAAGAAGAAAAAGTAAGAGATAATTAAAAAGAAGGGGGTCGATGAGGGAAAATATTGACAGGAAGAGTAACGAAAAAATAAATAAGAAGCCGGAAAGATAACAGCATAAAAGATAACGAAAAGAAATTACAAAAAAAGATATCAGGAAAAAAACGATCAAGCAAGAAAAGAAATATAAAATAAGTGGGAAAAGGTAACTGAAAAGAAGATTTAAAAGAAAAGAGGTCATGAAGAAAAAAAGTAGATGATAACGTTAAAGAAAAAGAAAATAAGAAGCCAAAAAAAAAAAGATCTAGCGAACAAAAAACGAAAATGAGAAATGATATTAAGAAAAAAAAAAATAAGACAAAGTTAAGAAAAAGAAATTATGACGGGAAAGAATATAACATTCTTTTTCTACTTTTGTCTTTTTTTTTCTCTATAACCTCCTTCTTTTGAAAATTATTTTTCATCTTCTTTTACCGTTAAAAGTAAAGAAGATAACGAACAAAAATAAATAGATAAAGGGTGTTAGGAATAAAAAGATAGAAAAAAAGCAATAAAAAGAAAACAGAAAGGGGAAAAAGTTAACATCAAGGAAGATAACAAAAATAAAATTTAAAACAAAAGATATAATGAAAAAAAAGTGAATAAAGACATAACGAAAGAGAAAATAAGCCGGGCAAAAATATTACTCCAAGGGAGATTACAAAAAAGAAAATTAAAGAAAAAATGTTGTAATGAAGAAAAAGATAAAAAATTTTACGAAAGAGAATATAAAAAGAGAGAAAATATTACTACAATGAAGACAAGAAAACAGAAATTCATCATGGAGAAGGCTATGAAGAAAAATAGATAGTAACGAAGTAGAAAAGAATGTTCAGGAAGCAAAAAATGACATTGAAGCAGATGGCGTAAATGAATCACGAATATTAAATCTAAGCAATGATACGAAAGAAAAAATAGCGAAATAGTGAAAAATATCCACGTAATGAAGATGTTTACGGTGTAGATAAGGAAAAGAAATGTGATCATTTAACTCTCGGACAAAATCGAGCAAATAAAAGTAAAAAAAAAAATGAAGATTTGTGGAAAAAGATTGAATGAAATGAGCAGAAATGCAAGTATAAAAGAAGAAAGAATAATAAGAGTTACAAAAAACAAAGAAAGCTGATCCTTGGGTTATGCATTCAATCACGATTCGATGATTTCTTTTGGGATAATGATTGATTCCAGAATAAGAGAAAAAATACGCAAATTCCTTTGAGGGACACCGAAATAAATACGTTTATTTTTGTTTGTTTTAATGTCAGAAAACAGAGTTTCCCAAATAAGATCGGCGCAACAACACTTGCAGCTGAAAAGAAGAAAAAGCAAAACAGAATCAAAACATTACAAAATTATTTGCATACTATGATCGCTTATATTGATGTGGACATCTTTTCATTGGCCTGTTTACTGATAATGACCCCTAAAAAAAAAAACAAAAAAAAAAAACTAATTATCAGTGGTCGATTTTGGGCATATCTGAAATTCACGATTAAAACAAATATCGACACAAGTGTTGCTTGAAGTCACTCTCTCTCTCTCTCTCTCTCTCTCTCTCTCTCTCTCTCTCTGCAGTGTGTGTTTGTGTGTGTCTATATGTGTTCTAATAATATCAAGTAGGTATACAAATCTACAGGAAGGGATAAATAAAAGATTATATAATAAATTGCCTTGTAAAAATACGTAAGGTTGTTGAAAAAATAGAGCATAAACGCTATGTATGGCCTCAGCATAACTACTTTTTCAAAGATAGCCATCCTACAAAATTCAGTAAATCTTATACGTCAATTGACTATTAAAATGTTTGCTTCTTAATCTATCAATATTCATCAAATTTATAACATACTTGCATAAGGCCAAAATACGTGTATCTCTTTGAAGATTGAATGTGTTTTATTACTAAAAGCCATTTGATATTTACTTTTACTCAGTGGGTTCAACATTAATTAGTTGATGGGGTGTTCATCGAATGATGAGAAACCTCTACAAAAAATGACAACTAAAGATGTCGAAGAGTAACAGTATGGTTCCTGTAACAAGGATCCATGGAAATTAATGACAGTACTAAGACTTCTTCTGAACTGTAGGAGAGATGAATGTAACATAATAAAAAATGGTAGTTGTCTAACTCGATACATGGCCGCTAAGAGACATATAGATGGCGAATCTCTAGTTTCTTTCACCTGATAAAGAAGTGGTCTCACAATGGATCTTAATTCTCCTTGCCAACGGAGCTGAATTCAGGCCAGTTGTATGTGGCTTACGCAACGTATTGCCAAGCGTTTCTTCTGGTTTTCACTCAGATTCTCTCTTACTTTCAACCAAAATCTCGATTTTATAACGATCGAATGGATTCGTTTTTGTTGTACCGTTACTAAATTCCTCATTGTTATTTTCAATGGCTTCTGTTGAACAATCCAATTTTCGGTAAGTTTGCTTTAAATTATTGAAATTAATTTAAACGAAAACTACTTCATCTCATTTAATAAAACCATAACAATATGATCATACTCTTCATGAAATGGTATAATATAATCAATTGTGCAACGTAAACTTGTAATATTTTTATTTATTTTCATTACTAGTCACTGAAACATTCGTTACTTTGGTCACTAATGTAAATAATAATCTACTGTCCATCCCTTCAGTTGGGTGTAGAATACGCTTACTGAATCTCTGGCTGTGAGGTGAGATCCTTAAAAAGAGAATCCTTGGTATGTTATCAAATTGTATCCCATGGTGATGCTCCAAATCTGAAATTGTGAGGAGTATGTGCAATCATATCTTCATTATCATTACTCCTAACTTCACACTGTCCAGGAGTGGTAATATATGTTGACGTTCATGGGACAAATAATCTATTTGAAAATTATTAATGATATATACGAATACTTGAAATTATATAAATTTGTGCAAATTAGTTGCAACAATACTTTATAATAATGATTATGAAACTTTAATTATTTTTAAGAAAAGTATTATTATTTACTTGAAATTATCGAAATGTATGCAATTATTTGTATAAAAAAGGAATAATTGAAATCATATAACTCCTTACAAAAAATGTTGATTATTAAATAAGAATAGTTACTTAAAGCCGAGCAGTTATGCATAATTTGTAATTATTAGAAATAGTTATTTGAAGATTTACTTTTTTACATGTTATTATTATCATTAATAATCTAAACCAAAACAATTGCTTGCAAAATACTAAGGCATTAAATATACCAGCAAGGTTTACAAACCAATGAACCATTCATTGCTGAAGTATTTGTCTTTTCTCTCATCTTATAGATGTAGTCCACGTGGCGTAATGGTGAACATGCTAAAGAGCCTCGAACGAAGCGAATTCTTACTTCAGTCGCACAATTATGCTCAGTCATTAGGAAAGGTATGAAACCCTTATCCTTCCAGCTATGTGTTAAATAATGTATTGGTAATTACCCACGCACATATGAACTCTCTGATCTATGAATAGCAGCAGGTACTGCTCTTCGAGAGCAGTCAGTATTCTTGCGGACAGCCCTGACAGTCGGACGGAACAGTCTCTCAGGTAACACTCACTTGTAGATGTTTGTACAACTGTTCTTTGTTAATATATTTGTTTTACTCAATTTCTCTTTTTTGTCTTTATTTCTGGTCACAGCAAATAGTAAAACTGCTGTTCTTCAACAAGGAAAGTTTGATATTAAATAACCCACGAATATTAATATGGCATTGAACAAAGAAGCCAATTTCATTTTGTTTTATTCTTACGTTGGAAATGTTTTTCCATCTCCCTTCCAAAGAAAATTGCTTTGGTTTGGTTGTGTTTCATGGCGTTATTATTAAATAAGATTTATTGAATACCTAAATCTTTATATATATATATATATATATATATATATATATATATATATATATATATATATAACTGGTGAGCTAATTGTTTATAAGTAACACTATTTTCAGGTGAGCCATGCCTCATTTGATTGCGCATCGTTGAATGGTTTCAAGTATTGCTACTTAACACTAATAGGCTAACAAGTAGAGTGTTTGCCAAGGGTCTGGGAGACGAGGGTTCAATTCCATATCGGGTCATACCCAAAGACTCAAAAATGGTTCTTGATGCCTCTTTCCTTAATTCTCAGCATGATAAGTTACGAATCAAAGATTAAATGGAGCAATGCAGGGAATGGAGTGAGCCCTTCCGTACACTTTGGTGTAGTACCTATTGAAAAGGGAGCCCTCGTGTAGCCCTCTAATACGGTCGCCAACTTTACTTACTAAATTTACCTTATATGGTTTAATGATATATCAACCCTAATCATCGCAAATTCTGTTAGCACATATATATGTTTTAAATGAATAATTTGATGACAACACTGTTTTGGTTTTAATTATAGCTATTTTTGTGAACCGAGTTAAATGGTTTTAAGCGTTGCAATTTTTTGTTCACACAGAGTTAAACAGGTTCAAGTAAAGTTTATTCCTTACACTCCTTTAAATGGGTTTAAGTATTGCTATTTAACGTTTTCACAATTGGTTTCAAGTATTGCTATCTAATTCTAATAACTCTATTTTCACAATGTTAAATGGTCCCACATCACCACACTAGACGGAACCCCTCTGAAACTCGAAGACAAATTCACCTACCTAGGAAGCAGTATCTCATCAACTGAAAAAACATCGACACGCGGCTAACGAAGGCATGGACAGCTATCTATAGCCTATCGATCACATGGAAATCAGTCCTGACCGATAAAATGAAATGTAGTTTCTTCCAGGCAGCGGTTGTATCGATACTGCTGTATGGATGCACTACATGGACGCAAACTAAACGGCTGGAGAAGAAGCTAGACGGCAATTACACAAGAATGGTGCAAGCAATATTGAACACGTCCTGGCGGCAACACCCCACAAGGCACCAACAATACGGCCACCTGCCTTCCATCACTAAAACTATCCAAGCTAGACGAACCAGACATGCAGAACACTTCTGGAGAAGCAAGGACGAGCTCATAAGTGATGTTCTCCAATGGACCCCCACATATGGCCGGGCAAAAGCAGGACGACCAGCTCAAACATACATTCAGCAGCTATGTGAGGATACGGGATGTAGCCCTGATGAACGATAGGGAGAAGTGGCAAGAGAGGGCTAGAGATATCCGTGAATTCTATTTATCAAGTATTTCTGTTATATAGCCGTAATACAAATACAAGTGCAATACAAAGGTAGGCGGACTCTTTTGCTTCATGTATGAACGGTTTAGTAGCTTCTGACTTCTTAGATCGGTTCTTCGATACAAGGAGAGAGACCATTCTAAAAAGTCTTTCGCAATCGTACTATGCTAACAACACCCCCAACGTTCGGCACATCTCGTGGTGTTTTAGATCTCAATTCATCTTCGCTGGTCGGCACCTGCAAAACTCAATTCTATGGCAGAGAACTCCATTCTCTGCCCCAATGGCAGAAACTCAATTCTTTGCCTTCATGTTCAAATCCCAAATCCTCAAATGCACGGTCGGACTTCAACCTCTCAACATCGTGATCAGCCCTCAATTTCTCAACACCATGGTCGGACCCCAACTTCTCAGCATCATGATCGGAACACAACTCAATCTTTTTTCAAAATCTTCCTAATTCTCAGCTGGGCATGACGTCATCCACACTCCAGCCATATTCCCTGTGTGGGGTTTATTATGACTGATTTCCTTCTCACCATAGCACTAATACCCTTGGGAAAAGTATGAATCCAATTATTCTCCCTCCAGCTATGGGTAAATTGTAGAGCAGACTGAGTTCTACAGCCTTGGTGAGGCAACTAGTCTAGGAGAAGGAAAACTCTGAATTCAAACCTGTTAAACGCCACTTAAAAAATGACCTTGTGTCATATCCTACTCGAGCGGAGGGGTTGGTATATATGAGTAACGAACAGGTAATTCCATATTCTCCAGAGCCCCATAGACGGGTCCACTTTAGAGTCATTAAAAAGACACCCCTTTTTGGGAGGTGCAAGGGAAAAAGTCGACATTTTCTCGACCCCCTCACACTACCATGGACAGAGTATGGCTAATTTTGTTTAATTTTGGATAAGTTAACCTTCTTTTTTAGGCGCACTAAGTAAATTGGTTATCGTTATTGGAAATTTGATCGGCAACCCGAGTTCAAATCCTGGTAGAGGCTTTTTGCGTTTCCCTTATTTCTAATGCTTTTGGAAAAAGCTTGAATCCATTTATTCTCCCCCGAGATAAGGATAAATTGTCAATCATATTGTTTTAACCTTGATAAGGAGAAAAGTTTGGGAGAAGAAGGATTATAACCAGATGTAATGCCCTTTAAAACGTTAATCTTGTGTAACACCTTGCTCGTTATGGAGAGATTGTTTCAGTAAATACCTTCCGTTTTGAAATCAATTACATGATTTTTTTAGCTCCTGTTTTTTAATTAATTTTGAATATTCTATGTTCTTCATTGTATAAATGTAATCATCTGAATAAGGAGGTTATTATTCTGTTTAAGGTTGTTATCATTATCATTAAAATCTCTGTAAAGAGTTCGGAAAGATTAGATATTTGATGTAAAAATGAAACTATTTTATTCAGCAAGCATTGTAAAAAGTGTGTCAGAGTTTTAATTACTGGAGAAAACGTGTCTGTATTCGATGACAAAGAAGTGCATTTGGCATATTTGAGAGAAAAAATTGGAGCAACAAGTATCTAAATAATAACACAAAATTATGCCTGTGTCGACCAGTCCTACACTCTCCACTCTGGTTTCGTGAAATAATTAAGAAGTAGGAGCGCGCATTGAGCAGAAATAATCTTGTTGAGTCCAACATTTTCGAGGTCAACAAATGGTTCGAAATTGGAGTTTTCCTTCTCTGACACTGGTTGTCATACAAAGTTTAAAGAGCCTAGTCCGTTTTACCATTTATTCATAACTAGAGAGTGATTTATACAATTCCCAAGAGTAATACTGCTATGATAAATGCAAACAGCTTCGTTAGGATTTTGAACTTGGATAGCCAAGTCCACTTTTTACAACGATAAAAATTACGTCATGATTGTCCAAGAAACACAGTCGTACACGGCACCAAATCGTATGTTAACTCTCCTCTCAAACTACTACTTCTACAACGCTGGAATCGGTATTGCTTTTGAGTAATAGTGTAAACGACTGCTGAAGATAAGTTGTTGTGGGAGTGCTAATTTTTAAAAAAAGCTTGAAACCAGAAGAAATAGGAGTTCAACGTCTTGACCTGTCGATTAAATGCTGTAAGATATCCAGGAAGATGTGCTTGATCTGGCAAACCAGCGTGAAAATAGCAATTAACCAAAGTTGATGAAATCATCAGACTCCATCGGTTATGAGAGACTGGACAAGCGTGTCGACCAAGCAGGGAGGACACAGAGTTTACTGCCCTGAAAACACCAATATAAGAACTTGGATATTTCGATTCGTTCTCTTTTGTGACTGAGGACAAAAACAAGAAAACTGTAGCGTGGACTGAGTGAGAATGAACCACCCGAAGAACTGAGAAGAGGTAGACACTACTAAAAATGATCCCCTCTATTCTGCCCAACCCATTGCGTCCATTATCCATTTTTGCATATTTATACAGTCTCAGCAAGTTAATGAAAACAATAAACAATAGAAGCCCCTACATCTGAGGCGAGGTGTGTTTTTTCACATACTATAAGATCACCCTGACCTTTCTGAAAATCCAGCAACAACAATGAAAGCCTCCAACGGGTGAAGATAAACAGCATGTGCCCGCCTAAAATCGTGAATAATTTAAAGAACGATCCTTTAACATAGAGGCACAAAAGAAACCCTGCAGATAATTCCTGAATACGTTAATCAGTGCATGTAATGCTGACCATTGCTAGTCGTCTATTCTCACTGATTACAAGGTCTGAGAAAATACAATACTAAAACTATGGCTTCCTTTGAAAACAATCCCTGAACCTTCCTTGAAGGGAAAAGCCTGATAACTTTCAGTAACCCGATATAAAAAAAGTAGGTGCTGCTTCATATATATCTTGTGTACGCGGCTCTCTGTAATGTGATTCGTATGCATATGTAGGTTTGTTCCTTATGTTACAATCTCTTATGAATATGCACGAATTAATTCATATCTAAGGATTTGTCCAGAGCGACCAAGCTGTGTTCGTTAATGACCGTTGGAAAAGAACCATTATAACAGAGACACTTTATTAGGTTATATAGATAGAAGTTTTATTGTTAATAGTGGCAGAAGGAAAATGAGTTATGTTTGCCTTAGTCGGTAAGAGGTAAAACAGGAAGTAAATTCTGCTTTGAATTTGCTAATTCGAGAACAGTTGGAAAGACCAGAATAGTACCAAGAGAAGATTCAAGTTTCTCAATATTCTTCAGCACTCAAAGAATGAGGAGGAAAACATGTACAAAAATAACCCCCCCAACACACACACACATATATATACAAGATCAATAGCTCAGCATTTAAAAAAACATTCGTGCCCAACAATACAATTACGGAAAATTCTCACCGACAACACAACAATATTAGAACATCAAAATAATAAACAAAAATTACAGATTCTCGAAGCAATACATATTAGAAACATGCAACCGATACTTAATAGAATTAATTTTCAAACCAGTGCTAATGTATTTAACTGTCTTTAGCTACTGACACTATTTATAGAAACCCTTTTAAAAGCAAACATTATAATCTTCAACGGTAAAGACGCTCTTACATAGTAGTAATATGCAAAAACAAAAGTTACATCACTTTTGTTATAGATCCTCCCCTGATGATGGTTCAAAGTCTGGCAGAAAGTACTAGGGATACATACAACTATGGACAATGCATAAATCAATTTCCGCCGAATACGATTAAAGCAATACGGGAATACGAACGGATCCAGAAAAAATATGTAGACAGAAAATATCTATTATGTTTAATGAAATATATATATATATATATATATATATATATATATACATATATATATATATATATATATAAGGAGCGCACAGAGTTACATCTATCGTCTTTGGAAATGGAATCGGTGATCCGAGTAAAAATCTTGGACGTGGATGATTGCGTTTGAGTGGATCTAATACTCTTGGGAAAGGCAAGAATCCATACATTTCTTTCGCAGGTTTGAGTCAATCGTAAGATAGTATAAATTCTTATTTTAACCTTGGCTTAGCAACAAGTTTGGGAAAAGTCAAAAACTGAATACAAACCTGCTTTAATCCACTTATGAATTGACCTTGTGCCACCCAACACAATACAGATCAAAATTTTCTGTCTCCGTGTTCGTTTCTTATTGTTCCGTATTGGATTTATCTGCAGCAAACAGGCATACAACCGTTGTGGTCTGCATCCCACCTAAATCTTTGTTAGCGAAGCTGAGCCATGACTGGATATCAAGCCTAGAGCAACGGTAAATCCGTGAGAGCATCGAGACTTAAGAACGAGATCTACCTCCGGTGGTACATCTTAATAACATCTCAGAATCTCGGAAACGAGAAAACGGTAATCGATGGACAGAAAAACCCAGACGGAAATAGAAGATGCCGAAACAGCCATCCTAACTGAAGAGGCAAAAGATTAAATGCGAACAATAAAAATCAATGCAGAGAAAGGAGAAACCAATATAGGTCCTTGAGGGTAAGGTTTGGGAAAAGTGAAAGCGGCCTCCAAACAAGTCAATGGTCTTTTACAACATTGAACACGGAAAAACTTGAGTTTGTGAACAACCAGACTGTTGAAAGCTTTATCATTGGGATCAGTTTGCGGTGGACTGAGTATATTCGGCAAAAATTATCTTTTATATATAATTTTCGTTTGCTTTGGTTTCTTTGTTAAATGGTATATCAACTTTGTGGGTTATTTAATGGCAAATATATCCCTTTAGAGGAACTGTAGTCGTACTATTTTCCTCATAGCAGAGGGAATATGGAGGTTAACCCCTTTTCCAAAAGTGTTCGTCCGAAAGTTGAGGAGATAGCGCGATTGGAGTAAAGACTTGCTTATTACAATGTCGCAGTCAAGCAAGTTACCAACAATAATACACTGACCCTCACCAAATCTAATTTTTTCCTAGTTAAATTAAATCTATTTATAGTAAATGTATGATAATCTTTAACCACACAAAATAAATTTATTAAAGCATTTCGAACTTTTTCGACTGACATTTCTTGTATTATTTTCACCAGAAAATTTTAACAATTTACATAAATGTGTACGGATAAATATGCGGGTAATCATAATCATAATAATATATATGTTAAGTGACTCATATTGCAAAATGCTCCTCCGGTCTCTCTCTCTCTCTCTCTCTCTCTCTCTCTATATATATATATATATATATATATATATATATATATATATATGTATGTTCGTATGTATAGAGATAAAAGGACACAAGGTCTTCGGAGGGCGATTGTAATTGTAGAAATATTTGCCAGCGTTAAATCTTTTTTTTAAGATTTGTATTGGTTACTAAATGAAATGAAAAACATAAAAAAGCTTTAAAATCCACAGGCAACGCTCAGTTTCAAATCTATGTGATGCAACTACAGTTCAAAAATTTATCCCAAAATTCCATACTACATCAGCATATCTATCTGTCTATCTATTTATCTATCGATCGATCTATGAATATGAGTGTGAATAAACATTTATATTATTTACTTCATGTATATCTGATATAATAGATACCTATTATAAGTAAAAGTAAAGTTGGCGACGATAGTCGAAAGCAACTCAAAGGTTCCCTTTTCAATAGCTACGAATGTGACACGACTTGCGGTTGAGTACTTAATTAATATGTAAAAATTAGAATTTATGAAATATTTTCAAATTAAGATAAATGCATGTATCTCAAAAACAAAAAAGACCCTTAAAATAAGTATATTTTTGTTCAAGGCTTATATTGACGTAAAAAGCTGTTTGATCGTTCTTAAAGGTCAGTTAAGTGCGATGTAATAGTTTTTGATTTTATTGATTAGCAAATTTATTTAATTTTTCAGTTGTCAACAAACTTCATCAATGACAATGATGAAATGGGTCATTTCGTAAAACATATTTTTCTAGTCCTTATCATGAAGGCCAATGTCAAAAGGGAGATTTAATTTTGCTCCACCCTAGATGTGAGGCTCAGAATCTTTTTTATTCAATCCCATTGCTCTAAACCTGTTTCCAATGGTCAAACCATCTAAAAAGTGTTTTCCCTATACCTGTAATATATAATCCTGCACTAGGATTGGCTGACCAATGGGAATATGACTCCTAACTGTCTCTTATTGGACAACCAATCAGAAACCATTTTAAGTCCAGATATTGATCAATAAAAAATGGAATAGGAAAACAAATATTCAGAGATGGTGACAAAAGGGACCAAGAAGAAACTTAAGACTGCCAAAAAAAGCATCTCTTCCATTCTAGACCTGAAGTACTCCGAATAACCTTCAGACGCTACAAAAATTCAAAGTCCCAGACTTTAGAGACGTTAGTATCACTCTAATCGCACCTCATCGTTACTATTCTTCTCGATATTTTATCTTCTACTGTTTGCCAGGAAAGAAAACATCGTTTGTTTGTTATTTATAGTCTCACAAACGTGTTACAATAAAAAAAAAAAAAAACGATTTTTTGTCGTTAAAAAACGGGTCTTCTCTATTCTTTGAGTTGCTAGACAATCTTGCCACTCATATTACCTGATCGTCAGAAGAAGCTCCGACTGAATTGTGTCAACCCCCCTCCGTGGATCTTTCAAACACTGCGTAGGCACTGAAGGATTTGACAAAGCAAACCGTCGGAAGCTAATGTAGTAGTCACGAACAAAATAGCCACAACAAATACTGTGACTAGTAGTCACACCACATTGGGCTCCGTGCCTAGCATAGGACCACAACGACACCGAAGTGTAGGGGAGGGCACTACTCCTTTCGCTTGATTGCTCTGCTTTACTCTTGATACGCACCTTATAATGCTCAGTATGACTCAACCTGGGATTGAACCCCGGTCTACCGGCCTATTGTCAAACACTAGATGATAATTATTGATATTTCATAACACATCTCTCCGTCTTTGTCCGTGTTAACCGACTTCTTTCTATCTTTGTTTGTTTAATTTGACAATCTGTTTATCTATGAATATTCCTCAATATATATCAACAATGTTGCCGGATTATTTTTAATTAGGGATTTTGTAACTTTTCGGCCACAATCTGACTAAAGGCACATTGAAAAAACCCGGCCTTTTTTTGATAATATTGTTGTTTGAAATTATACTACAATCATCAATATTCCTTCATTTTTCATCATGTATGTATACTAACAGCTTGGAATCTTTGAAATCATAGTTGTGATGAGTTTCTCAAAATTGTTTGACCAAACCAATCTTTATGTCTGCTCTTTTTAAACTTCTTCAGGCCCGTAAATTCGTTTATAAAACTACATCAAGTTTTCCGTACATATTATTTGTAAGAATCCAAGCATGGATTTTCATGCACCCCTGCACTCAATGAGGCCATTATTATTCTTATTAAGTCTAAATGGCATTTAAAAGGTTTGTGATTCTATTTATTCCGAGGTCGATTTTTTTCTGATAATGTTGATATTTGAATGGTTAGGTAAAATTATATATCAATTAATGTATTTTTTTTAAACTATTATTTTAAATTTCTGGAGAACATTACGGTAGGTAAATTTTGAGAACTTTCACGCCCTAATTAAGGTCTATATACCAAAACATTAAACGTTGGCAAATTTGCCTACAAATAAAATAATTCTCTGAAAATCTTTCGCTTTTTTCATCTGTATACATTTGCATATTGTCAGATTTATATCCGATTTTACCCATATATATATATATATATATATATATATATATATATATATATATATATATATAGCCACACTGAAGAGTTCTGATAGAACGAAACAGTCTGTCTGTGGATGATATATATATATATATATATATATATATATATATATATATATATATATATATATATATCGGTTGGGTAAGAATACGCGCATGCACTTGCACACACATACTTGAACACACACGTACACACGTATAAAATTCACGCAAACCTCTCTATCAATCTATCTATCAATCTATACACACACTCACACACACAGAGATATATATATATATAGATAGATAGATAGATAGATAGACATCATATAGTTAATATAATTAAATATTATTAATATATAATATAATCATACTAATTACAGTAAATATATAATAAATAAATGAAAAATAGTGAACGTCCTCTAAGTGTGCTAATACATATATATATATATATATATATATATATATATATATATATATATATATATATATATATATATATTGCCATCCACAGGCATACTGTTTCCTTGTATCACAACTAATCATTATGGCTAGACACGTGAGATGCTTGAAGCTGTGATTGATCGAGACCCGCCCAGTGTGACATTTTACTGCACAGACATCAACAACCTCAGCGTAATCAAAGGGATTTAAAGTATTCGTATCATTTTTCTGTTGTTAACACACACACACACACACACACACACACACACACACACACACACACACACACACACACACACATATATATATATATATATAAATATATATATATATATATATATATATATATATATCCCACGATGTAAAATAGGAATCAGTCGTAAAAACTGATAAGTCCTACAAGATAAGTACAATCAGTAAAATATTCAAAATTATAAGCGTTACATTGTCTAGTATTTTAAAAATATTCGACAAAAACAATCTGAATTCAGGAGTTGGTTAGCTGAAACCGACAAGCAGAATAATCGTCCGTACGTTTTTACTCTTTCCTGCACACGAAGATAAATCCTCAAACAATCCGTTTGGGATACTATAGTAAATAGTACATTCTGAGACACAAAATATTTTGAAAACCAGAGAAAACATGCACTACGAGTAAAAAATGAAAAAAAAAATCCAGCCCAACAATGAGTATAGCTGCCTCGATGATTGGGATTATTTCCCTGTGATTTCAATCCTTTTCTGATTCCATCTGAGTAGTATCAGAACCCTCGTATAGCAACGACTACTCGATGGCTGCTATAATTCTTTTTGTCGTATTAATAAGAATAGCGTCGATGATTCTGTCAAAAGTGGACGATATAATGGGGTTCAACAATTTCTTTTCAGTTGGTACAAAAATGGTAACTGAAATGTTTAAAACGAGAAAAAAAGATCGATCCACAGGAGAAATAAATCGATCTTGGAAATAAGATTGTAAAGAGAGATCTTAAAATTGCCAAGAGATGCAAGACTACTGATAAATAAAGTCTCACAAGAATGAACCACGAATAAGAAAGGGGGAAATACAAGAATAAACATAGTATAGTTCACATCGGAGGAATATTCAAAAATACTGACAAAATAAAGGAGACAAGAGAGATAAAGACAAAGAACAATCCAATATATGTGTTAGATTATTGGTAGTTTGAAAAGATGAGGTGACAAACGAGTAGACGAACAGGTGGTAAGGGGGTGTTGTGTAAAGTTTCGTCACTTGATCTCGGTAATTAAAAAAAAAATAAACACACTGTTGCAAAAACCAACCCACGTTTATTTTAGATGTTAGAGTTCTTTTTGAATTGGCATCAAAAACATAAATATAGGTGGTTTTCATTCAGTCGACGAAAGAAAGAATCATTTACTTATAAACCTTGCCAATCGGTTGGGGCTGTAGAATACACCGACTGCTTCTCTGCAGAAGGCTAAGACTCCCCCTAACAAGTGTCCTGGATATGCAGCTGAACAATCTGATGGTGAGGTTCCAATAATGCTGGAGCTTAGAAGAATTCGCTGTGCCCCTTCATTGTCATTGCTCCCAGGTTCTTTCTGGCCTGGAGTGGTAGTACCTGATAGGGTCCTATTTATGGGTCAAATAGAATTAATCAGCATACTTATGCTAAACTGAATTACTTGAAATAGAACTCTTTTGATATTTAAACTACATACTTGAGCTAAACTGAATTGCTTGAAATAGAACTATTTTAGATCTTGAAACTGTACTTACGCTAAGCTGAATTGTTTGAAATAGAACTGTTTTGATATTTAACTGTGACCAAAACTATACTTATACTAAACTGAATGGTTTGAATTGGAACTGTTTGACTAAACTAAATAGCTTGGAATATAAATGTTTTGACAATTAAACTGTGTATTTATGCTAAACTGACTTGATTGAAATAGAACTGCTCATTTGAATGAAACTGATTTTGGCATTAAATAACCTACAATGGTTGATATGCCATCAAACCTAAACGAACAGACAAAGTTATAAATCGTAGCCCAATCCTAATGTAGGAGGGGCCACTCTACTTTGAGTTCTGAAATAAACGTCTTAACATTTAAAACTTAACTCCCAACTTGAAGTAGCTCTCCCTTAATTTGCACATAACGGTTTATAGCCGATGAGATAAGTGCTCATGCCTTTCTTACAATTGGAAATTGAACTCTGACCAGCTATCTATAAATCAGTCTCACTGAATGTTCGCAACAGTAGGTAGGTAGAAACACCATCATATAAGACATGTTAAAGCACACTTTGTTAAAACAGTGAAAGATTTTTTCCCCATTGAAATATACTGAGAAAGGTGATAGAATATAAAGACAGACATGACAGACAAAATAATTTCTAGAATGAAATATGAAGGTGCCGGCTGAGATAACACAGCACCAAAAAAAAAAAAATCTACTGAATTACTTTTTTCAGTTGAAAGCATAGACTTTAATACAAGTTTCCTCAAAAACACACCCACCTTATCGGTGGGGTTTAGGAAACACTTACCGTGTTCCCTGCAGAAGAGTAAGACTGACCACAATTTTGGGGGGATTAATTTCTTAAATGTTGTTAGTTTTTGGCTCATGGTCCTATCAAATGCGAACAATTTTTAACAGATCTGTTTTAAACTGATCTATGGGACCCTAACAGGTACTACAACTCCAAGTCAGAGAGAACCTTTGAATGATGTCAATTAATGAGTGCTCTACAGTGCATTTTGATTCTGAGGAAAAAATAAATTTGAAAGATCAAAATGATACAAAATTTGAGCGTTAGAAAACATAAGAAATATATAGTGGGAGAGAATTACCTCCCTTACTTAAAACTATTACCTGTAAGGTGCAAATGAACAAATGACAATGGTAGCTTCATGTAGCTAATGTGTAACCATTTTTGCTGATACAATCAGTTATAACCATGACTCCGACTGGTGCACACTGCAGCGAGACTGTGGAAACGTTTTTAAGATTGATAAATCTATAATTGCTTCACCCAAAGCTTTTCTTATGTATTTGATGTCATGTTGGTATTGTTCGGTGATGTTGATTCAAATAAATACTTTCTTTGAAAGCCGCGCGCTGTTCGTCGTGAGGAATAAACACAAAAATATTTCTTGTCTATAAGTTTAACTAACCAGCCGCTTAATTGCGCATACAATTTTTTATCCAATTAATTTTACCGACCATGTGAGGTGTAGCAGAACAAGAGATGGAAAATTATGTCTGATTATTTCAACTGATTAACTCGTTCTTCCATGTTTGGATGTGATTAAGATCAAACCATAACCATGCATTCAAATGACCCTTAGTTCGCTATATATCACTCAAGCTAAGCGACATTCTATTGATAGTTTTCCGACCGCTAAACGGTAATAACTTAATTTGAATGCAATATTACCCATCGATGACAGAATTCACAAAACTAATATGAAACAGGGGTAATGCTGCTCTGGATAGACAATGACCTCTGCTATGGGTTAAATATGTGGCGCATTCAATAAGTTTCAAGACTTTTTTTGTACAGGCATTTAAAATTGTCGTAGACTCTTGAAAATTCATTGTGTTATTGCCATACGTGTTATTAGATGACTGACTAATTTTTATGATTTCACATTCAAATAAACAGCTGCAGCAGCAATTGGAATACACCCAACTAAAGCCTGATTGTCACAACTGGTGAATTTCAAAAATACAATCTGGACATGAGGACAGTTTAGAAGAACAATATGCAAAAGAATCCTGTTTTAAACTTGGAAAAAATGTCACAGAAACGTCTGGAATGCTTCAGACAGCTTTTGGAGTATCTTGCATGAATCGAGTATCAGTTTTTGAGTGGCATAAGAGATTCAAGGACAGCAGTGAGTCTATGAGGGATGATGATAGGTGTGGGAGGAGTAAGGAAGTCAATACACCGGAGATAATTGGCCAAAGGGTTAGAGTTACTATGTTGAGGTTTTAAGGGTGTTCAAAAAGAGATTCCGTCGGAAGAGGCCAGTACTCTTCAAATCGGGCCAGTGGCATGTCCACAAGGACAATGCACTAGTCAATAACTCCATCCTTGTCACAGACTATTTGACCAAGATGGGCATCAAGACAGTTCCTCAGCCTCCCTAAAGACAAGACCTTGCTCACTGTGACTTTTGGTAATTCCCTAAGCTCAGAGGCAGTCGTTATGAGACAATTGAGGAAATGAAAGAAGCTGTGACGAAGGTCATTGACACGCCCACACAAGAGGACTTCCATGGGGCCCTCCAGAAGTTGTTGGAACGGTACAACAAGTGCATTGCAGCCAGAGGAGATTACTTCGAAGGGGACTAGAGTTTCATGTGTGTATTATCAATAAAAGTGCCCATACAAAAAAGTCTGGAAACTTATTTAATGATCCTCGTATTTTATCTGGAACAGCCTCGTAGCTGAAAAAAATAGTAAGATATTAGGTAGACGGAGCTACCATTATCACTTACCGAAATTCACTTGCACCAACAGTCGATGTTTAAGAATATGGGATGCACTTCAATCATACACTGTATTTAAACACTATCTATCTAGACAATTAAAAGGATCCAAAGAATTTGTCAAACATCACATTATTTTGTTTTAAAATTCAACTGTAACATTACAGAAATAGATTAATGCACTTTCGTATACTGCTTATTAACCCCGATTCCGAATATATCCTCAAAGGTAGATTTTTTGTTGGGAGACATACATGAGGAATAGTGTAATTTTACGTACAATACGCTTATAAACTTTGTGTTGGCGCCTTCCCCACCAAAAATAATCACCAATTCGACACTTCTGCGTAAATGGAATGATTCTCTTCTCAGTATTTAAAGAACAATAAACCGTCAAACATTGCGGAGTCAGTCTCTGTACCGAAATCTCGCATAGATATTGCGATAATCTAATTCATTGTATGTTATCATGTTCAAATTGCCTACTAAGAGTTCTGATACAAAGAGGTTAATGCAACCCTGCATACATATATTATGAGATTTTCATGTAATCTTATTCGCAAAATTCGCTGCAATAGGCTGTAAAGTACGGAATTAGATATCACAAAAGTGATAAAGCATATTTCTGCTGGAATAAGCAAGCTAGGTTCGGAGATTACGTAGTCATTTTTACGCTTAGGGACAAGGTAGATTTTATTTGGTGTTTTACAAAAAATGAGCTTTTTCTCGACAAAAATATTGTCTAATTTTAATCAGATCAAGATCACTCTTTAACTTCCTTCTCTCTTTCACTCTCTCTCTCTCTCTCTCTCTCTCTCTCTCTCTCTTTCTCTCTCTCTCTATATGTATATATATATATCTTAGAAATGTTGGCAACAGTAATCAAGGGTGACCAGAAAGATCCTTTTCAATAGCTTTTACATCGAGGTATAAGGGAGGGCGTAAGAGCTTTCACTGGATTGCTTCACTTTACCCTTGATACGTACCTTACATTTCTGAGTGTTAAGCAAGGAAGCATTGAGTACCATTTTTAAAGTCTCTTGTATGATGCGACCAGGTATTGAAACCAGGTCTCCCAGACTATTGGCGAACACTCTACTCACGAGGCCAATGTACGGAATATTGAGTCAATTTTTAGGAAATAGTTGTTAAATTCTCCTAT
>OY757907.1:26793294-26843294 GCA_963585895.1 Sepioteuthis lessoniana | reverse complement strand
TCTATTTCTTTATAGTTATCCAGGCTTATGAAATGCATACTGTAACTCTACTCCAACTATAGGTTATCTTGCTAACAAAATTTTAAAAATTGTATTACGCAATTTTACATTTTTTTGTTTTTTGTTTTCTGCTGTCCAGTTTTTCATGGTGATAATTACGATGTCTCGAGATCGACGAATAGAAGTAAACAGAATTTACTGTAAATAACTAATGAAATAAAATAAGAAAAACGAAATTGGTAACAAAGTCTCGTCATCTTTATTCTTTATTCCTTCACGAACAAAAAAAATTAAATCATAAAAACATAGAATTGAAGAAAAGAAAAATTCCGAAGTCTGGAATCAAAATACACATGACAGCCATAATTCAAACAAAGTGGTCTGGTATATGAACTCCTCATGGGTTATTTAATGCCAAAATATGATTAATTTATTTAGTTTTGTTGGTTTGATATTTTACGGTATATCAAGTATTTATGGGGTATTTCATGCCAACATATGGTAAAAGTAATCTGCATAGATGTTCGGTATAAAGCGAACAATTTGCAAACAATTATACGGTTTCAAGTAACAAATAAATCTCACTCCTTATTAAACAATTATATTGTTTGAAATGTTTATTTAATACAAATCATTTGTATTCAGTTAAATAATTTCAATTATTCCTATCAAACATTAATAATTCTACTTAATAAGAAATTCTTTGCACACAATTATATGCAATCAAGTATTCCTATCTATGCCCGGCGTAGTATAGTTTCAAGTATTCCAATCAAACGCTAACAATTTATCCATAATTATATGGTTTTAATTAACTATTTCCGTTTAATCATTTGTTTTCAAACTCATATGGTTTCAAGTATCTAATAAGGATAATAATAACTTCAAGTAACTATTCTTCATACAAATAATTTGCACACCGTTATATGGTTTCAAGTATTCCTATCAAATTCAAACAGATTTTTTTACCTATAGTTGAGACCCTAATAAAAATACTTTACCTCTGGGTCAGAGCGAACGTTAAAGTAATAATAATGAAGGAGTTCCCCATAGTCTCCCGAACTCGTAACACACAGAGCCTCTTTGATGCAAATAATTTTCACACGGTTATATAGTATCGAGTGTTCCTATCTTAAACATATAGTTTTAAAAAAGATGTATTTGACCCATAGATGGAACCCAAATAGTTACCACCATTCTAACCCTAAGTGGAACTGAGATTGATGGTAACTAGGATTTCTTTATACTCGCCAGAGTTCCAGAACCGGAGTATTGACCACAGTATATGTCGCATTCATGATACACTTTTGAGTAGAGTGTCTTCCCTCTGAAAAGGATATAGTCGGCATATTAAAAGCCTCTCTAACGAGACTGAAATCAAAGAAATGTCTTTTTTCTTAAAGAAAAATAAATAAAAGAGACTCTTCAATTAGAGCGGTGCATAGCGCAACGGTTATCATCTTGAAGAAATGGGCGGAGATCAGAGTTCTATTCCAGGACTTAAGATCTTTGCTTTTCATTTTGGGCTATCTTCCTATTCGTATTAACCGATCACATCGACACCCCAAAAGTATGGCTAGATAATAGAGCAGACAAGGCTATTTAACATTGGTATAACAACTGTGAAAGAATGTGTATATGTGTGACAGTAAATGATAAACATGCAAATTTATATACGCCTTGAATGATCATTTATTTGCACCGATACACTTAAAATGCTCTAACATAGAGAACAAAGCAATTTTCAACACAAATTCAGTTTGAATTTTTTCTCGGAAATACTGATTTTAATCTTTCACACTTTCTTAAATATAAGTATCAATATCATCTATGATCCCTGTTACAACCAAAGTCCAATTGATTTCGTGTTGGATTTGAAATGTATATTTCTGTGCATTTAGAATTGCTGTGTTTCAATTTCTTGATCGAAAGACCTCATTTGCAATTTCACGCGGTAGGCCGCAACTAAAACCAAATGAATGTCAAACATTTCAAAAAAGAAAACAAAATAAAAAATTAACTATTAATAATGTGCTTTACTTTTATATCTTAATGTTTTACCTGGCTGTCACAGATATTTTCTAATATTCGTTTGTCTCCAGAGAAATCACTGGCAGTGACGGTGGGTCTTGGAGTACGTTGATTGTATCTGCTCTAAGGAGTCTATTATGGAAATACATTGAATCAGGAGTAAGGTTTAAGTTCTGGAGCCATGGGGAGTGTAGAGTGCCCCTTTATTCCTATTAATCTCAGGTACACTCTATTCTGTAGCTAGGGTTTAATAAGCCTATTAGGATCCTATCAGTGTTCAAATACATCTGTTTGAAAATTATTTGCATAAGATAAGAATACAAGAAATCATCTAACCGTTTGTCAAATATGTTAAAAACACAATACAAATTAAATATAAACATACATTGAACGCATTTCTCTAACATTTAGGCATAAAATAACCGTAGATGTGCTGAGATGTCATTAACATCAATCCATCAAATAGCTCTAAGATAAGTGTTGTAAGAGAATTCGAACTCTAATCGAACAATAATTTTTAAATCACCAATTCAACAAATAATACGTAATAATCAAATCTGTTAATTTGAAACCTGTGAATTTCTAGCTTCCACAGTATTATTTAGTTTTAGCTAGCTGACATTTTTTCTAAAGTGTTGTATCTGGTAATTTCAAAAAGGCACAAATACACTTTCTCAAAAAAAAAAAAAATGTATAAATTAATTCAAATCGTTGTCGTCTTAAATCTTTGACTGAAACTTCAGGTAAAAGAGGTTAAATGCATTTGTCTTGAGTAGGAAGCAAAGAGCAGACGATACGTGCACGACCAAGTCAAAGGGTAAAGGTCGACTTGAAGAAGACGTCACCTGCATACGCTATCACACTATTCATCATCTAAACTGTCATTTTTATATAACACGCCAGCGAATATATTCCGTTGCTGGGAAGTTGATGAATAACCCATTGTTCAATAAAGGAGACGCAAGCCAATACTGCGATGTTCGTTTTTATTGTATATATATATATATATATATATATATATATATATATATATATATATATATATATATATACAATTTGGTCGTGTCTAACCGTTGAAAAGACTTGGTAATTTCACTCGACGTTTAAGGACTGATAACATTTAAGTAAATTATCTTAAAGTCATTATACGTGAGGTTGAAAGACGTTTCTTACAGCGTATATGCGTGTATATAAAGACTATATATATATATATATATATATATATATATATATATGTGTGTGTGTGTGTGTGTGTGTGTGTGTGTGTGTTACCAACCATGAATAAGTATAACTTATCAATATATTATCAAAACTGTTTCTTTTTTAATGAAAAGTTTGCTTTTTTTTTTACAAAGCAAAGATATGAGAGTTTTATTACTTCTTTCTGAATTTTATACATTCAAGAGGGCATTCTCTGTGGTGTTGTGCCGAACGTGCAAGAATGTGATATGTTTGTAAACGTATTCGAACACCAATCGCATTATTACATTCATTTTCAGACCAAGTCCCTTTGGGAAAGTTATAAAAACTCTTATCTATGAGTAAAATAGTACCACTGCTGTTCTTCTACAAGGATGACTTTGGCATTTACCTTGCAATGAGGGTTGTATTGCCAAAAACAAAAATAAAATTATACAATCAAAGAGGATATAAAAAAAATAAAATTGGCGACTTCAGCCGAGGGTCACTCGAAGGCTCCATTTTAAAATACTGCAACACCAAGGGGTAGGAGAAGGCGCTAATCCTCTCCTTGGATTGCTCCACTTTACCCTTGACCCATACAATATAGTGCTGAGTGTTAAGCAAGTAAGCATCAAGTACCATTTTTTAAAGTTTTGGTATGACCCGGGCCATTAGCGAACACTCATCACCGTCCAAGAATAAGACGACAATTTATGTTTATACGGATTAATTTTTGGCTAAGATTGTGAAGCATTTAAAGAATTGCCGATAATTTTAAAACTGTTGAGTTTGATAACAGATATTACCAAATATTTTCCATTTTTTGCAGCATACCGTCCTTCTAGAAATGATAAAATTTTCGTAGTTTCGGTTTATAAAAAAATTGGTTAATTCAAAATTTGGAACTTATTTAAGAACGATATATATATATATATATATATATATATATATATATATATATATATATATATATATATATACTGGGATCATTAAATAAGTTTCCAGACTTTTTTGTATGAGCACTTTTATTGATAGTAACACATGAAACTCTAGCCCCCTTCGAAGTAATCTCCTCCGGCTGCAATGCACTTGTTCCGTTCCAATAACTTCTAAAGGGCCCTATGGAAGTCCTCTTGTGTGAGCATGTCAATGACCTTCGTCACAGCCTATTTCATCTCCTCAATTGTCTCATAATGACAGCCCTCAGTTTTTCTTTGAACTTAAGGAATAATCAAAAGGCACAGAGAGCAAGGTCTGGTCCATAGGGAGGCTGAGGAACTGTCTTGATGCCCATCTTGGTCAAATATCTATGACAAGGATGGACTAGTGCATTGTCCTGGTGTAAATGTCACTGACCCGATTTGAACAGTGCTGGCCTTTTCCGACGGAATATCTTCCTGAACTCCCTTAAAACCTCAACATAATATTCCTTGTTGACTGTCTGTCCAGTGGGAACCCAGTGCATGTAGATCATGCCAGTGCTGTCAAAAAAGGGATCATCAAAAGTTGATGGATGGATTTGCTCTATCTGACCTTCTTGAGTCTGTGAGAGCAAGCATGTGTCCACAGGAAGCTCTGTCTCTTGGTCTCTGGGTCATATGACTAAATCCAGCTTACATTGCATGGCATTTTTCCAAGTTTAAAAAAAGAATTTTTATTGCATATCGTTCTTCCTCACGTCCAGATTGCATTTTTGAAATTCACCAGCTGTGACAATCAGGCTTTAGTAGGGTGTATTCCAATTGCTGCTGTAGCTATTCATTTGAAACTGAAATCATAAAAAATTGGTCAGTCATCTCATAAAATGTATAGCAATAACATACTGAATTTTCAAAAGTCTACAGCAATTTTAAATCCCTGTACAAAAAAGCCTGGAAACTTATTGAAGGCACAATGTGTGTATATATATATATATATATATATATATATATATATATATATATATATATATATATATATATATATTTGTTGAAGTGAAATATAATTCATTTATGGATGATTTTAGAATGAATTAATTTCAATCAAATCGCCATAAATTTGATTTACCATTTGTCATGTATTTATAAGCTTCTTGATTCCTCTCAAGTAAAATTATGCTGTTTTCCTGCGCAAGAAATTTTCAGCAAACGTTTTCACCCGTAATTCTTGATAATTTTGTTTGCCATTCGGAGCATTTTGAAGAAAACGAAAGAGATGGAAAACACTAATTGCAACGGCTGATTAATTTGGTGGATGGGGTTTAACCAGTCCATCCAAAATCTAATTTTTTTTTTTCGCCGTAATTCTTGCTGAATATCAACTTGTGGTAACATGGAGAACCAGGACATTTCTCTTATTGAAGAGTTCGTAGCTGTTTTCTTTGAAATTTTCCTTCACGCGTTGCAGCTGTTGAGAATATAAGTCTGTATTGATAGTTTGATTCCGGTTTACAAACACAAAAAATACAACAGTGATCCCATCATATACACATCTAATCTTGTCTTTTATGAAACTCAGTTTTGGGGGTTGACTGCGGAGATTCATCATTGTCAATCCAATGCCTTTTCCGTTGATCATGCGCATAAAAAACATATTTCGTTAATTAATTATATTCTTGATTTCTCTGGTGATTTCTCTGATTTGAAAGACGACTTGTTACTATGGGTATGCGATATTCCTTATTCTTCTCACTAGGTGTATGACGAAGGTAAACACCTAGTTTCCTTACTTTTCCCATCTTTCTCAAGAGAGAGCCGAATGTATCGAGGTCAAGTGCTGGTTCTCGAGTACTTTTGCGTTGATTGAAGTCAATTAATTCTCTTAAAGCATCTTGATCGATATTTGATGAGCGTCCCAGTCTGGGTTCATCTTACAATGGCGTATCGCTAAAACGAAACATTGAAAACCCGTTTCGGATTTGGCAATCAGTAATGACATCTTGGCTATGAACACTAGAAATGTTCTTGCCTGTTTCTGTATCTTTTTTGTAATTCTCCCAAAAAATGTCATGTTGAGTATGCACTTTGGGCTTCTCTACTTTAGGAGTGTGAGATAATGGATTAAATATTTGTGTGTATTTTTCACAACTAAAATAAAACATCCAATTAAGGACCTCTTTAATAAGGTAATTTTTAGTTCTGTTTACAACATTGGAAGTTTGAGATGCGTTGATACTATTTAAATTTAAAAATTATAATTATTTAAAACTTAATATATATATATATATATATATATATATATATATATATATATATATATATATATATATATATATATTAATTTTTATATGAATTTAATAGCATGGATGCTTATCTAAGACCACTGGTTTCATGCTGTCTTATTACAACCATTATCAGGCAGTGAAAGTTTCTCTGCCTGATGATTGTCATAAAAAGACGACATGAAACCAGTGGTCTCAGGTAAGCAACCATGCTATTAAATATATATATATATATATATATATATATATATATATATATATATATATATATATGTTTATTCAATTGTACACAATATTTCTATCATAGATATTGAGCACTGTCCACATTATACTGCATTTGGCCTGTCAGGAACCCATCAGGGAAGATTGTGACAACCATACACCGTTATATATATATATATATATATATATATATATATATATATATATATATATATATATATATAATTCAAATAGTGTGAGCAGTGCACGACTATTAAAATATTAGAATTTATATATATATATATATATATATATATATATATATATATAAACTCATCTGCAGATCAAAAGTATCAATAATTTTACGTAAATCTCAACAGAAGAGTTCCATTAAGTTATTTCAACATACTTTTGAAAAGACTGTATCTTCAGACGCAATATAAAATTCTATCGGAGTTTTCACCATAACAACGGGATGTATAGTTTAGATTACGGTAGAGATTAAAGTAATCATAATTCAATATATATATATATATTTTAATTTAATTAAAAAATGAAAAAACGAATTTATCTTTTTAACCGAATAGAATCGCCCAATAGATTATGAATTAGAGGTTCATCCGTTAATATCCGGTTTTGTCTCAGACTCCTTTAATCATAAGAAAAATACATTATTAAAAATGTTTTTTTTTTAATTTCTAGACATTTCAATATGTTTCATATATTTATCATATATATATATATATATATATATATATATATATATATATATATATATATATAAATAAAAAGTAAAAAGTAAAGTTGGCGACCTTAGTCGAGGGCGACCAGAAGGCTCTCTTTTCAATTGTTACCACACCAATGTGTAGGGAAGGGCGCTACTCCTTTCCCTGGATTGAACCACTTTACCCTTGATATGTACCTTATATTACTGAGTGTTAAGCAAGGAGGTATCAAGTACCATTTTTAAAGTCTTTGGTATGACGCGACCTGGGATTGAACCCAGGTCTCCCGGACCAATGGCGAACACTCTACCCACTAGGCCAATATATATATGACCAATTTAAAGAACCTAAATGTATCATCCTAATTCTACCTTTAATCTAATCAATTATGTAATTATACATAGAAAAGATCGTAATATCATTTTAATCATGATTATGTTACCTAATACCTACATTTGAGGTTATTTAGATTCTAAAAGTTATCAGATGATATAAGAATTTATATTCATTGAGTTAATTGGTAAATATAGAAATATTTAGTCCAATAAATAATTTAAATTTAGGATGATTATAGTTACAAAGCAATTCATTGAGTAATATATATTATTTTATTTCTTTATTTTTGTGCAAAACTGATTAATTACTAATACTTATCTTCCTTCTTATGATTTAAATTTAAATTGTTTGTATAAAAAAGATTAATTAGAATTGATAATAAAATTTATTCATAAAAATATTGTATAGATTTATAAGTAATTAATAAAAGATATTTCCTTTAAAAGAATAATATAATTATAAGAAAAATTAAATAAAATCATAAATAATAAATTTATCTTTATATGCCAAAAATAGTTAATATATATTTGTATGACTTGACTAAAATTAAAATTTAATAATTATTATCATATTTTAGATTTAATTTTATGTCTCTGTATGGGAAAACGTATTGGTATAAAATTGATTTGATATTAATTTAAATATAGAATTTTTTATTGCTATCTAAACTATATTACTGGTGATGGACACGGCGAACAGATTCCAATTCTGAACAAAGCTGTTTGCATTTCGCATAGTGCATGGGAAAGGTATATATCCAAGTATTCTCCCTCTACTTATGAGTAAATGCTAGTGCAGATTGGGCTCTTTAGCCTTGGTATTGTAACCGATCAACAAAGAGAAAAACTGAATTCAAACCTTTTAAATGCCGCCATAAATTTAACCCGGTGTCGCACCCAACAAGAGAGGAATTCTCGAGTAAATATACATTTTGAAAGTCATAATGGCTTCTGGTTGTAAACATACCAATCTCAAGCGATCATAAGCAAGTATGCCACCTCGTACATTTACACTTTGCCCAGTCGGCTGGGGCAGTAGAATACACCGACTGCACCTCTGCAGAGAGGTAAGATTCCCACCTCCTATGAGTGTCCTAGATATGACAGTGAATATTCAGATGGTGACGTTCCAGTAATGCTGGAGCTTTGGGAAATGCGGAGCATCCCTTCATTGCCACCGCTACCATCATTGCCATTCAGCCCGCAGTGGTAGCGCCTGATAGAGCCCTATTTATGGGTAAAATAAAACTAAACTGCGTACTTATGCTAAACTGAATTGTTTAAATTAGAACGGTTTGACGAAACTGAATAGTTTAAAAAAGAAATGTTTTGACATCTAAACTGTATACCTACTTTTAAAATGCGTACTTACGTTAAACTGAATTGTTTGAAATGAATTTTTTTTTATATTTAACTGTATGTAAACAAAATCTCTATTTATACTAAACTGAATGTTTGAATTAGAATTGTTATACTAAACTGAATTGCTTGAAATAGAAATGTTTTTGATATTTAAATTGTTTTTTTCATACTAAACAGAATTGTTTGAAATAGAACTGATTATTTGTATAAGATAGATTTCTCAGTAAATAACCTATAAAGGTTGATATGCCATTAAACCAAACAACCAAACCAAACAAACATTTACACTAATGCGGATATTTAAGTAAAATGAGCAGAAAAAAAATTTCTTGAACTTTACTTGGCATATTGCATCCAGTTGTTTTTAATCTCTCACGTGTCAGGTCTTTTTACAATCAAAACAATTTTCAAAGTTAGAAACATTAAAATTTCTTTATAAAATTCCAAAATTTAAATATCCTTTATAAAGAGAAATTCAAATCAATCGATCATTTATCTCTTAAAGTAGCATGTTTTAAAAATTGATCTCATACAGGTATATAAAATTATCAAATTAGTCGATAAAAATGAGTTTGATAAATAGATAAATAAAAGGTTATAGAGTCTTTTTTCCAGACGGCATTTAATTAGACTATGAAAGAAAGTTGGAGTGTCTCTGTACCGAACCCCTCTACTCAAGCAGGAGCTCAGTCTTTATGCGGTCTTAGATTCTTTTAATTCAGAGTTTTCCTTCTCTTTGACGTCATGGGTGTAGACTATTGTATTTTTGCATTTCCTAGGGATATTAGCGCTATGAGAAATGCAAGCAACATCCTCCAGGATTTGGACTCAGTGTACCATAGCCGGATATCCGAATACGTGAAACGTATATAGAATGTTCATAACATATATACATACAACATAGGAATCCCGAAACACGAAAAACACTTACGACTTCTTAGTTCAGGTACGAAACTTTTTATCACGTTTGAGTTTAAAGGTTCTTCGACATAAGGAGAGAGATACACATTTTTTCTATTCTAGCTTTTCTATATGCCCCACCCCATCTCGTGTGGGGCCCTTAGCGCGCAAATTCGTCTGGCCTCTGCGAACCCCGAAAGTCGACCCTTCTCGTTCGGTGTCTAGTTCTCAACTCAGCTGACTTTCTTCAAAATCCCCAAAATCCGCCGCGCCCTTTTCCGGTGCATAACGTCATTCACATCTCCTGGTCAGATCTGGGATTTTTATTTTGACATCTCTGAATGACACATCCTCCCCGCGCGCACGCGTGAACACCTGCGCTCATGTTGCAACTAACTAACCCATGTGCTGAGCCGAAAGGTTCTCAGCCTAACTAAACCCAAAGGCAAGATTTATAAAACAAAATCCCTCGGCCGTTATATTACATCGGGTTGAAGCATTTATTTCGAATAATGATAACCATTATGCCAAGAGCACCCTGATAGTATTTGCATCCAGTCATTAGAAAATGTCCTCTCACAGAACCAGTGGTATTATCTGTTCTGTGTCTCGTTGCTAAGCATATGTAATGGTCGGCTTTTTTATTCTATTTTACGGCATATCAGCACTTGTAAGTTATTCAATGCTAAATCCTGTTTATACATCTATATTAAATATATGATTTGTAGAAATTGTAAATTGTAGAAATGTAAATTGTAGAAATTAATCTTTACCAGATACATGGTTTACTCGTTTGGACATAATAAATGGATTCATGCATTGTTAACACAAACGATTTTACTTGCAATAGTTAAATGGTTTCAAGTATTGCGATCAGGCCCGAATAGATCTATTTGCTACAGTTAAATATAGATTTCTCTTACTACTAATAACTAATATTTCAATTGAATGTTTTCTAGTATAGTTCTATTGGTACAAAATATTGATCGTTCTATTTACCAGTTAAATGGTTTTCAGGGTCTCTAATACTTATATTTGCCACAATTAAATGGTTTCCCGGATAAATCTATTGCAACCAATCAATAATACTTCTATTTTCCACAGTTAAATAGTTTGCAGTAGATTTCTACTCATCACTAATAGTACTATTTTCTACAATTACATTATTTCCAGTATAGTTTTATTGCGAGACAGCTCTTTCAGTTCTATAAGCCACAATTAAATGGTTTCTTGTATAGTTCTATATGACCCATAATAAAGAGTCTAAAAGGTACTTTGGGTGTCCTCGTGGCGTAATGGTTAAAGCGATGGACTGCGGAATCGTAGTAAGTGAGTTCGAACTCCAGTCGCGCTATTATGTTCACTTTTGGGCAAATACCCTTGGGAAAGGTATGAACCCTCTTATCCTCCCAGCAATGGGTTAAATAGTACCACTACTGTTCTTCTCCAAGAATGGGTTTGGCATTAAATACCCTAAAAAGAGTTGATATGCCATTAAACAAAGAAACCAAACTAAAAGGTACTTTGTTTCTGTTGTATAATGTCATCGAACGGAAGTATCATTTCGGCCGTGTTTGATTGTAATGAGAAGGTGGACGTGGTTATTCCACCCTAGTGAGTACAACTGGATTACGTTGTTGTTGTTGTTGTTCACGAGTATTTGCTAAGCAAACTGGAACACACTCCGGCCCAGAGGGGGTTAGTGAGAGATGGTAATGAAGGAGTGCTCCACATTCTCTATGACTGGAGCTCCATCACAAAATGGTTTGTTGTCATATCAGGACATTAGTTGGGGGCCTACACTTCCCTGGAGATGCAGTCAGTATATTTTCCACCCCAGCCGACTGTGCTGCTAAGCATATATAAAGTAAAGGTAACAATGATATGTGAAAATAAAGATTGAATAATTTTGGGAGTTAAGGTTGCAGATATTTTCTCTAAATACGAATCGCTTGGTCAAGCCTCTGACTAGTGGATTTCAGTAAAAGACAATCTTGACTAAAAGATGACAAAACTAAAGACAAAAATCAAAGCAAAACAAGCGTTGTTACCACATTGAACTTCTTTGTGAGGTGGAGTCATCGAAAGGCTTCAGTTTTCGGTATGACTCTTTTATAGCAATGAAGGAAAATACAACTCGATTTTTTATATTAGGATCTTTCTTCGTTTTATTCTCACTCCGTTCAGTCTCTGAAGCCATCAAGTTGAAATGGACAACAGATATAGCGTGCTAGCTTCTTCCTTCTTCGAAGAACAGCCTCTTTTTGGATATTTAATCCCTCTTGCTGCATTCTCACTCCAGCCAACGAAAGATAAACAGACCAAATCATGAAATCCATGATGTGACATATATATATATATATATATATACTGCATTTCAAAGAACACCCCCAACTCCACTTGGACCTCAGGTAGGTGACACTGGAAATGATGACCTTGCAAATCCAGTCACGGAGTACCAGATCAAGCGTATCATGTTACCGCTATTGCAATGAATGAGATATCGAAACCAGTCAACCCTTCTTTTCTTTGGCTACAGGCTTTATTGCTAACTAATATACTTACGCCCCGGTATTACTCACCTACAATGTTACACACCTTAAGGGACTTCAATCAGTTTTGTTTGGCTTATTTGATTTAAAGATATATCAACATTCGAGGGTTATCTAATGCTAAAGCCATCCTTGACGATGTACAGATGAGGTAGAGAACTGTTGAAGATGCGTGTTGTTACCTTTCCAAAGGGTATTACTTATTCAAGGCTAAAGGACTATCAGTTTCGCAATTATACCCCGATGCCTCCCCTACCCAAGTGTCTTAGTCCGAAAGTTAACGAAAAAGCACAACTCGTTTACTAAGATGTCGCAGTTCAATGCATTAACCACTATACTCCAGCGGCTCCTTCCAAGAACTTGAATTGACGTCTATTCTACAAAAATAATTGGTATCTATTGTTCTGTATTACAATAGTTCTAAGTAATGTTTTTATATAGCAAAACATCTTATACATTATAATTTTTCTTCTCTCTCTCTCTCTCTCTCTCTCTCTCTCTCTCTAATAGCTAAACAGATAGTTTTGATATAAAAATATTGGCGTATTTATGTACCTATTATCTTGGCAAAAATATCACTACAATGAGATAGTTTTTATTTTATATTAACCTCTACTCAAAAAGAAAAAGAAAAGAATTTTCACTTGAAACCAAATAATTATAAGAATTTCTTTAAAATACATAGTTGTAAGAAATTCTTAAACTAAATAAATGCGTTCAAATTATCAGGATTAGATGGGGATACTTGAAGTCTTATAATTGATTAATTAACAGATTGATTTTAACTCGACGAGCCTTATGTCATACCAGGAAAATACTTCTTAAGACATCTTCCTCATAAATCTAAATGCCCTATATTTGAGATGGTCTAGATCCGTCGATAAATACTGGAATGAATCAATGAATAATAGCAACTGGACTTTAACTGCGTAATTCACTTTAAAATTGATGCCCGGTTCTTTGACAAGCAGCTAAGTCAGTTCACTCGTATACACAATTCTTCTACTCCTATGTATCTAAAAATCTCCATAGCTTGAGAAGTAAAGCGTTTTCGCTTCAGATGGCTTGGGCATAACTTCAAAATTGATTCCTCTTCGTATCCCAACGGTAAACCACGGAAAAGAAAAGTACAAAATTACTTGGCTGACCCGCTTATATTTGGCAAAGAACCCCCGGAGCTGAATAGCTTAAAACGAGTCTTATATGAAGCAGGGTCCAACGAACTGCTAAATACTAAAAGAGGAGCTCGTATATTACTAAAGACGAATACAACAAATGAGGCATGAAGCCAAGGCTAATAACGACTGCCAAAACACAAGACCACGATAGAAAACATTAAAGCATTGCTAATTTCGTTTAAGGAATTGCATGTTGGTAAATACTGCCCACCGAACACGAACTGCATTTAATTCATCACATATGGTAAGTTCTTCAGATCTTTAAAGGAAGGCATAGCACTACCCGTTGCGTGACTGTTTTGTACAATTTACAGAAACAAATCCGATTATAAAAGTTTGGCGAATCCCTGAGATTATCCTAACATGAACTGAGTTTAATTCATCACATACGGTATGCTTTCAGATCTTTAAAGGAAGACATTGCACTACCTGTTGAGTGACTGTTTTGTACAATTTACGGAAACAAATCCGATTATAAAAGTTTGGCGAATCCCTGGGATTATCTCATCTGTGTTAATCAGTTATATCACATATCAGTAAAAAGTAAAGTTGGCGATCTTTGTCGAGGGTGACCCGAAAGCTCCCTTTTCAATAGCTACTACACTGAGGTGAAGGGGAAAGCGCTTCTCCATTCACGGATTTGCCCGACTTTACCCTTGATCATATAACTTACAGTGAGTGTTAAGGAAGGTGGCATCAAGTAAAAAATTTTGTGTCTTTGGTATTTCACGACCTACGTTTCGTGGACCAATGGCGAACATTCTATTCATTCGACCAATAGCCCGGGAATAAGTAATCTTCTATAATTCTTATTAAAATGTACATATTGATAACTGAGAAAAAAAAACTTTCTATTTTTTATCTGTAATGTGTAAACAAACAAATGGCTATAGGCTGAAAGGTCAAATTTAGGGTGAAAATTTATTGGCGTCCTTAAGTTTGCAAACGTCACTACACGTCTGTTTGATTTTTTTTGTTGGACATAAAAGAGATGTACCTAACTCCAAATTTTAGACTTGGTTTGGGTTAATTTCGTGTTTAATAGCATTCGTAGGTAACTTATGCTACAGTCATCCCTATAAAAAAAGAAACGTTGTGCTATTTAACTGATAGCAGGGGCAGTTGGAGTGTCCGAAACTGAACGTAATAGTACTGCTGGAAATTGAACTCACTTAAATTGAGTCCATAATCAAACACATTTGGCATTATGCTCTAGTAACTCTCCACTTCCAATGTTTAATTAATACATACATTAGATAAGTACACACGAGGAACAGTCATTTTTAAAAGTTTCTTGGTAACGCAAAAAATATCTGCATTTTACATACAACGTCATAAAGCTTAAGTTCTTACGTATGGCCAACAATATTTGATAGTAATCAGACTACTTATGAAAAATGCAATGAGTAATATACATAATCCAGCAAGATACAATCACACACACACACACACACACACACACACGTGTGTGTGTGTGTGTGTGTGTGTGAGTGTGTGTATAATATGAAAACACCAAGGTATTCAGAGGATGTATTTATCTATATATGCTTAACATGCCATGCGTTCCGTTTGGGTTTTTTCAACCATTTTCAGGGCGATGTTAGATTAGCATATTATGTTACATTTGAAGTATTTATTTTTTAAATATTTTTTCAGATTTGACATAACAGTACATAATAACATCATTGTTTAAAAAACACGAAACGTTAAATGTTGGCATATCTTTCATACATAAAATAATACATCCTCTGAATATATTTGGTTTTCTCAGAATATATACATATATATAATGAAACTGGCAAAATTTATTGAATTTTTGTGCTAAGATGATATTCACCTTACTTTCTTATTCAGTAGTAAATGAAATAATGACAGATGAAACGCAAAACAGTTTTTATTTTATGTTTTGGTTATAAAAATATTCCTTTGGGAAACTAGATTAAATAATTAAAAACTGACCATGTAATTTTTTTCAAATTTAACCATTAGCTTCAAAAGAAAAAAATGTGTTTTTTCGTATTTGATATTAGTGTATTAGGCATTGCATATCTGTAAAAGGTAAAATAACAAAAGATATTGTGTGCAGACTCATCAAAATGTTTTGGGTGTGAGCCGGTGAATTACGCTTGCAAACCATCCCTTGTACGAAAATGGTCTGAAACGTATATACGATGACGTCGTATCTACTATTGATAACTTTTTTGTCTGATAAAATACAAGAAATACGACCGAAACCAATAAACGCAAGTAAATGTGCTAGGCCTGTGCGTTCATATTCAAGAGAAAAATATTCGATGAGGACAAAGGAAACTACGTAGTAGACAGTTTCCTTTTAATATCTAGATCATTGTATACTCTCATAATTTACGTAACTCACATTCTCCTCACACACACACACACACACACACACACATATATATATATATATATATATATATATATGTCTTTTTGTGGGCACTTGAATGCACACATGTATCTATCTCTATATATGCGGGTGTGGTTGTGTATGCGTACTTAAATCAATATATATATATATATATATATATATATATATATGGGGTGATATGCTTAAAATTGTATAAATTTCAATCTAATTGTCTACAGAAAGTTAATTTTTGAAATTTGCTTTGTGCAGAGTATTTTTAATCATCAAAATTATTGATATTACAGAGATAACTGGTGATGAAATTGGAATTTTTCATTCTGTCCGTTGGAGAGCATTCATATTAGCACGAACCACTGTTACAATAGGACTCAATATAAAATTTGATCTTCAAAAGTGATATTTTAATTATAAACGAGTTATACTATCCCAGATATTCATTTCAAAGTTCCATGCACTTTGCTTGGAGTTTATCAACTTTCTCCGAACTTTCCATTAAATTCAAAATATAAAGAAAACCAATTCTTACTTGGGAGGAGCAGATTTCATCACTCCAACAAATATTATATATATATATATATATATATATATATATATATATATATATATATATAATAAGAGTATTGGTCGTCACTAAATCACTTTGTGGTTGTGTCGAACCAAGTGCAACATAATATACAGAGTGCTCTATATCTCGGATAGAGCTATTATATAATAATAATAATAATAATAATAATAATAATAATAATAATAATAATAATAGATACATTTATATTAGTTATATGTATATTTCATCCAAGGAAAATATTCTGCAACCTTGGGTTTAATGAAGCATCAGGCAGTTAACTTAACTGCCAGATGATTGTTGTTTTACTAAAGACTTCAGGGTTGCAGAACATTTTCCATGGATTAAATATATATATCTAATATTTATTTATTTATTATTTCTATAATATATATATATATATATATATATATATATATATATATGTGTGTGTGTGTGTGTGTGTGTGTGTGTGTGTGTGTGTGTATGTGTGTGAATTGCTTTCGAAAAGTATCGAGTCTGATGCTACTTTCACCAAGACGGAAAAAACGAACCAATGAAACGTTCATTTTCTTTTAAGTAGTCCTTTTGGTATTCAACACACCTATATATGATTATTCCATAACTCAAGTATCTCTTAAATTCTTTTGATATGTGGCTGGACTATTTCTTCTTATCATTAGATCTTACTTTTAAGATATATTTTCAGTTTAGGAAACAAGAGAAAGAACTAGATATTGCAAGTCGGAAGTCTGCTTCTTTTTTCTGTTTTGCCCAAAATTCATTTTCAGTTATTCAGGCTGGTTTCATAAAAAAATACAAACTCGCCATTGACTCATCTTGACAAGTGATTTTCAACCTCTGCATCGGGAACCACAGGTAGTCTCGAAAATCAAAAACGGACGCTGCAAGGATGTCTTAAGAATTTACATTATTCGACTGGCTATATATATATATATATATATATATATATATATATATGTGTGTGTATATGTATAATAAAATGTACCCACAAGGGAGAACAGGAGACACTCTGAGAAAGAGAAAGAGAGGAGGAAGAAGACAAAGAAAGAACCAATCCCTACATGGAATCTAAGATGAAACAGCGACCTCTATATAAGCGGATACCACACCTGAAAAAACATTAAATGTTATCTGAACACAGCAACATGCAGGAAACATTGGTATGTAAGAAGTAAAGAAATATTTTTCAAAAAGATATGAATTTCTTTGTGAACTTATTCATTTTTAAATATGTGATGTGATATATATATATATACATATATATATATATATATATATATATATATATATATATATATATATATAAATGATACACATATCACGTCTGATCAAATCAATTGTTTCTCATGTCAGAAAATATATAGGTTTTCAGAAATAAAGTGTCTCATAAGTTACAGCAATATTAAAATATAACGTAAATCCTAGAAATATTTTTATACAAGTTTGCAAAGAATAGCTTTTTACAGGATGATAATTATGATGATGATAATGATGATGGATCGTCGTGGTATTCCCAAGGAGTAAACCCCAAAAATATTATTATTTTTCTTTATTTAACATTGGTTCTGAGTGTGAATTTTTATATGTGTGTGCGTGCGTGTTTCTGTATGTACGTATGAATATAGTTTCTTTCTGTGTGTTGGTACATAGTGTATGTGCGTATTACGTCGGTGTATCTGTCTATCTATATCTATTTCTGTGTATAGCGACGAAATTCTGCAAATATGGATTTTTACTGATGTGAAGCACAGCAGTTTGTGATAATACTATAAAAAAAAACAGAGATTCGACTTAAGAATAAACAAAAATTCTAATTCTTTGGAAAAGGAAAGACACAGGAAGTTTTCTTTTCACGGCGTTTAAAGGAAAATATTCAGCAATATTTTATTTCAACCTCACGTAAATTACAACACTCATTCTTCTCTAAACATTCAGAATTCCATTGCTCTTTCCCCGCGTAGTGTAACCCGAAAAAACTTTCTTTCAACTCACTGTTATGACATGAGGCGAGCAACCAGTTTCGTAAACTTGAATTATATAATAAAAGATCTAATCCATGTTCGCTTGTTCACCTTTGTGTAAACAAATAAATTTTTATTTGAATCTCCATTCGAGGCTATGCTTCATTTGAAATGTGATGCACTGTCGAGAAAAGAGCCAAACAACCAGTTGAGGTAACGTGAATTATTAAAAGAAGAATGGAATGCAAGGTCACCTGTTAACGACTGGCACTTTATAAACAATTATGCTAAAATTGCGGAAAACAAAAAGAGAAATTCCAAGTCCTAACTGTGACGCTGGTGACTTGAGAAGATTGATTGAAAGGATTAATTGAGAAGAAAAAATAAATTGAATAGGGTTGAAATGGAAAGATTAGTGTACTGGCCTGAATCAGTGAAGTATATCTAAGAACATAACAATATGAAAAGGTGTCAACACTTTATATCTAATTGTTCTGGGATTGTTTTGGTGACAGTTAAAATTCTATTCCATGTCACTTTAAAATACCTTCTGAAATCGTTGCCTGGTGCCATCCTCTGAACATCCCGGTGTCACATGACTATGGCAAGAATAGAAAAAGTTAAAACAACAGTGTGTATAACAAATGATAAAAACACTGCTGTGGTCTTCAGATAAGATCGGTGAAAGAACAACTCAACGGGTGATAGGTGAACGTTATTGTATTAACAGAAAAAGGAAGTCATACAAAAGCAGTTCTAGCCGTTCTCAGGTTGCAGTATGTCTGTCAAACGTCTCGTAAGAAACGAGAAGTTGTCTTCTTTATTTCCTGTAAAAATGCAGGAAGGCACAAGGCCTTAAGTTTTGTGGGGAAGGGGAAGGGTGCGGTCTTGCAATAACTATGTTTTAACTAGTGGGACCTAGCTAGCCACATTCGCCGACCCATTCAACAATACAATATATAGTCATTCATCCGTCGCCATGCGCGCTGCTGTCACCAAAATACCACATTTGCTCGATGAAGAAAGAACCTACTTAAAATCCCGGGAGTGATGCATGATTTTATTTACAAATTGTGGTTTTTACAAATGAATTCATATGATGGGGATGGGAGAAAAAACCCCGAAATATGTACAGCAACAAAGGAAAAAATCCCCCGTTTGGTTGCCCTCCCATCCCCCCGTCTATAAAATTGGAGGCCGACTGTTTTCCGGGGCGAAAAGAACCGAAAACAAGCCGGACCTACCCTAAGTGGGGCAGGGATCCTAATCTACAGGGGTCAAAGGAAATAAAGGGTCGGGCGCGGTATGGGTTGATTCAAGCAGGTAATATGATTTTTTATACATATGAATATTCAAGATCTTCAGTAAAAGCGGGCTGGGATATGGGTTAAGGTACAAAAATAATGGGGATGGGGAAGATCTTGAGAACTAATGACTAGGTGACGGGGACAATGACTGACAACATACTGCTAACTAGGTTGCAAGGGAAAAAAGCTTTGCCTACTTACCGGGGGTGGGGTCCCGAAGGACCCGTACCGTAGACGCCATGAGCGGGCAGAGGAGGGAAGGATGACTCCAACGTTGCCCCCTTTCTTACGACCAGGCTCGCTGCATTCACCCACCTTCTGCTGAATGTTATGCGATCCAAGCGTTTTCTATCGCATCTGATTTTGACCCTAAGCGAATGCCTAAAGTACAATACCAGATCACGATGAGAAAAGTTTGCATCGTCATACAATCCCTTCTTTCGCGTAGTCCAAATCACCATTCGAGCTACAGCCAGGATCGCGAGAAACACCACACGCTTCTCACCCTGAAACGGAGGAAGAACGTTGTCCACGACGTAACCAACGTCGAGCAGCACGAGCTGCTTGGGTTCGATGCGAGCCGTCCACTCCCCGACGTGATCCCAAAACGGGCGAACTCGCTCGCAGTAGTAGAAGGCGTGCTCAGCCGTTTCTTCCAAGCCACTGCTGCAGCGAGGGCAATCAGGCATGTCTGCCAGGCCCGCTTTGTAGTTCAAGCCGAAAAGGGGTAACGCATTTCGTGCAAGTCGCCAGGTGAGCGAGAACTCGGAGTTGTTCAAGAAGCTCGATCCTGGCGCCCAATTCCAGTGAGAGCGGATCTCCTCCGCCGTCCAGCCTCGCCGCTCGCTAAGAGGATCAGAAGCGGAACCCACCACTAATTCCCGATATAGCTCTTTCCGAGGCCGTGAAAGGTCACTGGACCCAAGAAGGTTACGAAGGGCCTTTCGGCACTCGCGGACAAACAGTGCTTCGCCCAAAGGCTTACGTCGACCTTCAGCCTTTGGGTCTGACTGGAGGCGAGGAAAAGTCCGACTCGCCTTTCGTCTCCACACTGCGTCCCCCGTCAAGGACCGGCCCAGGTATGCAAGTCTTTCAGCAAGCCAGTGGCTCTCCAGATCAGGCATACCCAGACCCCCGTTGCGTGTACGTTGGATACAGACCTGCCTACGGACCATCGGCCTTGCACCTCCCCAGAGCAATCTGGAGAGGGATTGTTGCAGTGCCAACCGACGTGCCTTAGGCAGAGGAAGTACAGCCAATCGGTAAAGGATCAGAGGGAAGACGTACGTGGCGCACGCCTCCGCCCTGCCCTTTAAGGACAACCTCCTTGAAAGCCAGATTCCCACCTGAGCATTCACCTTGGTTTGTACTTCCGACCAATTTCGCTCCAGTTGGAGGTCGGGCCCGAACCACACCCCGAGGATGCGGATGGGTCCGTCACTCCAGCGGAAGGGCCCTGGAAGAGTATTGCTACCCCTCCAAGCACCAAGCCGCAAACCTTCGCTTTTGTCAAAATTGACCTTGGCTCCTGCGATCCGCTCGTACTCGACAACCGCCTCTTTCACAGCCTTTATATCCAGACGGCGGGACACAAAGACTGTGACGTCATCAGCGAACGCGGAAACCCTTGCAGCAAGGCTGCTAACAAAAGGTATACCGCGCAGGGACGGACTTGTCCTCTCATCCCTAAGCCTGCGCAGGAGGGGCTCCAACGCGAGGACATAGAGAAGAGGAGACAACGGGCAGCCCTGCCGGACCGACCGCTCGACCGCGAATACCTCCGAACGCCTTCCGTTCACCTGCACCACTGCCTGAGGGTTATGGTACATCATACTAATCCATCTGCGGAACTCCGGTTTGAATCCGGCAGTCTCCAAAACAGACGCCAAGAACCGATGGTCGACCCTATCGAAGGCCTTGGACTGATCTAAACTGTTCAGCGCGGCTTCTGTGTCGTCTTCTATCCCCTCTAGGACCTCGCGAATCAAGTGCAGGTTGTCCTGGATCGATCTTCCCTTCACAGCAAAGGTCTGTTCAGGGCCGATCAGATCACTGATGACAAGCTGTAAACGATTAGCTAAGACCCGGGCCAAAATCTTTAACTCTGTGTTAAGCAGAGTTATGGGCCTGTAGTCGTCTAGCCCCTCCCAAACATGCCTGCCACCTTTCTTCAGCAATGTGATCACGCCCTTGGTAACGCTACCAGGGATGGCTCCCTGGGCGAACCAATGGTTGAACACATCCGTCAGAATAGGCACAAACATGTGCGACATCCTCAAGTACACTTCGTAGGGCAAACCATCTAGTCCCGGCGACTTGTTCAGGCCGACCTGCTTCAACGCATCACGGACTTCGCATTCAGTAACCAAACCCTCGCAGCTAGCCGCTTCAGCCACCCCAAGGCGGGGGAAGTCGGCAAGATAGCTACGAAACTCCCGGATCGGGAGATCAGGGCAGCGGGCAAAGCGATCCCGAAAGTGCGCCCGAAAGGCATCACGCATCTCACGACCTGATCGCAGCAGTCGCCCGTCCGCGGTCTTGACAGACGCGATGTACCGATCGGGGAACCTTCGCACTTCTTCTTCACGCGCAGTCGCGTTTGTTTTCACAGCTTCGTTGAGAGCTCTATTTAGCCTAGATCTAACTACGAATCCCTTGTAGCGCTCGCTACTCTCACGCTCAAGGTCCCTCCTAGCTAGCTCTACACCTAGGGAGTCCCCCCCAGCCACCGCCCGGGAAAGTCTATCTTCTATAGACTTCGCCTCCTTGGTCTTATCTAGGCTGAGCTGTTGACCGTATTTGGTGGCGAAGTCTCTAATCCTATATTTCAAAGAAACCCACCACCTATTCCCGGTAACCGCCCCCACTAACGCCCGCTGAATTAGGGATTCCAGCCGGTCCCGGAAGTCCCGTATCTCCAGTAAGGAGGTATTGAACTTCCAGTAGCCGGCTAGACTAGGCCTATCGGCTAACCGCAGACTGACCCTAACAAGCTTATGGTCAGTCCACGCTATCAGGTGGAACGTGGGACAACTAACGAAATCAGTGTCAGCTCGTCTAACTAACACTCTGTCCAAGTAGGAACCTACTTTGGCAGAGGGCGAGCTATCTAGCCACGTCCACATCTCCCGCCCTGGGTGATCAAGACGAAACCTGTCGACGAGACCGTGACGAGTCACGAAGCCGACAAGGCTGCTATCACACCTTCCCGCACGCCTAGCTCCCCGCCCGACCTTATCTATCTTGGGATCAAGGATCGCATTCCAATCACCCATTAAGACTAGCCGCTTCGTATCGTCCAGGAACGGCGCCAACCGACGAAAAAAGGAAACCCTCTCCGCAGCGATATTGGACGCATAAACCGCAACCAGACGAAACTTGAAACTTTTCACGGCAACATCGGCCACAACCAGCCGGCCCCCGTCACCTGCAAAAACAACGTCAACATCAGCATCAAGGCTGCGTCCAACTAGCAGAGAGACCCCAGCGCTGATGCGGCTGCCGTATGCTGAGAAAACGTTAAAGTCGCTTTCCAGCACCCGACAGTCGGCATCGCAAGTGAAGTGGGTCTCCTGCACTGCAGCAACATCCACTCCGAGGTTCTTGAGTTCACCAAGCAAGCGCGCACACTTGCTTGAATCCCTCAGTCCCCTCACATTCAAACTGGCAACGTTTAAAGCCATCAATCTCACTTACCTTACTCAGTGTCGACTACGGGCCGGAAATCCTTCGGGGTGAGGATGCCGACAGCCTGACGCAGAGAACCGGTACCGAGTTCAGTTGTCACCCGGTTGTCTCTGGTGATTCCGCCGACATCTATGGGGAACCGCAGCTTTAGGGACCTGTAAAGGGACGGGTGAACCAAAATTGGGACCCTTCCCGAACAAAAAGGTATACATTTTTTCAATGAGGAGTGCTCCAACTCCGCCAGCTTTATGCCCGTATCAGTCTGACAGACCGTACTCAAGAACTTCCATACGCCCTTGGTACGGTCGCCAGCTGACCGGACAAAAGTGGTCACCATGGCTGCACTCCTAAAATTGACAGGATTAGAAACATTCAGGTTTTGTATTTTTTCAAGGCTCAGCAGCGGCTTTAGTGCCTTTCGCAGCTGGAAGTCGCCAACTGCTTCCAGCTCTACTGAGCACAAAGCCGCTGCCTGCTGTATTTGGGTGATTGTTAGTTCTTTTTCGCCCTCCTGCCGATTTGCTTTTTTTTTACTGGCAGGAGGGTCTTGTTTTCGTTTTGATGGGAACAGTTCTTGAGAGGATATGCTAGTGGGGCTGAGTGAGGGAAGAGATGGAGTTCTGGTTAAGTTTAGGGGCTGGGACCGGTCTGCTGATTGTGACCTTGGGAGTGGGATTTGGTAGGGTCTGTGGTATTTCTTTAGGCACTGTTCTTGTTGGGGTGAGAGGGTGAACATTTGATATGGTGGTTGTGTGGGTTGTAGGATTTGAGGGGGTGGAAAGGGTGGTGGAGGTAGAGGTGGAGGAGTTGGTTGCTTTTGTGGTTGAGAGGAGGGACCTGCCTTGGGTTGTTCAGGGCATATTTTTTTTGCGGTCCCCTCCCCGCTGTCCCTTCTCCTCTTCAAATTAAAGTTGGTCTCCATCTCTTCCGGGGCGTTTGGTTTATTTTTCTTTTTTTGTTTTTTCGGAGATGTCTTTGTTGCTGCAGATGGTGCCGATGTTACTGGTGCGGGCGTTGCTGGAGTCTCTATTGCTGGTGTGGCTGGTTTCGGAGTTATCGGTGGTTCTGATGTTGGTGTTGCTTCTGCTGCTACTACTGCTACTACTGCTGCTGTTTGGGCCTTTTTTTGAGGAGGGGATGAGGTTTTTTCCCCCTGCTTAGGGGATCCCCTCCTCTTTCTGGCCACCTCCGTCCAGCCCTCTTGATTGCCTGGTTTGAGCTGGGCTGGACCCGGGCCCTTGGCCTCCGCTTCTTTTCTGACTGTGTTGGTGATGGTGGCTGCTGCGTCCCCTGTTGTTGTCGTTGTTGTTGTTGTTGTCGACGTAGTTTTTTCTTTGTTTTCAGGGCGCTGGGGGCAAAACTTGGCGATGTGGCCAATTTGCTTACACCCCCAGCACCTGGGGCGTCTTCCCTCCACCAACACAATCATCTGCCGATCCCCGCAGATTACTGTTTCCGGGATGGCTTTGAAGCCATCCCTTGTTAGGCACAGCCGGAAGGCATAGTCCCCGTAGGCTGTCCCGGCCGGGGATCTGAGGAGGTTGAACTCCTCAACCTGGCCAAAGGCACTTAAGTATGCTGCCAGGACCTCCCCAGTAATAATGGCCGGGACATTGCAGATCGTCACGCGGAGCCTACGGGTGCCCTGATATTCCGGCTGTAGCCTAAAGTTCTTCGTAATTATGTCTCTTTCTGCTGCTTTCGCCGCTTGTTGTTCTGTGGGAAACAGGACATCCCATGTTGCGAAACTTTTTCTGCAGAAGTACTGGCATGGGATGCCTGACTTCCTTAGCAGCTCTTCGAAAGAATCCTTATTGAGCCCCACCAGCCTTTTTGTTTTAAGGTCGGAAACGACCAGCGAGAGGACTCTTGGTATTATCTTGTCGGCTATTTCCGGGATGGGCAAAATCTCGTTTCCGTTAAAGTACTTGGCGTACTTGCCCACCCGGTCCTTCTCATAGTCAGCCGGTCCCCTCTGCTGGCCTTTCCAGGCTGTGGGGCTTTTTTGAGCCGGCTGTATTGGGCTGTCTTGGCTATCTTTTGTTTCTTGGGATTCGGCGGGGATCGGCAACGAAGGCCAATTTGCCCCTATCAGGCTTTGTGTCTTTGTTGACTTATTTGGAGTTGTTGCCCCCTCCATGGCTGCGAAAAAATAATAGCAGCCAGGAGGGTATGATTAAACCTCCAACTGTAGCTTAGTATGGAGGGGGGGCTCTACAGTTTCAACTGAAAGGATGTCAAAAATCAAACAAGCGAAATGACACTACGCAAAAAACAGGTAGAACCCCTGACAATCAAAAAATAAATGGTAAGGCAACAAAATAAAATCCGACTTATAACAACAAACAAAAAAGTCGGATAACAAAAAAATAAAACAAGTCAGTCGTCAAAACAAAGAGTTCTCGGTAAGACTTGAAAAAAATTAAAGTTCAAACAAAGTCACAAAAAAAAAACAAAGTCTTACCGAGATAACAATTTTTCAACAAGTAATCCAACAAGTAATCCAATAAAGTAACAACGCAAATCAACACTTTTCGTAAGAATAATAGAGGAGGTGTCTTCCCTGAACGAGCTAGCTCAGAGAATATGTTTAGGTTGGACGAGTCCATCTTTGTGGTATGGTAGGATATGTCCCCATAAAACCCCTTCCAAGCTTTTTTGTTCAGTTAAAAAAAAAAGGTGTCAATATCTCCTGTTTTTGGGGTCAATGGTCAAAGGTTCGGTAAATTTCCTCTTCCTTCTCGATCGACGCTGTTCTATGGCTGCTTGTGGAGGTTTGATATCAAACGTATCGTATAACGTTTCGATAGCTTCTTCCTCGCCTTGTGGTATGCGGCCAGGGTCATCTAGCCGTCGCCTCCTGATTTGGTTCAGGTGTCTTTTATGTATGGCGGTAGGGCCCAGAATGATGTATGTCGTGTTTCCAATTCTTTTGTCCATTGTTCCCAGTTCCCAAAAAGATGTGTTGTTACTGTAGGCTTTGAAGAAAATCTTGTCGCCTGGGTTATATCTTTTTGTGGGAACAGTCGTTGTCCTACAAACACTTGCTTGCTTGGGCAGCAGTTTTTCAAAAACTGGTCGTATCTTTCGCGCAAACATAGTCTCTGCAGGTAATGTTTCGTCTGGTGTATCCGGGTTCGGTGTGATTCGGTAAACCTGTAAGAACTTTTCTGAGGATGTTCCGGAGACTTTCTTTTGAGCTCTCTTCAGAGTGTCTACGAAACGTTCAACCAGTCCGTTGGATCTTGGGTGGTACGGAGGTGTAGTTATATGTTTTATCTGGAAGGTGTCGCAGAACTTCTTAAAATCAGACGACGTGAACTGTGTTCCGTTGTCGCTGACTAAGCAGTCCACAACACCAAACTGAGCAAACAGTAAGTGATGGAAGGTGATGGCGACCCCAGTCGCGGGTCTCTTGCACCTAAGGACTTCCAGCCACTTTGTGTAGCTGTCAACTACAATTAAGTAGTAAATGTCCTCCATTGGTCCCTCGAAATCCACGTGAATCCTGGACCTAGGCCGGTCTGTCTTTGACCACGGCTTGTAGGTAATCGGTGGCGCCTTTGCCACCAGGGCATAACCTTTGCAAGCATCAACCATATTGGAAATGTCCAGGTCCATTTTTGGCCAATACGTGTAACTCTGCATTAGGCACTTCATCCTGTTCTTTCCTGGATGACCCACGGGGAAATCTTTCAATGTCCGTTTCTGTATGGTCTTGGGTATAACCACCCTTTCACCATAATATAGTACGTTGTCGCACAACGAGAAAATGTCCGCTATCCGTTGATAATAAATTCGTCTTCGTTGGCTTCGCGTTTTATTTCCTGTAGTGTAACCGGAAGTTCCATTATCGTGTTAAGCATCATATTTTTAATCTCACATCACCCTTTAAAAAAATCTTTACAAAGAACATGATTATATATATATATATATATATATATAATCATGTTCTTTGTAAAGATTTTTTTAAAGGGTGATGTGAGATAGTAAAAAGATAGAGATGCCCGAGGATGTATAACAAGTAAAATATAATTATGTTCTTTGTAAAGATTTTTTTTAAAGGGTGATGTGAGATAGTAAAAAGATAGAGATGCCCGAGGAGGTATAACAAGTAAAATATAATTATGTCCTTTGTAAAGATTTTTTAAAGAGTGATGTGAGATAGTAAAAAGATAGAGATGCCCGAGGATGTATAACAAGTAAAATATAATTATGTCCTTTGTAAAGATTTTTTTAAAGGGTGATGTGAGATAGTAAAAAGATAGAGATGCCCGAGGATGTATAACAAGTAAAATATAATTATGTCCTTTGTAAAGATTTTTTTAAAGGGTGATGTGAGATAGTAAAAAGATAGAGATGCCCGAGGATGTATAACAAGTAAAATATAATTATGTTTTTTGTAAAGATTTTTTTAAAGGGTGATGTGAGATAGTAAAAAGATAGAGATGCCCGAGGATGTATAACAAGTAAAATTTAATTATCAAAAACCAACAAAATTTGACATAAAGAATCTAAAGATACCAAACTTTTGTTTGTTTCTCAACGAAAATAAAGGACCTGTTTTACGACGTAGATGGTTTTTCCTAAAAAAAAGAGCATGTTGTCTCACCCAATCATCGATTAGAGATGACTTTCCATCTTTTTGGCCTTATTGTAATATACATCAGCTACATAAGGAGTTTCATAAATATCATAACATTTGTGATGTACAGAATGTTCTAGAAAATTTAATATTTTTTTGTGATATTGTAACTGGACCACTTGTTCAAATGACCTCAAATCTTAACATTATGTATAAAAAAAAAAAGTCAAAATTCAATAATCAACTGTTTTTTTTTTTTCTTTTTGATATATAAATGAAATTCACTTAAACAGAATAGTCGTATAAACACCAAACATGGCTAAGAGTTATTTCTGCCAACGCTATTAACATTTGAGATCATTTGACCGGGAATTGGTCAAGTTATTAGATTGCGAAATGACATCAATTTTTTTGAACTGCTATGCACATTTCAAATGATATCGAATTTTTGATACATCCTGTACATGAAATTAAAAGTCGTCGCCAGAACTGACAGTATTTCGACCGACTCAAAGTTTCGCACAGCTAAACGAACCTATTAAAGCCACCTACCATTTAAATATGTACTTACATCTCCAATCACGCAAGATGTTGTACTCAAACGAGAAACGACGCATATAAGCGAATTGAAACTGAAAGCTGTCGTTTATTTCATAAACTGGACGGCTGCCAAGTACGATTATCTCACTTGTGATATAAGTTGTTCACATTACAATATTTCTCCCCGTGTCACTCTATATCTACATCCTCTAACTAAAGCCTATGCCCGTTTTCTTTTTTCTTAACTTAGTGTCAATTTAAACGAATGTCATCAAACAAAAAATATGCTATGTGAGAAAAAGTATTAAAACTGATGTTGAATATACCAACAAAGAAATAATAGATGTATATTTTTCTTTTTTTAGTTGAAGAATTATATTGTGAATTAAATTACCATGACCAGAAACAACTGTCCAGTGTTTCCTTATATCGTAAGTAAGTAGTTTGCCGGATTTTCAGGCCATGGTACTTCAATTCACAAAGAAATAATATAATATAATTTTTCTCCATATTACTCCGCCAGGCATTCAACTAGTATTCCACCCTGTCCATGGGGCTATGAAATCGCCAGATTGTATCCATTGCTGAAGGATACCTCATCCAAAGGAATTTCCAGGGTATGGTACGAAACTGATTGTGATGGTTATGATCTGGTTTTGGAGTTCTGAAGAGCGTGGAGTATCCCTTCATTGCTTTTACCCCAGGTCAATTCTGATCTTGAGAGGTAGTACCTCTTAGGGTCCCATCAATGGGTCAAATAAATCTGTTTGCCAATGATTAATTCTAGTTAGGTATAAGTGAAACTACACAATTGTGATTTATTGGACATCCTATTGTGTCAGAATATGGTACGAGACCGTTTTATGGTGGAGGCCACGCACGAATTGTGACTCGTGAACATACTTTTTATTATATAGAAATACTTTGCATTTAACTGTAGATCGTTTGAATTAGGAATAGATACCTGAAGCTATAAGTGTTTTCTATTGATTATAATTAGTTACTCGAAACCCTGTAACTATGTACAAACAAGTAATTATTATTAGATAGAAATAATTACTTGAAACAATATGATTATTTACATTAGATGGGGATACTTGAAACCATACAACTTTGTGCAATTTTTTTGTATTAGATAGGAACACAGGAAAAATATATCCATGTCCCAAAACTTCTTTTAAAACAACTGCACAAATATAGATCTCAATGAATAATGAACGCAATTCCCAAACATAAAATGACCCTTGACGGGTTAGGATGATTTCTAAAATCAATTATTTCATAATGCTCCAGCGATTTTTCATTGGTTTTGCATAATATTTTGATATGATATCAAGATGTCACATCATATTTCTGTTAATGGCGTTTATGTCATCAAATCGCTTACCATTAAGATGAATATTTGTTTTAGGATCAAGAAAACTTCATACAGACTGCCAAACTTATATAATTATATGTTAAAACTACTGGTTTCATACTTTTTTTTTTAATTGGCATTGTCTCATCGGGTCTTTGTATTGACATTTAAACATCTGCCTAAATTTCTAAAAGTATTTCTTTTATTATACAATTCGCTCAGCAGTAGACATATCTTCATTTAAACGTTTAAAATGAAATTAGAATGTTTCAGTCTTTATACGCACTGATCTGACCCCGGCTGGTAAATCAATGTAGAATTAAAATATACGAACTTGATTATGAAATAAATTTGAACTACCTTTTCTTTTTCTTTATGTGATATCAGAAGAAATCGGTGAATTTTGCAAAATAAGACCATGTTGGATACCTTAGTGTAATCGCATCTCGGCAGATCAAAGTTGTCTCAACTCTGAAAAGAGCTGAAAGTCATTAAGTGAAGCAATGTAAAAACAGAAGGTAATGAATTTAAAAAATCGAAGATAGAGTAGCGTTTTTGTTCAAGCATAATCGAAGTAAACAATGCAATATTTTATGAAGCCAGAATGCTCAACCATAAAAAAAAATATTTTGCATTTTATCTGTTATTAGCTTATTTACTGCTTGATAAAAATCCAAGTAGGCTAATTCCATAATTTTTGTCAGAAGAATCAGACATAATACTTTAGAAATGATTTTTACTATAAAATACACTGGAAATGATTTTTGCTTTAAAAATTCATTAGAAAAAAGTTTTACTATGAAAAGTCATTGGAAATCATTTTTATTATAAAAATGCATTGGAAATTATTTTTACTATAAAAATTCATTAGAAATAATTTTTACAATAAAAATGCAATAGAAATGATTTTAATATCAAAATACATTGGAAATTTAAAAAAATTACCTAAGGTGAGCATCCTGTTACTATGCTAATTCCATAATTTTTTCCCAGGGAAGTAGATATCTATTCAAGTTAGCAGAGAATATCTAACTACCTGCTGATGATAATGATGGATCATTCAGTGTAGCGTAATCACCGATGACTACTATTTCAGTGATGTTTAGTCGTCGGATGGGGATGAAAAACACTTAAGCATAACTTGTCTTAAGCGTTAGAACCCCATGGCTTTATTCTCTCTGATCAGTCTCTGAGGCCACGGAAGACAGAAGAAATGGATAACGAACATTGTGCTGAAGCTAGCTTCTCTTTTCTTCAAGGAACCGTCTCAACTCGTATCTTTGATAGGCTACGAGTCCTCGGATCATGCAAACGTTTGTCCCCATGTACCCCCAGCCACCAAAAGAGAAAGAGAAATAGAACCAGGAAATCCGTCCTCTAAAATTTAGTTTCATTGATATACTCACCTCCACTTCAGCTTCGAGTAGTTTGCATATGTCACCGCTTAGATGGTTTATTGCTAGTAAATTTGGTAAGACTCGGTCTTCAGTATTAGATCAAACATATCTTGTTAAATCTAGCCGACTGGAAGAGACGTTTACCGTTGTCAACACGTCTTTCTTTTGGCTACTGGTGTTTTTCATAACTAATGTATGTGCCTCCGGGACCGGCCATTTAATTACAATGATTGATTCAGTGTTCTCGAGGAACTAATATTAAAAAATTCTCAGATTAGTATTGATTTTAACTAGTATTTTCTTTATCCTAATATTGTTTGAGTATTTAATCGAAATTAATCCAGATCATTATTCATACGACAGTGGGGAACATTGTACTGCACAACAAAAACGAAAAACAAGAAAATATATTTTCTTTCCCATACTGGCGGTTGTATGCTGTCGTAGAGATTATGATGTCAGTGGGTTTGGATTAAAGAAGCAAGGAAAAAGATAATGGAGAGGGAGAGTTCCATGGCGTAGTGGCTAACTTGCTGAACAGCAACATTGAAGTAAGCAATTAGGAAAAATACTTTGTAAAAAAAGTAACAATTTTTCATCAAAATATGAAAAATAAACAAAAACAAAAATAAATATTAAAAAAATCGAATATTGTTTGGGTAAAAGTGACGTTTTTTGATAAACAGGGAGCTTTGTGGTTTCTTCGGCAAAGATGCAGATATGTTTTGCTTTGATTATTTGTTTAATAGCATATCAACTCTCTATAGTTTATGTAATGCCGAAACCATCCTTATCGAAGTACTGTAGTGGTGCTATTTAACCTCTACCTAAGGGGATAGGTGAGTTCATATCTTTCCGAGGGGTATTAGTCTGAAACGGAACCTAATTGCGTCACTTAAGTTCGAACTCACTTACTACAGTATCACAAACCAATACGCTTGCCACGACGTCACAAGGATTCCCCTGATGTCGGAAGATGTTGAAATAGGATTTGCAAGTTACTAGTATCTTCAGATTGAAATTGTAAGTATTTGTGTTCGTAAGGAGATTAGTTAATATATTTTATTAATTTTTTTTTCACAACAATCCGGATACATACTCCTTCCCGATACTGTTAGGCTTTCTTCTCGATCTGACTCCCAATGAAAAGTTCAGACTACGTCCTGTATATATTTGCCGCTTGTCAAGACATTGAATTTTGCCAATACATCACTTTTCTGTTTAGTTTTTTTTTTAATTTTTATAACAACTACGCTATTCGGACTAGGTGACCACTTGAAACGTGAAGACGACACCTTCGTTCACATTGGTCAATAAATTCTTCAAAATATCTATCGAAAAGTCCGAGGTACTCTTTGACTGTTGGTTGGCCTGCTATTTGACAATGCCTAGGACGTAGTCCACCAGAGGATTTATTTCAGGACGGATGGGACGTCATATGTTGGGTCTGATTTGGCTGTGGACATTTTCTGCTAGCCACTTCTTGGTCACATCGAGAAATCTCTGTCCTTCTACTCCTGGATTAGCTCCTTGACCTCTGTTTCAAGCACTTCCGAATTATAGCTGACATTGATGTTGACAACTCTCAGGACTAGGTGATGTACATCACCATGGATATCGCTAGTTATTTTCCGCATTTAAACAGCAAGAACCTACCCGAATTCAAGAAGCTGGGTATCTTTAAATCATTGGTGTTATGTATAATTCCTGAGTGAAAACTGTCATGCTAATGCTATCGACCTTTTGGAAGAAAAATAAAAAATGGGAAAATGCTGCTTAAAATTACATAGTTCTCTGGAAAAATTGTGTTCTCAAATACCTGACGCAGCTTGTAATTGAGGTGGTATTATACACACTGTAACATCGCTTTTTCCCCCTTTTTTCATTCCTTGGTTGTAAATTCTACTTATTTTTTACAAGGGAATATGTCTTCTTTTTTATTCTCAGGAAATATCTTAATATCCTTCATAGTGTAGATGTGGTTTATCTTTTCCAGCGAATTTGTAAATTTGTAGCTTGTTGTGCATTTTCCCAGTATATAATTCAATGGCTTCATTGCTACAACAAATAGTAAGTGTTATTATATGTCTCCCTGGAAAATATATCTTTGGATGTTTACTGTTATCCATGTTTGTGAAATCATGTCAAATCCCGTTTTGTAATCGATCCATGCCATGGCTATATTGGGATCATAAAACTACCATCGCCAATTTATCCACCAATTACCAAAATTAATCCTGGGCCAAACATCATTCTAATTACTCTAACGAAACAAAAATATTCCCTCAACCCAAAATAAGAGCCTAATCGGCTGTAACTGTTGAATACATCGACTACATATCTGCCGAGGCGTGAGAACCCGCTCCCAACGAGTGTCCTGGATATGAAATTAAACCATCTGATGGCAAGGCTCCAACCTTGGATATTTAGCGGGTGTAGAGCGGTCCACTCTGATTTAGAGTGGTAACACCGGATGTAAAAATGAATATATTGCATTAAATTGAATCGTCAAAAATTAAACTATTTGACCATTTAACCGTGTTTAAACAGATGAAGGATATATAATTGAATTTTTAGTGATACATAGTAATACTTGGAACGATTTAACTGTGTATAAATGAATAAATAGGGTTGATAGAATAATTAGTGTTAAATAACAATGCTTGTAACGTCTTCAGTATCTGCAAAAAATGATAAATAATGAAGTGAATTATTAGTGCTAGATAGCAATAATTCAAATAATTTTACTATGTTGAAACAATTGCAATACTAGTTTACAAGCAAATTATTTCTAACTCATTTAAAAATGAAATTACCAAAAAACTATTCATTACATTATTTATTTATATCCATTTGAATGTAGACAAATAAATGACTAATGTTAAATCACTAATGTTACACAATAATACCTTAAAACATTTATCTTTGTGCAAAGAAATGATATATTTAATAGAATTATTTGTTACATAGAAATACTTGAAACCATTTAATTGTGTCAAAAAATGAGCTCAGGATGGTCTACAAATGTTATCAACAAAATGTGTTTACAAATCATATATTTGATATATGGATAAAGAGGATTTGACTTTAGATAACCGACAATGGTTGATATTCCATAAAACCCAATCAAACAAAACCAATCCAAAATAAGTCATGCTCAGCCAATAACTGAACAAAAACGACTTCATTATCTCGATACATAGACCCTTCAACTTCATGAACAAAATCGCCAAAAAAAATCAATGATAAACTAATCATTAAACAAGACTATACAAACAAACCAAAAATTATTACTTTCTAGAATCAAAATACAGTAAAACCGAAAACCTTAATAGAGCTGAGTGTGTAGAAAATGTGAATACTGAAACTGGCAGCATAATTACAAACCTCACATTTGTAGATATATATAAAATATATGTATAGGATTCCTGTGCAAAACGGGACTTTCTACAAAGTAAGCATCTGTGTGGCCAAATTGTCTAATTTTTGTCTCGAACGCTAATAATTTATTAATATTTACCCAACCCCTCCGCTCGGGCAGGATATGACACAAGGTCAATTTTTAAGCGGAGTTTAACAGGTTTGAATTCAGAGTTTTCCTTCTCCTAGACTAGTTGCCTAACCAAGGCTAAAAAAACCTAATCCGTCCTACTATTTACCCATATCTGGAGGGAGAATAATTGGATTCATACCTTTCCCAATGGTATTAGTGCTATGTGAAATGCAATCAGTCTCGTCCAGGATTTGAACTCGTATTGTCGTGTCCAATTCCTACGACGATAACCATTACACCACGGGCAACTCTAATAATTTATTAAATATCAAAACTTTTTCCCTACAATCTTTTCACTTGGAAAATGTGTATAAAAAAACAGAAAAAAACAGGACGGTGTCCTCGTGGTGTAATGGTTAAAGCGATGGACTGCGGTATTTGTAGTACGCGAGTTCCTACTCCAGTCACGCTATCACGTTCACTTTCGGGCAAATACCCTTGGGAGAGATATGAACCCCATTATCCTCCCAGCTATGGAGTAAATAGTACCACTACTGTTCTTCTATGAGAATGGCTTTGGCATTAAATAACCTAGAAAGGTTGATATGCCATTAAACAATGAAACCAAACCAAACCAGAAAAACAGGATTTAGCATGGGATGGCAGAAATGGGGTGATGTGTCATTAAACAAGATAACAAACCAACCAAACAAATAATTCGCTTACGTATTACATATACAAAGAAAAACAAGATTTTGAATCAAATATCCAAGGGTCGATATGTCATGAAAGACCAAACAAAGAAAGCCATTTTTGTGTCGCTGTTTCTAAAGCGTTTTTGTACACATTTACATGACAAGTATTCCTATCAACTACAAATGACATGCTTGAAATATTCTTATCTACTACAAATAATTAATCGTTTCAAGTAACAACTTCTATTTAATAAGTCATTTTTTATCAGGTTTATATGGTTTCGAGTAACTGGTCAGTATGTCTTTAAGCCCTATGAATTTAAAATGCTGAATTTTACAAAATGTTATGCTGTATTTTGTTTGTGAAATAATGCTTAAACTATGCGTTTTAAATGTAAAGGCACGCGTACTCTACTATAAAGCCAATTTGATATTAAGCCTATCCACATGTCAGCGAACAAGGCAGAATGTTTTTGAATATCTTCTATCGAATAATTTAAAAATTCGTAAAGCCCTAACAGTAGTTTAGAAGAAAAAGCCTAGAACGCCTAATGCTACCACAGCCCCCCCCCAAGAGAAAGCCAAAAAAAAAAAAAATATCTCTATAATTCCTGAAGCATACTAGGTCCCCAACTGTAGAAAAAAAAAAAATGAAAAACCCAGGAAAAGTCCCAATACTGCAAAAAAAAAAAAGTATAAGTCAGTACTAGTGAAAGTCATACGGAAGTACATTAATGTTGGACTTTAACTAAGTTAAAACTTAAAACAAATTTACCCCCCCCCCCTTTTTTATGTACACATGGGAAGCAGCATGATGTACGTAAAGGTATTTGAATAAACCCATGGACGACCAAACTCAATACCCAAATGGGTCCTGGACGTGAGTTTGACGACTTTTCGCTCAGGATCGCCAGTTCGATCGGGGAACTACTGCTGCTCCTCTATAAGAGTGGCTTCTATAGAGGAGAATAAAACAGCCATCGAAAGATAACCATGACCCACACTCAAACCACTTACACAAACCGCATCGCTCTTCGCGCGGGTAAAAAAGGGGCGCGTCCTGCTGAGGTTGGAGCCCTGGCCTCGGTGTTCGAAAAATCAGCTACAGAGCTCAAACAATCAAAACTACTAAAATGCAAGCAAACACTACAAATAGCCACATTTAACGTAAGAACCTTAAATAGAATAGGACAACTCCCAGAGCTAATCGCATCGGCCGAAGAACATAAGATAGGCATAATATGCATACAAGAACACAGATACACGCACACAGAAGATATCAAATATCACGAAACTGGCAATGGATGGTCGCTCGCCACTGTATCCGCATGGAAAAACTCTGTCAACGCCGCAGTAGGAGGGGTAGGATTGCTTATAGGACCTAGCGCACTAAAAACGCTTAATGGCGTTGAGAAAATACAACCTAGAATGATGGCAGCGACATTTAACGGAAACCCCAGAGCAACAATCATCTCATGCTACAGTTCCACCAATGTTAGTGAAGAAAATGAAATAGTCACCTTCTACGATGAGTTATCCTCATTAGTACGTAGTATCCCGAAACACAACATGTTAGTCATTGGCGGAGACATGAATGCCCAAATCGGGAAAAACGGAAACAACAAATACAGCCTCCACAACACGTCAAATAGGAATGGGCAACATCTAACAGATTTCATGATAGAAAATAGATTAGCATGCCTCAATACAAACTACCAAAAAAGAGAGGGCAAACTATGGACATACACGTACGCAAACAATACTAAAGCACAGATAGACTACGTCCTTATAAACAAGAAATGGAAGAATAGTGCATTGAACTGCGAGGCATACTCCTCTTTTGAGGGTGTGTCCACCGATCACCGAATAGTCACGGCGAAAATACGGTTAAGCCTACGAAAAAACGCCAAACGAACAGCGACCACCAAACACTATGACTGGGCCCTATTAAACAACAAAGATGTAAGAGATAAATACGTATTAGAATTAAGAAACAGATTCGAAACACTACAAGAAAAGACGGAAAAAAGTACACCAAACGACGAATACGAAAATTTCGTCAATGCACACCTCGAGGCAGCAGCAAAATACATTCCAACAAAACTTAAAACTAAATATAGAGTCCCATGGGAAACTTTAGCGGTGAGAGAAAAACGTGCACGAGTGAAAACACCCTCCAAAAACTATCGAAAAAACCCAACAAACACAAATGCCTTAAAACTAAAAACGTCACAATATCAATTAGCAGGCATATATATAAAAGAACAGACAGAATACATTCAAAATCAGATAGATAAGATTAGAGACTCGGTGGAAGATAGACAATCTAGAATTGCCTGGCAAACAATAAACGAAGTGAGCAGAAGAAAGAACACAGACAAAGCAAAACTGAAAGCAGCAAACCAACAAGAAAGAATAAAACTGTGGAAACAGCACTTCGAAAACTTACTTGGAAACCCACCAAAAATAACGCATGAACCAATCACCAGAATAATTAGCAAACAATTAGACATTAAACTTGGACCGTTCACACAAGTAGAACTCGACTCGGTTCTCAGAAAAATTAAAAATAGGAAAGCTGCAGGGCTGGACGAAATTCCCCCGGAAGTATGGAAGACCAGACAATTCGACGACATACTGCTCCGACACTGCAACGCAGTATACAATCAAAATCCGATAGACAGATGGATGAAGGGATGCATACTCCCCTTCCCTAAAAAGGGGGACCTAGGATTAGCCAAAAACTACCGAGGCATAACACTTACATCGATAGCTGCCAAAATCTACAATGCCCTACTACGAAACCGAATAGAACCCAAAATCGACAACATACTTAGAAAAAACCAAAATGGCTTCCGAAGAAATAGATCCACGACCTCACAAATATTAACCATCCGCAGAATCCTTGAAGGTGTACGGGCAAAGAACCTACAAGCGACATTAATATTTGTCGACTTTACCAAGGTTTTCGACTCCATTCACAGAGGAAAAATGGAACAAATACTACTAGCGTACGGCATACCTAAAGAAACCGTAGCGGCAATAACGATTCTCTATAGAAACACTAAAGTAAAAGTACGATCACCAGATGGAGACACAGAATACTTCGACATTGTAGCAGGAGTACTACAAGGGGACACGCTGGTTCCGTACCTCTTTATCATTTGTCTAGACTACGTACTTAGAACATCGATTGACAAAGTCAAAGAGAATGGCTTCGAACTGACGAAGAAAAGAAGCAGAAGATACCCCGCAACAACAATTACCGACGCCGACTACGCCGATGACATAGCGATACTGGCAAATACACCTGACCAAGCCGAAACACTTTTGCATAGTTTGGAACGAGCAGCAGCAAGCACAGGCCTCCATGTTAATGCACACAAAACGGAATATATGTGCTATAACCAAACGGGGGACATCTCCACTCTAGAAGGAACCCCTCTTAAACTAGTAGACAAATTCACGTACCTAGGAAGCAGCGTCGAATCAACCGAAAAGGACATCGAAACGAGGTTAACGAAAGCATGGACAGCTATCAATAGGCTATCGACTATATGGAAATCAGACCTAACCGATAAAATGAAACGCAGTTTCTTCCAGGCAGCGGTCACATCGATACTGCTATACGGATGCACTACATGGACGCTAACAAAACGGCTGGAGAAGAAACTAGATGGCAATTACACAAGAATGCTGCGTGCAATCCTGAACAAGTCCTGGCAGCAACACCCCACAAGACACCAACTGTACGGCCACCTGCCCCCTATCACGAAAACTATTCAAATTAGACGAACCAGACATGCAGGACATTGCTGGAGAAGCAGAGATGAACTCATAAGAGATGTACTCTTATGGATCCCCACACATGGCCGCGCAAAAGCAGGACGACCAGCACGAACGTACATTCAGCAGTTATGTGAGGATACAGGATGTTGTCCTGAAGACCTACCCAGGGCGATGAACGATAGGGAGGAGTGGCGAGAGAGGGTCAGGGATATCCGTGCTGCCAGCACGATATGATGATGATGAAGCATTTTTAGCTTTAAATATCTCTTAATAACACAAATAATTCACGGATAGTAGGCATCAAGTATTCTTACCAAATACGTATAATTTTTAAATCTATCTATTTGACCTATGTATGGGAAACTTATAACTACCACGGATTAGAATGAACGTGGGGGTAATATACTGGAAATAAAGGAGTACTCAGATCTTTCTGACTAGAGCCTGACCATCAGTTACAGTTTAGCGTCATACCCAGTTCACCCTATTTTGAGGGACCTTATCCGGCCATTGGAGATGATCAGCATATTCTTAGTCCTAGAAAGAGAAGGGATGTAGTTCAATTTATGAGAGGTGTGTAAAAATGGATACTATATGAAAAACAAATCCATTGCTTTATTAAAAACTTATTGAAATTTTCTCCTTTAACATATTCACCTCACTGTAATGAGAATTTCTCTGACATTATTCTAAATCGGTTCAAAAGTCGTTTACAAGGACAGTGAACATGTATCATAGCGCTTGTTTTTTTGTTTTTTTTCTTTTTCTGTCTTCTTTTCATCTTTTCTACCATCTAAAATTGATGTACTTTCATAGCGTTTTTAGCTTCAATAACAAAATATTTTCAAACAGTCAAAATTGAAAAGTAGAATGATTTATTGACTGATTTTAAAGGAATATCCACTCATCTAATGTAATTTACGCTTAGATGTTAGGGAATCACGTTCATTGTACGTTCATACTTATATTTTTTTCTATAGTTGTTTCTTAAAGATTTATTTTTAGCACACGGTCCTATGCAATAATAAATATTTTACACAGATCCATTTGGGCTATAGACGGCATATTAACTGGCACTACAATACAGGATCAGAATAATCTTGGGACTAAAGGGATAAATAAGTACTCAACACCACCCGGATGTCAGGAAATGGAGCTACACTAATAGATGCATTTTATTGAACTCAAAAGATAGACTGACCGGAAGAAGGAGACACGTATCTCGTACTTTGCCAAAATTTATTGGACATTCATACTTTATCTCTAGCGGAAAGAACGCTACACAGTTTTCTAATTTGTGTTGCTAATCACGAACCAACGGCTCACATTGCAGTCTTTCCTTTACTTTCAGAATAGATCAGTGTCTCTATTGTAAGGCATTTCAGTTTCGATCAAACTAAAATATTTCGCTGGTTGGTGATTGAAAAGTTTCTTTATACATTTAGACACACCTCATCGTTCTATCTTGCAAGAAAGGTCGTGATGGACTTGTCTGTTTGAAACAAAAATAATTTAGCTCGTATGATTATATTTACGATTATCTGCCTGGATAGAGGTGAAAAGAAGAAGCAAAAATAAAGTATAAAACCTCAGACATGTTTTGATATTAGAATATGATTAAATACACAAATTTAAACATTTATTTTCTTTTATGTCACGTTTGTTATAGGTGATAACAATATCTTAGTTAGATTTTTTGAACCATTGTCTCTCTATTGATTCAGGTATCTGTATATATATATATATATATATATATAGGTATTACGTAAATATTCAAGTGCATACACCCACGTACAGGCACATTTACATAAAACTGAAGTGAAAGAGAGGTGCTTTCAATGTAATACCTTCCCATGTCATTTGCAAGATTCTTCAGGATATATTGCTTGGTGAGAGCAAAATGTAAATATATTAATTACCATATTTTGTAATAATTTACTTGCTACCGAAATGCGATCTATACTAGATTTCAAACACTCTTACTATACATATTTCAATATCTGAATACTATATATATATATATATATATATATATATATATATATATATATATATATATCTTTTCTTTGTTTAATTGCATATCAACCGTCCTGGGTAATACAAAGCTAAAGCCATTCTTGTAGAAGAACAGTAGTGGTACATTTCAACCTAAGGCTGGGAGGGTAACGGGGTTTATACCTTTGCCAAGGGTATTACTCTGAAAGTGATAGTATGCAATAATGGGGCTGAAGTTCCAACTCGCTTACTACGATATAATTAGCAACAACGTCGCGAGACTTTCCTATATATATATATATATATATATATATATATATATATATATATATATATATATATATATATATACGTGGTTCATTTACAAAGTTCTAAGCCTTGATTAGAAATAATAACGTATTAACATTCTTGTGGCAATACACTACGTGTTCTAATGTCACAAAAAATACTTCAGATTTTTATAGTCAAATAAGCCGTACAATTTTGTTGCCATAACAATTTTTTAAATTATGTTCTTTTTTTCTTTTTTGGGTTTTGTATTCTTTGACCGGCCCTTATATATATACATATAGGGGCCAGTCAAATAAAAATACTTTTTTAGAATGTTCCCAAGCTGGTCATCGAGCATGTCATTTTTTCTGGTTTAAGTTATTATCTTCATTATGACTAAACCCTTGGGTCTGCTGCTATCAATTTATATATATATATATATATATATATATATATATATATATATATATACATATATATATATATATATATATATATGTATGATCCAAGGAGGAAATATAAGGGGTCGGAGTATCCACTATGAGTGCTCAATACTAAACGCTAGTGAGTATGTCATCAGCCTGACGTACAATTAGCCGGGTTTCAATCCCGGCTTGGAGGGTCTCGCGTGTCGAGCCACATTGAAGAGTTGTGATACAACGAAACAGTCTGTCAGAAATAAATAGATAAATATAAACCCCCAAATGTAAATCTCTTCGTGGACCTATTCATTTTAAAATATTTATTTCTCTCTTTGGACCTACAACAATATATATATATATATGTGTGTGTGTGTGTGTGAAGTGATGACTACAATCTTTTAAAAAAAACATTTGATAGATAAAACATACTAAACTACTCGAAGCTGAGCCATAAAAAAAACTAAGAACAATTAGGAACTTACATTCTTATTTTTATCTTATAACAAATAGTTTAATGTTTTCTATTAAATAGAAAGTGCAGTCATCAGCTCAAACATTTTTCCAGTAACGATTGAGTTTTGTTTTTGTGTTTTTTTATAGAAGACATAAAACTGTTCACAATGAGATAAAAGTAAGAAGGTGAGCCTAATATTTATATATATATATATATATATATATATATATATATATATATATATATAGGGAAGTTTCTTTGGCATTTCTTTTTTATTATCTTTTATACATTCGATTTCATTGGATGAAATAATAACTCTAAACTCAAGAAAAGTAATATTTATCTTTCAAATACTTATTTAGAATGTTTTACATAAAAAGTCTTTGTAATATGGTCCATGATGAAGAGTTATGTAAGGTAGAACCTTGAATTCATTATAGAAAAATTTTTGTGAGTTATTCACGTTTCTAAATGCCTATAGATATATTTGTATCATAAAATTTGTTTTTTGCCACGGGAGGAAATGTTTCATAAAACTTCAGAGTTAGAAGACATCATTAAAAATCTGAATAGCCCGACGCTTTTTGTCAGAGTTGCCATATTTATTGATATCATTAGTTCTGATGATGCAGTCCTTTTAAAAGTTGCCATGTTTATTGCTTTCACTGGCAGTTCTGATTATTGGAGCCTTTTAAAAGTTGCCATGTTTATTCCTGTCATTGGCAGAACTGAATATTCGATACTTTTAAAAGTGGCCACGTTTATTGCTGTCACTGACAGTACTGATTATTGGAAAATCTCACAAGTTGCTATGTTTATAGCTGTCAGTAGCAGTACTGATTATTGGAGACTTAGAAAAGTTGCCATGTTTATTACTCACCGGCAGTAGTGATTATTCAATGCTTTTAAAAGTTGCTATATTTATTGCTGTCACTGACAGTACTGATTATTGGAGACTTTCAAATGTTGTCATGTTTCTTACTGTCACTGATAGTACTGCTGTCACTGCCAGTACTGATTATGGAACGCCTTTAAAAATTTCCCTGTTTATTAGTATCACTGGTAGTGATGAATATTCCAATCCATTCCGAACTTGTTTGTTCACGTTGTATATTTATTTATCAACCCATCTCCATTGTAATGTCTGATACTGGGTAAATTTCAAACGCTATTTAACAGGTTCGAATTATGTGATGTCCAGCAATTAGACCATTTGGCATACCATGATTAAACGTCCTAGACCGCTCAACTATTTATTAATAGCTTGAGAGAGAATAATAATTCAAACCTTTCTTAAAGGTATTAGCGCTTTAGTTAATTCAAACAGCCTCGTCTAGGATTTTAACTCGGGTGACTTAATCCATAATCATTTAGGCTGTATGTATTGAACTTTATTTTACTTCAAACAATCAATCAATGAATTAAAGCAAGCGTAATTCAAATAAACTAAAACAATTGATTAATTTAACGAAAAATATAATTCTCATAAGTTTGTTTATCGTTGGGATCATATTCACATATGTGCTGGTTTAATTTTGCTGCTTGTCAAACCCTTTTACTATAATCAGAATCAATATTTTTTTGCAAGTTGGTTTCTAGTCACTTATAATAATTAATTGCAAACGGGTATAAGTTCAATTATCTATTGTTAGTTAAAATACTTTTTACACAGTTGAATGGTTTTAAGTACCTCGATCCAATACAGATGATCTTCAAACAGATTAATTTGACTCATAAATTGGACTCTAACAGATACTGCCAATCAAACTGGGTGTATTTTAGAGAAAAAACCCTTGACAATCCTTTCCTTAGTGGATCTGGCCTTACCTATTCTAATCCCTATGGAGAGAACGGTAGTAAATTGTCATACACATATGTTCTGTAAATTTCTTTTAAGCAACAAAATTCGTGCATCTTTATAAAAAAAATAAACTGAATACATTTTACGTGATAGTATCGGAGCTGAAGATTTATTTACCAAGAGAGAATTTAACAAGGAATGAAGCGTTGATTTTCTTGATATTCAATACACTGATTTCAGAGTGATGTTCATTGGTCTAAGAACTTCTGAAGCTCTGGCTTTTTTATTATCTGAAGCCGTATAATATAAACTTTTCAATATACTCCAATTGCAATTATTATATAAAATAGAAACTTAAATGTCCCACTGTTAGTAACCATAGATTTTTAGAGTTGTGTTCAAATTACAATGGTAGCTTATATCAAAATCATCATCCCTTCATTTATTCTTTGCAGAGTTCATACTTGAATACTTTTTTTTCATAGATAACAAAAAAAAAAAAAATAGACCTTTTTTTATACAAAATCTTGCAATATTATTACTGACGTATCTCAATTAATGAAATAAAATGCAGCTTATCTGAGATGCTACTTTCGGTATATTTCATACGTTTTATCTGAATAAATTAAACTGACAAACTTTTCTGGGTTGAAATTATGAGGGTTTTAAGGAATTTCTTATGTAAATGTATCAAAATCGAGAATTTGGGAGTGGCTTGGCATTAGACGAACTTTAAAACTGAATGCTCAAAAATTGGAGTTAGAAACCTACTTTTTGGTATTAGAACTTATCATACGAATACTCAATTTTCCCAGGGTGAAAATGTTTATATTCCCAAAAAGTTGAAAATCGGGCTACCCCAATACAGTATATACTCGAATCTCTTTTTCTTGAGATGAATTTTCAATTTAAAAAGTAAAAAAAATCACAAAGATCTAGGTCAGGTGAATATGGAGGGTGTTAATATTGCAATATCCTGTGTTTTGGCAAAAGACCATTGCTTAGAAATTATCCATATTTTTCCATAATTTCTTTTTGAATTGGCAGATTCATCTAAATGGCTGTCTTGACCTCAAAATATCATTATTTCATTGTATAAATTACTTAACTCTACAGAGAATAGCCCAGTCAGTAGGGTTTAATGTACCCTTGTGTTGTAGAGTGGCTAAATACTCCTTCAGCACATTTTTAGTCGGACTGGTTCATAACTATAAATAGCCTACGATTACAGACTTCGACCATTGTTTTCATAAGCTGATTAAAATTCGGACTGATCTTACTTTGTTTGGCTATACCACATTTGACACTCCTCAACTTCTTGGAAGATCTCTTGTTAATTGTAACTTATTGTTTTGTATCCTTTTTGCGTATAACCATTATCACCGGATAATGGTGCTGAATAAATATACTTGTTTCTCATTCTTCTCTGTCTATCATTCAACTCGACGATACATCACCTTGTCAATGGATGAGATATCGTCTAAAAGAGGTGTCCAGACCATGACATAAAACTGAATTTGATGGTGAGGTTCCAGTTTGAGAGAGCTAGAGAGTGTTCAGTACTCTTTTATTGCTATTAATCATAGGTCCACTCTAAACCGGGGTGCTTGCACCTTTTAAAGTTCCAGCTGCGAGTCAGAAACACCTACTTAAAATTAATTCGTATTCGACTGAACTGTGCGCCAAAAAAATATATTCTTAAGAAACAACAACACAAAAATGTAGATATGAATCTGATTCTCAAAAATCTAGGAATAAAATAACCATAGACAGTTGACATATTAAAAATGAGTTGTCAATCATTGAAAGTGCACGATTCTTTTAAATTTTATGCTATTATAGAAAAATGAAACTTCAGTCTCATCACGTATTGAACAAACTATATTTAGGAAGTGTTCGCTGTTATTTTTACAAGGAATTTTACTTTACTGTATTTTTACTGCTTTTAGCTTACTCATATTCGCTAAAATATTTTATTACTAATGGTATTTTATAACTAGTTTCATTACTTATTACTATTGTTCCTTTTTAGACTGTGTGTATTATTTTATTACTTCCAGTATAATGTTGCTTTTATAATGCGCTCGTTCACAATCTCTCTCTCTCTCTCTCTCTCTCTCTCTTCTTTTCGCTCAAAGAGGAACCCGCATACACTCACAAGTTCATCCTGAAAACATATGCATACACAATTAATTACAGTTAAATATACAGAACTACAATATTCGGATTAAAAAGGAGTAATAATGATTTTGCTTTTTGTGGGGGAAACTATCAAATAAGAATATTTGACAAAAATGAAACTTTTTACTAAGCTGATGTTCGAATGATATAAAATATGTGAAAACGGTCGCGCAAAATACAAATAACTTTGGGTAACTTGAGAGATAAACAAATAAATCAATCTGTTTAAATTTCTACTCATAAAAAGGAACGGATTAACGTTCTTTCGGGGAAGGTTAGATCTGCTCATATCTTCATATGCGCGTTATCAAATTCAACAAAGGCCCATTTTATCTGATTAATAAATCGCTTAGCAGAAATGGTAAAGGGCCTACTTGTATTTTAGGAGATCATTTCTGAGTCAGCCAGTGCAGAAAAGATGTACTCAGAAGTTTATAAAAATACAATAATAAAAAACTTGATCGAAAAATAATAATTACCACCTGATGCACTGGGAAATACGAGGTTGTTCGAGATAGTAATTAGAAACATTTTCCTTTAATTCTTTCAGTTTTGGCATTTCTAGTTAAAAATCATCTGATCAATGCTGACCTTGAACACGTTCGAAAACATTCAGCTCAAGTTTGCCTCTCATAATTTACGTTCAGTCGAGTAATCATGGATTATCACAAGTGTTAAACATGTCTCAAAAACACACTCACCATGTCGGTGGGGTTTTGAATATGCTGACTAAATCCTATGCTGAAATGAGACTCAGTCGTCAAAAAAGTGGGGGTCCTTGATATGATACTAAACTGCATCTGGTGGAGAGGATCAAGATTTGGAGAGTATGGAATACCTCTTTAGAGCCATTACTCCCATGTTCACTCTGATTCGGTATGTTAGTATCTGTTCTGATTTCATATATGGGTCAAATCGATCAATTTACTAATTATCTATTTTAAAGAATGTTTGATACCATATAACAGGAAAAAATGTAAAAAAAAAAAAATACTACACAAAGAAATACACATATAAATGTACAATGAACGCAATTCCCTCACCACGAGTAAAGAAAATAAGCATCTGTGTGTTGGCTCTCCGTTAAAATTAATCAACAAACATTTTTGGATAAAATGACCAAAACATTTAACTTATTTTGGTTTGCTTCAGGCTAAGGTAAACTTAGTAATATCTCTCTCTCTCCCTCTCTTTCACTCTCTTTCTCTCTCTCTCTCTCTCTCTCTCTCTCTCTCTTCACCTGTTTCTCTCTCTCTCCCTCTCTCTCTCTCTCTCTCTCTCTCTCTGTAATAACATTAAAGTATATCTTATGGCAAATCGCCAGTTCTGGCGCTCACTGGAGTGTGGGATACACTTTCTTAGCTATTATTCCCAGTGCCACTCAGTCTCGGGATGGTAGCACCTTGGAGGTTCCTATTTGACAAGCCAATCGGGACAAGTTGTTCTGCTAACAGGTTTCTCGATGAAGCAAGACATTCAGATATAGTCAAGAGGTCGCAGAAGATAAAACCCGTCATGCTCCACTGGTCGCTTGACGAAATGAGGAAAATAGACAATTTACATGCGATTTTATTCATGCTTGAAAGTGAAAATTATTAATGCGGAATTAACAGTGAACAAATGATTTTCAATTAGAGATGACAACCAGAAAATGTTTACGGGGCACAGAAGCAAAATTAGGAATCTTCTTGCATAATTATGAAACACTCTTTTATAAAACAAGATTTCTTATTTCTCTGGCAATGTCTAAGTTCGTGCCTTTTTTTTTTTTCGCTTTCTTTGATTTCCGGTCTTTGGTTCACTGGGACGGCGATATCTATAATGCAACAAGTCCTGTTTTCTTGTTAATGATCATAACGTCTGGCCTTCTGACCGATATTAAGTGATATATTTGTATCTCAAAACTCCATAGAAATTTGTACGTCTCGATCTCCAAGACAGATTCTGGTTAGTGCAAATACGATTTGGTAATATGGTCAAATTCCAATTTCATACACAATTCCCAGTGGAATATCTTCCCCACCCATTCATGCTTGTACTTATCCTCCCTTTGTGTTACTTTGCTACATTCGCTTATCATGGGATTAATGGTTTCGTCTTTTTCACCATATAACCTGCACTTACAATTCTGTTACGTATCATCGAGTGTCGCTTTTATACAATTGATCGTTATGGCGATTTGTCTTGCTGTGTGAGGGGTTTTTCGTTGCTATTAAAAGATACAGTTTCTCTTTTAAAGTTTTCCTTTCGTAGCTATGTCCAAGTCTTCTCGAAAGAGATATCGCCAGTTTGTCGCACGAAATACTCATAGAGTTGTTTTTCCTCCCATTTTTGTTCCCAGGTTATTGTTGTCCTTATGTTGTCTGGGCTTTTACTGGCTAATGTTATTATTCTTTCTTTACTTTTTCAAATATCTTCGAGTTCTTATTCTGATGTATTAATGCTATCTTCAATATTTGTCATCTCCCGTTTTAGTTGTTCAAATTAGAGAAATCTTAGCTCAACTTTAAAATAATGTCATTCTCTTACGTCAATAATTTTTACATTTTTGAGAAATTTTAAAATTCTTGGCCAGAATTAACGAACAATAATCCTTCACATTTTGTTGATTATTTTTTAAATCTATTATTTCCAAACATCTGTTTGAATCAGCAAAAACTATGAAAATAGAAATACTAATTATTGCTTGAATAACAGGCAATCGATTATTTGATTAATATAACACCCAGGACAAATAAATTATCTCGTAAACATAATTTTGTCAAAGTCGGGGATTAAAAAAATTATCAACAAAAATTCACCTCATTATTTCGGCAAGTCTCCAAGTTGAAGTAAAAAAATTTTAGCATTTTTAGAATTTGTATTCTTCAAAACCCTGTTCCTAAAGTATGTGTCTAGTATGTTATTACAGGGTGCGAAATCAAAATATGGAATTATTTTTTAAAACTTTTTTTTTTATTCTGGTTATTCTAATTATTGAAAAAGAATAACAATAAATCTAAATTTTCATGATTATCTCTATTATTCTGGCGCTTTTTAAAACTAAATTTCACCCCAATATGAGTGAGCTAGAAAAGAAATGGCAGGGAATCTATGACTTGCTTAAGGCCGAAACCAAGTCAAAGCTTCTTTGTCTGCCGCATACAAAGCAAGGAATTTTTTTACAGAAAGATAATTTTTAAGGAAAAGGATGAGTGGAAAGTAAAACAAAACAAAAAAAAAAACGAAAAATAAAGCTTTTTAACTGCTCTTGGTAGGGTGATTAAGAAAGACCCCAAATTATTAATAAGAAAGCGCGCTAATAACTTGAAAATCTATCAGAAAACTGAGGACAGTAATTAAACAAGATCACACAATATGGGGCGTTTTAGAAAACAAAACAAATGCAAAATTCTATCTTCATTCTATCCTCATATTTGTTAGCTTAGAACTGCTTTTGATGAGGAACGG
>OY757907.1:26723294-26788294 GCA_963585895.1 Sepioteuthis lessoniana | reverse complement strand
AAAAAAAAATGTTTGTGGAGCGAAAAGTTAAAGCGCATTTGAGTAGAGAAGTAAAGCAAATGGTTCAAGAAATTTCGTTAGCACGAACCTTTAAGACAAGAAAAGATCAGATAGACCTAGAAACGTTGATTCCGAGGCCGTACTCAAATCTATCAGAGGAAAATCCGACAAGTAGCACTCGGATAGTATCAGGCAAGCCCGGTATCTCACAATCTATAATGAATCGTCAACTTCTCGTACGTGACAAAAGCATCCAGAAAAGCAAATTGGTGCTTCCAGTTACAAAAATATTGCAAAATTTTTGTTTAACCGTAGTGTATATGAAGTTTATGTTTTTGGTGTGATTTTTCAGAAATGTAAAAAAAAAAACATACTCCACGTATCTAAAAAGTAAACATCATCAGACGAATGTGTTGTGTTCATGTTTACATTCATGGTCTGTGAAGAAGGCTCGTTGGATGAAAACGGTGAAGAGATGAGCTCAGAAGCAAGAAAGAGGAAACGATATGGAAGTACGTAGTGTCTTAAGAGTTAAAATTCTGGACGAAGCTGTTTGAGATATACTAGGCGCTTATGTCACTGAGAAGTTCATAAATACATCACTTCGCATAAATAATCTAATTATGGGTAAATAGTAGGGCAGTCGTCTGGTGTTACATAATACTTTGGTAAGATATACAACCAATATGTAGCGTGGCATTTAAATTAAGAACTGAACCGTTAAATACATGGAAAGATACGAGTCAATCAGTATGATTGAAAGTTATTGAATTCGAAGTTAATCTGAGACCACGGCTTTGTTTGGATAGCTTCAATCAGGTGACCTAAACGATCCTAGAAGTCAGAAGTAATTTAGTCAATTAATGCGAAGCGCTCGACACACTCGCTTGAAATACTCGATCCTTTTTCTTATCACAAATACCCTGTTTAGTCTGACTCGTGTTAGGGATTGGAAAAGTGTTGAAGAAATAAATGTAATATGTGCACATGAAAAAGTGGTCGCGTTTTTATTTATTCACAGCCAAGAAGAGGAGATGGTGATAGAAGACAACGAATACGATGGCGATACAAAAGAGTGATACAAATCTAGAGACAGGATAACCGAAGAATGAAGCAGTGAAGAGATGGGCGTTGGCCAATCGTTTTAGTAAGTAACATAAATCGTCCAAGACTAAGAGATTCATAACATCTATCCAGAATGGGTATATAACATCAGTTCTTTAGTCATGTTAACGTAATCTGTGTACGTGAGTAAAAACTTTAAATTCAAACCAGCACAACTGAAAAACTGACCTTGTATCACATTCTTCCCGTATTGGAAAGGTTTTATAACAAACAAGAAAAAGATAGATTGCAGAAAAAATCTTTAGGAAGAAAAGTCTATCACTCCGTAGTAAACTACGTCAAATATAAAATGAGATCGGTAATTTCAATAGAAACACAGAAAGAGTAAAACTGGTCAAACAAGTTTTTGGTTTAAAATTTTCAACTATGGTACTCTTAAGATCTATGAATAAATTGTTAGGTAGACTGGGTTCCTTAACTTTGGATAGGCAACCCGTCTAAGAGAAGGAAATTTCGTAATCCAAATCATCTGTACTCCAATTAAAATATTATATCCCTATCAGAAGGAATGATTAAATATATGCTCTTAAAGTCTAAAGACTGTTTTCTTATTTTTTTTATAAATCCAGAGGAAATCCCGATCAGATCGATCGAACAGTTCATCAGTTCTTTAGCTATTAAAGAAGACTCTCAGTAAATTGCCTTAAAAGACTGTCATCTCTATTACCTTCTCCTCTTTGAATGAAACCCGGAAAACTACAACAGACATGAACACTTGGAGGGCAGCAAGCCCCGATGGAATTCCCACTAATATGTCTTTCATTGAGGTAAGTATCTTGTGGCAGAAACACGCTATAATCTAATTCTAAAAGGATCATTGTAATCCTTGAGTATTTCCTAAATTGAAGCATCACTATCATTAGTCACAATAACAAGTTACTAATGAATTTATCGGTCATGTAGCTATTATATATATATATATATATATATATATATATATATATATATATATATATATATACGTACTTGTTATAGAATCATATGTCCCAGGATATCTACATCAACTTCAATTATAAGTCGAGTCAGTATATTTTCGTATCAAGTATCTGGCAGAAATATATGCGTCAACCGTACGTTATAATTCAATTTGTTATTCTATGTCAGAATTATGAGCCAAAGATGACAAGTAAAGTCAACTACACTTCACTTCCTAAGTAAAGAAAAAAACATATACCGACAAACAACACAAAAATTCTCAAGAGACATCATCTTGTGCCTAATATTCGGTCCATATGTCAATGGAGTTTTTTAAGTTTTCAGCAGGATTTATTTTCAGTATTATCACTGTGTACTGAATATCAAACTGACAGTATCATGGTCTAATGAAAAATAATCAAATTTGTCGTTCTTGAGTTTGAATTGCAAATCTACCAATGACTATTTTAGCGATTAACGGTGTAATGGTTATTGTTTTCGGAAATGGAGACGGCAAATACGAGTTCAAAACCTGGACGAGGCTGTTTGCATTTCACATAACACTAATACAATTGGGATAGGTATACATCCAACTATTCTTTCTTTAGTTTTAAGTAAATTGTTGGGCAGATTGGGCTCTTCAACCTTGATATAGCAACTGGTCGAGAAGGAAAACTCTGAATTCCAACCTGTTAAAAATGAACTTGGGACTTATCCAAAACGTGTAAATGGGATTGGGTAAATAGATATTTCATAATTTTTTTTCGGTGCTGAGAGATGTTTTTTCAAACTATATCAAACTGGTTGCTGATGTCTGCAAGAACACTTTTTAACGGTAGACTAATTTAAATATTAAGGTTTCTGCTGATATTTTTTCAGGGATGTGAATTACAAGATCATTCCATATTTTTTTCAACATTACATTATACTATGATATCTTCTTTAGCATGACTTAAAAAAAATGACACCACTAATCTAAATAATTTAATCTAGTTTAAAGTATATTCTATTAAGATGGAAAGTTCATCTATTAGATAAAAATTGTTTTAATTGTTATTGTTTTATTCACTGCGAAAAAAATTCCCATGAGTGTGCTAATTCCACAATTTTTACCAAATTGACAAGCAACCCTAAGAGAGAAGCTGTTGAGGGAGCAAAATTAAGATCAACGTCAAAATTACATTCGGACAGTCCGTTCTTTCGAACCGTGTACAGACTTGCTAAAGACAATGACCCTTTCGCCTGTTTTAATAGGAGCCCTCTTGACAACTATTTGTACTGAACCGCTGCCAGAAGCGACAAGTAATAACAGCCAAGTATTGAAAGAAATTGAGATTGCACTTAACTCAATAAATCTTTTCCTTGTTATTTTCTATCTCTCTCTCTCTTTCTCTCTCTCTTTCTCCCTCTCCCTCTCTTTCTCTCTCTGAAAATTGCTACATCGGCAAAACGTAATAAAACGAAATACGGATATTTATAGTTATGGAGGAAGGTTTTACCAGTAGAGATAAAAAAAAAAAAAAAAGGCGATCTGGCAGTACTGGTTATATGGACACGGAAACGTTTTGATTAAAAACGTTTTTTTCTCGCTTGGTTTTGAACATGGTTTATATATTCATTTATTACTGTTCTGCATATTTCCTTATCTCAAATCATCATCATGTCGTGCGGTTAGCACGGATATCCCTGACCCTCTCTCTCCACGTCTCCCTATCATTCATCGCCTCCGGCAGGTCTTCAGAGTTACATCCCCTATCATCACATAGCTGCTGTATGTATGTTCGAGCTGGTCGTCCTGCTTTTGCTTGGCTATATGCGGGGTCCACAGGAGCACATCACTTACGATCTCGTCCTTGCTTCTCCAGCAGTGTCCAGCATGTCTGGTTCGTCTAGCTTGTATAGTTTTTGTGATAGGTGGTAGGTGGCCGTACAGTTGGTGCCTTGTGGGGTGTTGCTGCCAGGACTTGTTCCATATTGCTCTTAACATTCTTGTATAATTGCCGTCTAGCTTCTTCTCCAACCGTTTAGTCAGGGTCCAAGTAGTGCATCCATACAGCAGCACAGACACGACCGCAGCCTGGAAGAAACTGCTTTTCATTTTATCGGTCAGGTTTGATTTCCATTTGATCGAAAGCCTATCGATAGCTCTCCATGCCTTCGTTAGCCGTGTGTCGAAGTCTTTTACGGTTGATGAGACGCTGCTTCCTAGATCATCTTTATTCGCTTTCTTCAGCTTCATTTATCTTCCCTCTAGTCAGCTGGAGTTGTAGAATATGCCGATTGAACCGCTGCAGAAGGGTAATACCCGCCACCAACGATTATCCTGGGTATAACACTAAACAATCGTATTGTGAGGTCTCAGTCCTGAAACTTTGGGAAATGTCGAGTACTTTTTTATTACCATTACTCACAGGTTCACTCTGACCTGGAGTTGTGATGCTTGTTAGGGTCCAATTTATGAGTCAAATAAGACTGTTCAATCATTTACTATGCCATTTAATTGTGCGTAAATTATTAGTATCAAATAGCATTATTTATGTTTAGTGGCAATACTTGAAACTATCTAACTCTGTCTTAACAAATGATTAGCATTGAAAAGAATTATTTATGCTAAATAGTTACACTTGAACAATTAAAGTGTATGCAAACAAATGAGATCAACACGTTTAAAAATAAAGTTACCTACAAACTATTCGTTTACAAAAGAGAGTGCAAAGAGAATTTGGTATTAAATAACCCACAAAATTTGCTATGCATTAAACAAAATGATTATTTATTTATCACACCCACCCGACGGTAAAAAATTGTCTCAAAAACATATTTTAATTAACAACAACAACAACAACAACAACAACAGTGGAACATGCAGGTGACAATTATACCAATTGTAGTTGGTGCGTTTGGAACAGTGACTAAAGGATTAATAAAGGGACTGGAGGACAAAATTGTCAACTTTTCTGTCCCGACGGACCACAGAATAAATCTGAAGGAATTTAAAAAGAAGGATAAGTACCTCGACCTTGCTAGAAAATTGAAAAGGCTGTGGAACATGAAAGTGACGATTGTACAAATTGTGATTGGTGCTTTTGGCACAATAGCTAAAGGATTATTGAAAGGCCTGGAGGACTTGGAATTTGGCGGACGGGTAGAGACTATCCAAATGACAGCATTGCTAAGAACGGCCAGAATCCTGAGACGAGTCCTGGAGACTTTAGGAGACTTGCTGTCACTCAAACTCCAGTGAAAAACCAACAGCTAACACTGATGTGAAAAACTCTAAAGGAGTAAATAATAATAATAATAATAATAAGTATTATTATTATTATTAGTAGTAGTAGTAGTAGTAGTAGTTTAGGTTATTGTGAGACAGAGATGAAACATTTAATCCTATGATAAGTAAATGCAACAAAATGGATAGAAATTTAAGAACATCTGGGTGTTAAAGATGATCAACTGAGAATTGTGTAAGGGATTGAAATTTGTATGGGACTGATAAAAATCTATATGATTTTGTGATATAAAAAGTCGTTTAAAACCTGTCAGAAAAAGAAATGGGGTTAATCAACAACAAAAAAGTCTTGCTATATAAAGGATTTTTCTGTTTTGGAGGACCACAGAATGTAATTGAAAGAAAGCAAAAAGACATTCAAATGCATGGATCTTGTAGCGCACAGAAAAATCCGGTGTACATAATTTTTAAGATTGGTTAGAATATTCAGAAGAGTCCAGCAGCCTTGAAGAGTTTCTTTTCAGTCAGACTCTAGTGAAAGACAGCAAGCTAATGCTGGAGCGAAAAATGCACTAGAATTGAAATAATAACGCAAGAGATGATATACACAATGCAATGCTGGAAGGATTCTTCTGAGACGAACCTCAGCTCTTGATGGTCTCAACGACTTAAAAAATGGGTCCCTTTAATGATTTCGTTGAATTTAGGGAAAATAAATACGTCACATTGAGTTAGTATGGCGATATTCATCGCAACCAGGATCTGTCAGATGCAAAAGGTAGTACGTCGTCGTGGAAAAGAAACCGCAATTTGTATTGCCACAGTTCTCAGCTATTCCCTCAAAGTTGACATACACCACAGAATCTCCTTGTAGACTTATAGATAGATCGTCCGATCCTATGTTAAAAACTCGTGGCGGAAGATGCCTCTCGCAACGAAGAATATGATCTAGATGCCTTTGATTTTTTACTTTGAATTCACATGCTTTATTCATATATATATATATATATATATATATATATATATATATATATATATATATATTTAAATACGTTGTTCAATCATCATGTTGTAAAATATATCGGTTTTCTTTATTCTTAATAGACTGGCAACTTTAAGAAAATTCTTTTCAGAACACATTATTTACACCCTTCGGCTTACGAAATTTGATCTTTAAAATATATTTTATGGAGTGTCATAATCGTCTATTAATACTTCACACCGTTGCCATCTTAGACGAAAATAAGCCAATTGTTGATATTGTACAGAAAGAAGTGTTTAAATCTAAAACGTGCTTTTTTATTACCCATGGACAGAAGAAGCGTTAAATCTCCATCAATAAAATGTGACTAAACCAAATTTCCCTTCCTTAAATATCAAGTGCGCTTAAAACTTTTCGGTGCAACAATCACAACGCTACAAAGGAGATATCATCAGATAACAATAGCCAGTATATAAAAAGCTGTGAGGGATAAGAATAAAGGAAAAATAACAATACAGGAGTATATATATATATATATATATATATGCATGTGAGTGTATGTCCACAGTAATATATAGTTAAAATGGTTTAAATTGCTACTAGACAAAATCAAAAATTTTGGATACGAGATAAAACGGTTTTGGTTTTGATCATTTTAGATGGATAAAATATGCAGGATACTGTTGGAGAAAAGTAAGAACGAACTCAGATCCCTTCACGCGAGCATGCAAGTGTTGGATGACCAACCAGAAGTTATCAACAACAGCTCTGTGCATACATAGGATGTAGTCTAGAGGACCGGCAGGAAGCGATAGAAGATAGAGACGAATGGCAAGAGAGTTTCAGGGAAATCCTTGCAGGCAGCACGACACTGATGATGATGATGATGATGATGATGATGATGATAAAATAACCACAAGATCAACAAAATAATAACGATACTGTATATATGAAAGTGGGGAGCAATTATCTCATTATTACAAAAACAAAATGATGGAATAATTTTAAGATTTGAAATAAAACCATCAGGATACACGATACTACGAAAATTATTTTCTGGTCAATACACCACTAACCAAGTGTTAACTATATATATATATATATATATAGTTAACACTTGGTTAGTGGTATATATATATATATATATATATATATATATATGTGTGTGTGTGTGTGTGTGTGTGTGTGTGTATGTGTGTGCGTGTGTATGAATGTGAATAACGTTCGGGAACCATAAAACTTGTGTGCACGTTCATGTTGTAGTGGTATGTATTTGATGCTAGCATATTGATGAATATATCCCTATATGTATGTTATTTGTATTTGAATATATTGATATTTTTATAAATTTATAATGAGTCTATGTTTGATATAGATATAATTAATCATATATATATATATATGTGTGTGTGTGAGTGTGCGTGTGTGTGGTTTGGTTTTCTTTGATTTCATGGCATATCTACTATTTTATGTTATTAAAACCAAATAATTTTTATAAATATGTATTAAATATATGATTATTCTTTTTAAATGAGCCTGAGCTTATTTTTTCAGTTAAATGGTTTCGTTTATATCATATACAGATACGTACATAGTTAAATGTACAAACAGTTCTATTTCAAACAATTCAATATATATATGTGTGTGTGTGTGTGTGTGTTCGTGTGTGTCTGTGTGAGCAGGTCTATATATGTGAATGTTTGTGTGGTGTGTATGTGTGCGGATATGTGCTTGCAAGTAGCGATCTTAGTTGTATGTCCATTTCATGCGCGCGCGTGTGTCTGTGTGTGTGTGTGTGCGATTCTCTTAGATTAATGTTTTTTCTCCACTAGTACAAAAATTAATAAACTTACGTTAAATATTCACAATGTAAAATCTCATGAAATAACTCCCCTATATATATATATATATATATATATATATACGTAATGAAAACGTTAAAAAATTATTACAAAAATTTAATTTTACTGTGAAAATTTTTTTAAATCCGGATGCCAGTAACATCGTGGCTAAACAAAATATCGATATGTAGATGAATAAAATTGAAAAGAAGGACAGATTAACTTATGGATCATAAGGCTAATTTTAAAAGTAATACAGGACCTATAATAAAAAGAACAAAACAAATTCTCACCTATAATGGTTTCTCTAGCTATATTGTTGCTGAACTGTGGTCCTATGCTAGTCACAGTGCCCAATGTGGTGTGTTTAGTAGTCAAAGTACTTGTTGTGGCTGTTGTATTCGTGACTACCACATTTTTTTCCGACTGTTTGCTTTGTCAAATCCTTCCGTGCTCACGCTGTGTTTGAAAAATCCACGATATGTGTTTGACACAATTCAGCCGGATCTTGTTCTGATGGTCAGGTAATATGAGTGGCTAGATATTCTAGTAATTCAAAGAATACAGAAAACCCGTTGTTGACAAATAACAAAGATGCTTTCTTTTCAATGGAAATACGTTTGTGAGATAATAAATAACAAGAAAATAATGCTTGCTTTCCAGGCAAAAAGAAGAAGAAAGAATATCAAGAGAGGAAAGGGGACGGTGAGGTGTGGTTAGTATGGCACTAATGTCTCTAAAGTCTAGGACTTTGAATTTTTGTAAGTTCTGAAGGTTGTTCGGCAGGCTTCGGGTCTAGAATGGAAGGAATACTTCTTTAGCAGTATTGTATTTCTTCTTGGTCTCTTTTCTCATCCTCTCTGATGGTTCATTTTACCATATTGTTTTTATAGATCAAAATCTGGACTAAAAAAGAATTCTGATTGGTTTTCCAATAAAAAGACAATTAGGAGTCATATTCCCATTGGTTAGCCAATCCTAGTTCAGGATTATATCTTACAGATATAGAATAAACCCCTTTAAAATGCATTGACAAATGGAAACAGTTTAAAGCAATGGGGATGAACTAAAAATTCTCAGCCTCACCTCACTGGATGAGCCATCTCCAGCTCACCCTTATTTAGGGTGGTGCAAAATTAATTCTCCCTTTTGACATTGACCTTTAAGATAAAGGCTTGAACAATTATTTTTACGAAATGACTTGTTTCATCATTATGATCGATTGAGTTATATGACAACCGGAAAATTAGATAAATTCGCTGATTTTTAAAATAAAAAAATAATTGTCTTGCACTAAACTGACCTTTAGGAACAATCAACCAGCTTTTTATGTCAATTCAAGCCTTGAACAAAAATATATTCATTTTAAGGATCTTTTTTTATTTTATATATATATATATATATATATATATATATATATATATATATATATACACACTAATTTTCATATATTTTATAAATTCTAATTTCTACATATTAATTAAGTATTTAACCGCACATTGTATCACAGAACAAATTAAACGTATAATTAAAAATGGCAGGAGCACAAAATAAACACTGTAACACTCCACCCAATAAACAAGCAATTATCGAACGTTTTTATTGCAACAAAATGCACTACAATTATAAATTAGATGAAAATATTTAAAAGACATTGATTCAAAGAAATATACTTCCCACTGATCCTAATGAAAAAAATATCATATTCTATAATAAATTTAAAACTTCCAACTTAGTTATTAATAACAATTCCTCTCCCTTGATGGTAGTTTTGGAAAAAACTAACGTTATGTATCAATGTAAACGTGGTTTAGGACATTGTATTTTTGAAAAGAATAATATATACGTCGGTGTAACTTCAACTACTCTATCGAGACGACTTATGATACATCTCTCTGATACCAGTTCTATAGCCAAACATCTGAAAAAACATCCCTGCCCGACAAATGAATTTCGAAAAGTCTTACCGAAAACAAAAAAAATATTTAAAAAAAAAAATAAAAGCAAAAATTGCAGATTCTCAAGCACTGCATATTAGAAATATACAACCGAAACTTAATAGAATTAATTTTGAATCTAGTGCTTGTGTCTTGAATGTCTAGCTTCTGATGCTATTTATAAAAACAAATTTTCAAAAATAAACGCTACACAATACAGCAGTATAAACGCTCATTCTTACTCATAGTGAGGTACATGTAAAGATAATATCACTTTTGCAATATATACACCTCTGATTATGGCCCAAGATTAAATAGAATATTCTAGGGAAACAGTTAATTCCAGCCGGATATCATAAAATCGATACTGCAACTTGAAAGGATTAAAAAAGATATGTCGACAAAAAATGTCAATAATCTTCAATCAAATGTGTATTAATGAAGAAATCATCATCATCATATCGTGCTGGCAGCACGGATATCCCTGACCCTCTCTCGCCACTCCTCCCTATCGTTCATCGCCCTAGGTAGGTCTTCAGGACAACAACCTGTATCCTCACATAGCTGCTGAATGTACGTTCGTGCTGGTCGTCCTGCTTTTGCGCGGCCATGTGTGGGGATCCATAAGAGTACATCTCTTATGAGTTCATCTCTGCTTCTCCAGCAGTGTCCTGCATGTCTGGTTCGTCTAACTTGAATAGTTTTCGTGATAGGAGGCAGGTGGCCGTACAGTTTGTGTCTTGTGGGATGTTGCTGCCAGGACTTGTTCAGGATTGCACGTAGCATTCTTGTGTAATTGCCATCTAGTTTCTTCTCCAGCCGTTTTGTTAGCGTCCATGTAGTGCATCCATATAGCAGTATCGATGTGACCGCTGCCTGGAAGAAACTGCGTTTCATTTTATCGGTTAGGTCTGATTTCCATATAGTCGATAGCCTATTGATAGCTGTCCATGCTTTCGTTAACCTCGTTTCGATGTCCTTTTCGGTTGATTCGACGCTGCTTCCTAGGTACGTGAATTTGTCTACTAGTTTAAGAGGGGTTCCTTCTAGAGTAGAGATGTCCCCCGTTTGGTTATAGCACATATATTCCGTTTTGTGTGCATGAACATGGAGGCCTATGCTTGCTGCTGCTCGTTCCAAACTATGCAGAAGTGTTTCGGCTTGGTCAGGTGTATTTGCTAGTATCGCTATGTCATCGTCGTAGTCGGCGTCGGTAATTGTTGTTGCGGGGTATCTTCTGCTTCTTTTTTTCGTCAGTTCGAAGCCATTCTCTTTGATTTTGTCAATCGATGTTCTAAGTACGTAGTCTAGACAAATGATAAAGAGGTACGGAGCCAGCGTGTCCCCTTGTAGTACTCCTGCTACAATGTCGAAGTATTCTGTGTCTCCATCCGGTGATCGTACTTTTACTTTAGTGTTTCTATAGAGAATCGTTATTGCCGCTACGGTTTCTTTAGGTATGCCGTACGCTAGTAGGATTTGTTCCATTTTTCCTCTGTGAATGGAGTCGAAAGCCTTGGTAAAGTCGACAAATATTAATGTTGCTTGTAGGTTCTTTGCCCGTACACCTTCAAGGATTCTGCTGATGGTTAATATTTGTGAGGTCGTGGATCTATTTCTTCGGAAGCCATTTTGGTTTTTTCTAAGTATGTTGTCTATTTTGGGTTCTATTCGGTTTCGTAGTAGGGCATTGTAGATTTTGGCAGCTATGGATGTAAGTGTTATGCCTCGGTAGTTTTTTGCTAATCCTAGGTCCCCCTTTTTAGGGAAGGGGAGTATGCATCCCTTCATCCATCTATCTATCGGATTTTGATTGTATACTGCGTTGCAGTGTCGGAGCAGTATGTCGTCGAATTGTCTGGTCTTCCATACTTCCGGGGGAATTTCGTCCAGCCCTGCAGCTTTCCTATTTTTAATTTTTCTGAGAACCGAGTCGAGTTCTTCTTGTGTGAACGGTCCTAGTTTAATGTCTAATTGTTTGCTAATTATTCTGGTGATTGGTTCATGCGTTATTTTTGGTGGGTTTCCAAGTAAGTTTTCGAAGTGCTGTTTCCACAGTTTTATTCTTTCTTGATGGTTTGCTGCTTTAAGTTTTGCTTTGGCTGTGTTCTTTCTTCTGCTCACTTCGTTTATTGTTTGCCAGGCAATTCTAGATTGTCTATCTTCCACCGGGTCTCTAATCTTATCTATCTGATTTTGAATGTATTCTGTCTGTTCCTTTATATATATGCCTGCTAATTGATATTGTGCCGTTTTTAGTTTTAAGGCATTTGTGTTTGTTGGGTTTCTTCGATAGTTTTTGGAGGCTGTTTTCACTAGTGCACGTTTTTCTCTCACCGCTAAGGTTTCCCATGGGACTCTATATTTAGTTTTAATTTTTGCTGGAATGTATTTTCCTGCTGCCTCGAGGTGTGCATTGACGAAATTTTCGTATTCGTCGTTTGGTGTACTTTTTTCCGTCTTTTCTCGTAGTGTTTCGAATCTGTTTCTTAATTCTAATACGTATTTATCTCTTACATCTTTGTTGTTTAATAGGGCCCAGTCATAGTGTTTGGTGGTCGCTGTTCGTTTGGCGTTTTTTCGTAGGCTTAACCGTATTTTCGCCGTGACTATTCGGTGATCGGTGGACACACCCTCAAAAGAGGAGTATGCCTCGCAGTTCAATGCACTATTCTTCCATTTCTTGTTTATAAGGACGTAGTCTATCTGTGCTTTAGTATTGTTTGCGTACGTGTATGTCCATAGTTTGCCCTCTCTTTTTTGGTAGTTTGTATTGAGGCATGCTAATCTATTTTCTATCATGAAATCTGTTAGATGCTGCCCATTTCTATTTGACGCCTTGTGGAGGCTGTATTTGTTGTTTCGGTTTTTCCCGATTTGTGCATTCATGTCTCCGCCAATGACTAACATGTTGTGTTTCGGGATGCTACGCACTAATGAGGATAACTCATCGTAGAAGGTGACAATTTCATTTTCTTCACTAACATTGGTGGGGCTGTAGCATGAGACGATTGTTGCTCTGGGGTTTCCGTTAAATGTAGCTGCCATCATTCTAGGTTGTATTTTCTCAACGCTATTAAGCGTTTTTAGTGCTCTAGATCCTATAAGCAATCCTACCCCTCCTACTGCGGCGTTGACAGAGTTTTTCCATGCGGATACAGTGGCGAGCGACCATCCATTGCCAGTTTCGTGATATTTGATATCTTCTGTGTGCGTGTATCTGTGTTCTTGTATGCATATTATGTCTATCTTATGTTCTTCGGCCGATGCGATTAGCTCTGGGAGTTGTCCTATTCTATTTAAGGTTCTTACGTTAAATGTGGCTATTTGTAGTGTTTGCTTGCATTTTAGTAGTTTTGATTGTTTGAGCTCTGTAGCTGATTTTTTGAACACCGAGGCCAGGGCTCCAACCTCAGCAGGACGCGCCCCTTTTTTACCCGCGCGAAGAGCGATGCGGTTTGTGTAAGTGGTTTGAGTGTGGGTCATGGTTACCTTTCGATGGCTGTTTTATTCTCTCTATAGAAGCCACTCTTATAGAGGAGCAGCAGTAGTTCCCCGATCGAACTGGCGATCCTGAGCGTAAAATCGTCAAACTCACGTCCAGGACCTGTTTAGGTATTGAGTTTGGTCGTCCATGGGTTTATTCAAATACCTTTACGTACATCATGCTGCTTCCCATGTGTACATAAAAAAAGGGGGGTACCCCCCCTTAATGAAGAAATACTGTCTAAATACACCCCCCAAAAAATACACACACACAGACACACACACACACACACACACATATATATATATATATATATATATATATATATATCATCATCATCATATCGCGCTGGTAGCACGGATATCCCTGACCCTCTCTCGCTAGATTGTCTATCTTCCACCGAGTCTCTAATCTTATCTATCTGATTTTGAATGTATTCTGTCTGTACCATTACATATACACCTGCTAATTGATATTGTGCCGTTTTTAGTTTTAAGGCATTTGTGTTTGTTGGGTTTTTTCGATAGTTTTTGGATGCTGTTTTCACTAGTGCACGTTTTTCTCTCACAGCTAAAGTTTCCCATGGGACTCTATATTTAGTTTTAAGTTTTGTTGGAATGGTTTGATTTCTTTGCAGAGTGGCATATTAACAATCTTAAATTATTTTTGATATCAAATCAACCATTGGACGAAACTAGTATTACTAATTAACCCATAGCTATGGAGATAAGCGGGTTCATAATTTTTCCAAGTGTATGTATACAAAAGTGAACGAAATAGCGTGACTGGAGTTCAAACTCGCTTAATAAGATGTTGCACTCCAACACATTAGCCACAGCACCACAGGTACTCCTTCTAATCCTCTCTGTCAATCCTCCTTCCTCCCTCTCTTTTCTCTCTCTCACTATATATATATATATATATCCAAGATCCAAGCGAACTAAAACTGATGCACAGAAACTTTCATGTTTCACTGCTTTGTCACAACCCTGTTGGCTGGGGCTGTAGAACACACTGACTTTATATCTACAGAGAGGTTAGACCCTCCAAATGTGTGTCCTCAATAAACCATCAGATGATGAGTTTGCAGTAATGCTGGAACTTCTGGGAATGCGGAATACCCTTTCATTGCCATCATTCCCAACTTCACTCTGGTCCGGAGTGAAAGCACCAGATGGGGTCCTATCTATGGGTGAAATAGAACTGACAATGAATCTAAGTGCAAAAAAAAACGACTTATACTGAATTGCATTGCTTGAAATAGGACTATTTGATCATTTAACTGTGGGCAAACAAATGATTGATGTTTAATTGAATTGTTAATGATACGCAGCTATACTTGGAAACATTTAACTTTGATAAATTGAATTGTTATAAATAGAAATGTTGATCATTTAATTGGATTACTCTGCAAAATATGTTTACAAATCCTATATTTAATATATATGTAAAAACAAGATTTGGCATTAAATAACCAACGATGGTTGATATGGCATAAAACCAAGCCAAATCAAACTGCTAAGTCAGATCTCTGGCAAGTTATTTTTTTCTATCTTTTCGCATTCTTTTAATTTCAGTTAATTGTTCTTAGAAAGGCAAAATCCAACAAATAATATTTTTTGTCGATTAACACAAGGTCTGGTCTTCTGGCCAGGATTGGGTGATCCCTTTGTATCTCAATGTCTCAGAGATTTTTATATGTCTCTTTTTACAATGGCATACTTTTTTTTCGTGCTTTTCGCATTTATCATTGAACCCAATTCCAAATGATTATTTTTCCCAACAGACATGCATGATCTTGTATTTTCTTTTGACTACTGCATTCATGTAGCTATTTTATCTCTGTCATCACTTAACCTGAACTTGATTTTCTTTATCGTATTATCTATTTTTGCCAGATTATTATTATTATCATTATTATTATTATTATTAATATTATTATTATTATTTGAATAGTACTAAGTAGACACGCTAGTGTATCTTAAGTCACTTTTCATTTTTCTTTTCGCTCTCCCTTGTGGTTTTTGTTTCCTCTTCTGCAAAGAAAGATACAAACACATACATTCAAACACACATACACTCATATATATATATATATATATATATATATATATGTGTGTGTGTGTGTGTGTGTGTGTGTGTGTGTGTGTGTGTGTGTGTGTGTGTGTGTGTGTCTGTGTGTGTATCAAATAGGTCTTTGTACATTGTTAGGTAGGTATTGAAAGAAAGAATTCACGTCCCACTTTATGGAATGGTCACGTTTCCATGTATTCGCTTTCATCATGTCAGCCAATCTTTATCGACTCCACGCTGCGTTGCATGCAATGTATGAAAGACTGCACAGACAATAAATTCGAAGCATGAAAGAATGTGCTGAATTCGGAAACAATGCTCTTTGGTTCACAGGGAGATAAAATAACTGCAAACTTGGCGATGTATAAAGCCGTTCAGAAATTGAAATATAGATTTGAGCTTTTGCAAAAAGAAAAAAGAAAAAAAAGAATATATATATATATATATATATATATATATATATATATATATATATATATATATATATATATATTCATTCCGTGAATATGACCTTATTCTCCTAGCAAAGCACCATTTAACTAAGTTTCGCTTTTTGCTTTTAAATATATGTGTGTGATTAGAATTGATTTTTTACCGTGCATAGATGCTAAAAAATATACAAAACAAAACAAGGAATGAATATTTGCCATTTTACACCCATGTATAAAATATGAAAAAATTATTGAGGGTTTTACTGAAAGTAATGCTTCACAGTCCATAACCATTTTCCAAACATCATGAGTCCTGTGACAGTGAGTGATGGCTCAAAACTTAAGTTTCCTACTTATTTCCACTTCAACACTATAGACACACGTAATATCCTAATACATTTAGATCGAACAAGTTTTCTGAAAAAGATCTAGGCTCGTGATATAACGATTATAGCCGTAGGGAAACGGAATTGGCACCCGGTGTTCAATTCCTGCTTGAAACTGTTTGCATATTATTTGGTGCGAATACCATTTGAAAAGGTATGCATCTAAATATACGTTCCCGCTTTGTGTTAATAGTAAAGTAGACTGAGCTCTTTAAACTTTGTATGGCAACCATTCTAGGAGAAAGAAAATGCCCAATTCAAAACAATAATACTCAGATGAAAAATTGACCATCTATCGTATCCTGCTGGTGCAGAATCGTTGCCTACATATTTAGAACACATTTTTCACAAAGTCACCATCACCAGTTATGTATTTCCCCAAGCGAAAATTTACATGGCACACATATTTCATCAAAAATAAGTCCCTACTTTTAATTATGGTCTTACACATTGTTAGAGGTGGCTTTTGTGGGTATGACATTTGAAATAGATGGTCCTTCGCAACGTTTACTGATAACAATTGAACGATAGCCTGACAAAATTCGTCGGTCATGAAAACCGAAAAATGACCCAAAAATCTCGATCGGTCTCAAAATCTGTTTCATCATACCTATAAATTATATTACTGTAACACAAGGATGTCATCATTTCCTGGGTAAATTTCCACCTATTTTGCCGCCAAAATCAGGAAAGTTGAGGAAAAACTATTCTCTTCCTATAGAGAAGGAGTCTGGAATTTAAAAAAGATCAGATTTAATGTATTTCACTGATACTCCAACTGCTGAGCAAAAACATCAGATCCAAATTTTATGAATCCTAAAAACGTTTAATCTTAAAAAGAATTCAGGACAGTCACACATGTAAGCAATTAAAAAAAGAAGAGCAAAATATTTATGTACGCTCTATTTTTAGAAAATTAATACACTTATGAAACTATATTTTATATATTAATGAATATTTAATGAATATTTGATAAATATATAAAACGACTACTTCCTTTCAACTGAACCTCCTGTTATGTGTTTTCTTTTCGCATGTTTTATTCATAATTTATTTTCAACGTTATTCTTTTCTCACAGCTTCTCAGAAGACTTTTCTGCAACAGTATTAGGATACATTTAGTTACAGTGAGTAGTTACGTAAATTGTCTATGCACTCTGTCCTCTTAACATACTGATGGGATATTGATACTCTGGCAACCGTATGTTATTTACTATTTTGACACGAGGGCGTTAAATATAATGTCTATCTTACTATTGCAATTTTTATCACATTAAGCTTTTGGGTCAAACTTTTCAATTTGTTGACTCGTCTCTCTCCCGGCTCCTACATTTTTTTAATTACCAATAATTTCGCATTCATCAACCTCTTCATTTAAGCGGTTCGTTTTTTCAAAGCAATCGCTTACAAAATACAACAGAGTTGGAAACCATAATTGCTTAAATGATTTGGGCAGAAAACAACACAACACAGCCAATTACATGGAAGACTCCACTGCTGCAAGATAATGATATGAGGCGTTCCTGATGTGAGGGTTATTGTCAAAAGAAATCAACAGGACGACTCGAGTTGAAATGCTAGACGAGACTGTTTGCATTTTCGTTTAGCGCTTATAAATTTGGAAAATGTGTGAATGCAACTATTCTCTCTCCAGCTATGAGTAAATAGTTGGGCAGACTGGTCTCTAACTTTAGAATGGGAACTGGTCTATGTTTCGGAAAACGCCGAATTCAAAACTCTTAATCTCAGTTCAAAAATTGACCTTATGTCAAATCCTACTCGTGCGGAAGGTTTGGGTAAATACAAATAATATTAAGATATATTTTATTACAGTAACTTGTTACGTTGATTTGCAACACCATCTTCCCTCATAACAATTCCCTCATGTAGAAGATAATGCTCTTATTGATTATCCTCGATGTTTATTGAATGTTAACTTAAACGAAATAGTGAATAGAAGCTCAATTAGACGGTTGATGTTTCAGCGGAGCCAACAGCGATGTCAGGGATAATCTAAGTTCAAAAAAGGGTTAACCAACGATATGAGGAACGCTTTGATCAACCCATTCGCATAAATCAAAGCAGGTCTTCCGAACATCGAGACCATCATTGCAGTGTTTAAAAAAAAAGGTTGTCTCTCTAGTGAGAATCTTTTTACGAGCATGGTTTTCTTCACTTCTGGCGAAAATGCTTAGAAAATCGTTATGCCTGAGTGAAAAAAAAAGGGTTTTTAGCTGAAAACTGGAGTTTGTATTCGTCCAATGCCTCTATCAAAACAAAGGTCAATTTTTTTGGCGGAGTACAGCTGGTATGAATTCAAAGTTTTCTTTTTCTTGAAAAGAGCACTTATAATACACGAAAAGTATATTTAACTTTTTCCCAACCATATGCATCATCATATTTGAGACTGAATGACGGAAAGTAAGTTATATCTTTAATCTAAACTAATGTGTTTTATACCGTTATTGAGAAATATCAGCTGGGATGTGAGTTTGTGTATTATTTTCTTTCTCGTAATGTGAGCTTATCTTCACCGCAAGCTTATTGCATTTTGGTGTTAAAATGTCCGTGCCTTTACTCAAAATACTGCTCAAATCTTGGGTTTAAAGATAAAATGTTAACTATATAAATGTGTATCTTAACCAATAAAAGGCTGAACAAATGCCAAATCGAGGGTTGATTTAGCAGCTACAAATTGTCAAAATTCCGTGCGTATTATACCTGAGAATTTTCTTTCCAAAATTTCGTAATTAAGGGTGCGTGTTATAAATAACTGAGTGTTATTCACAAATAATTACAGATTATTATTTAAGTAAAACTCTTCTCTTTTTACAGGGTTAAACGATAAAATTGTCGTCCTAAAGAAAACAACACTACAGCTTTATTTTAAAACTTTTATTGAAAAAATCAATTCAGGTAACTTGATTATGTGGTAGAGCTAACTTCTATTCAATGTAGCCGGCACCTTCAGCCTCAGTCACCACCTCGATACGGACCCGGAACTGGGAGCATACCTTTTCCACAAGCGCCGGCGGGAGCTCGGCGGATAGCGGCGATCAGACTGGCTTTGGTGTTGTGGGAAGTCATGTTGGTGATGTTCTCGACGTATGACCAAATAAAGTTGTCCAGCAGGTTCAGGTCGGGACCGGAGGGTGGCCAGTGAGAGAAGGGTACAAAATCGTAGCACTCCTTCTGAAGCCAAGCCCGGGTCTCTTTGGACTTGTGGGACAGCGCCGAGTCCTGCTGCCACACCCAGGGTCAGCCATCAGCCATCTTTTTTCACCCGGGGATCACCACACTCTTCAGTACATTCAGGTACACTTTGGTTTGGACTTTCAAGCCGACATCGAAGATGTGAGGAAACCACACCAAAGACCATAACCGTAGCCGGAAACATTGTTTTCATCACACTGGGCTCGTTGGACCGTCCGATTTTGCATTTTGAGGGTGCTGGCAGTGGTCCTGTTGTCATAAGTTGGATCGGTAGAGAGCATGAGTTGTACAGCGGCGCATCTCCGATCTCGCTTCGTTGAACATTGTGTCTCTTTCAGATATGACAGTAGGCTCTTATCGCTCTTGGGATTTGTACACAACTGGCCAACTAGTAGATGGTCCGCAACAAAAAAGAAAACCGATTTTCATTAAACGGAAATGGAATTATGTCGTCTTTTCTAGGGTGAAAATTGTATCATTCTACCCTGTATTTTATCACCTCTTTTTCAGAGTTTCTTTTATCTCCGAAATTTACCTACCTCTTAATATTTTAATACAGATGCTATAACCATATATTTATGTATATGAACACATATGTATGCTGCACCTACACACACATACACACGCAGAAATATTCATACTTATATATATATATATATATATATATATATATATACATTCTCATACATATACGCCCATACCCACCAGCCTATTCATTGTTGAACCTAAATATACGTATCTAGGTAGAGAAGAGATATAGTGAGACAATCCTACTAATAAGACTTACGAAAATTAAATAGTTTGTTCTGTCTCTCATCGTTTGCTTTTCCAATATATTTTCCTATCTGTGCTATGGTAGATACCACAATAGAAATAAGATATATTTGCATATTCCTCAGTATTCTATTGAATTACTTATCATTTCTGTCTTCTTCTAAATCAAATATTTGCAATGACAGAGTTTTTCGGATTGTGTCTGGATAGGAATAGTCACAATTTCTGACCTCCGTCTCAGGAGAGGGAATAAATTTAGCTCGACGTTCAAGATTCTGACCTCGTTGCTTATGAGAGCATTCGTATCCTCGTCTGGCCATGGATTTATAATCAATAGGCCAGTCCACTCTCCGGGGGAAAACGGGTCAATCTTTCCAGGGTTAGTCAATGAGGAATATTCATTGCCTTAGTAATCCTGCTCAACTGCAGGTCGTAAAAGTGAAGAGGTGAACGGCAGTTGAAGCAACTTTGCTACTGTTTAAATATTCTTACACAGGACAAAGTTGTGCAGAATCAGAGATCGTTTCCCAAAATATTCTTTTTGTTCAGTTCTCTTCCAATTACTTTTAATATTTTGACAGCAACAATGGCAACTATTTTGTAGTCCAATGTTTGGGTGAGTGTTATCTATGGATAAGTGTTATATACAGATAGTTACGGTATTTTCATTTTGATACAGTATCTCACTTTCTATTATATCACATATCTTTTAAAGTTTCTTGAAAAGATTTGTCATAAAATACAACAACAACAACAACAACAACATCAACAATAACTAAAAAGTTATTAAAATGTCTGACTGATTGATTTTAACGAGATGTCAACCCATCAAGGGTTATTTTATGCATAGCACTTAGGAAATGACATTCATTATACGTTGTTATTTGTAATAGGAAGAGAACTGAACAAAAATAATATTTTGGGAAACGATCTGATTCTGCACAACTTTGTCCTGTGTAAGAATATTTAAACAGTAGCAAAGTTGCTTCAACTGCTGTTCACCTATTCACTTTTACGACCTACAGTTGAGCGGGATTACTAAGGATATTTCCCCCACTATCCGATCAAAAACTTTCGAATAGATCTATTTGAAACATAGATGGGACCCTAATATTTTTGTGTACGTATTTCTTAAGATTTTTTTTTGTATCACAGTTAAGTTAACATATATCCGTCTCCAATAAAAATAATTTGCACACAGTTGTATCGTTTCAAGTATTCCTATCTAATACTACGAATTTAAAGAAATTATATGGCTTCAGGTAATTACTTCTATTTGATAATAGTCATTTGTTTGTATGTACCTATGTGGTTTCAAGTAACTAACAATAGTTCTAAGTAAACAATTATAGCTTGAATCAGATCTCCAAACTGGAGCCTCACTATCAGATTCAGTTTCATGTCGTAAGCAGGACAAGGCATTTTTTTCGTGGGGTACCTTATCATTTTCCGTGGATACAGTCAGGATATCCCGACCCGTACAGAAAGGGTTGTAAATCGTGAAAAGTTCGTGTAAATTAGATCAGAGTTTCTACACTGCACACATAAACACACACTCACATACACAAAATCTGTTTCTGTCTCTCTGCATTTCATTCTGTCAGTCTCAAGTGCAACGTAATCTTCTCAAAATCGTGAAAGATGCTTAAAGGTTCTCGTTCTGACGTAGAAAAAAATGACTTTCCACCATGAAACGTACATTATATTTTACCAATTCTTCTCGCAGTTCAACGCATGTTCTTTCTTATGTTTCTTTAACACACCCAAAGAAATTAAAATACAAAATAAATTTTAAAGTCATCTCTATCTTAGTCGGACTTAGAACTTTTCCACACATCGTATGGCTGCTCTAATGATTCTACCACTAAATTTCGAGTAATTCTACCCCAGTCTGATTAAAACACGAGGAATAAAAGATAAACAAAAGCGATACAATATCATATGAAATACTTACAAAACTGAGGAAGAAGGTTCAATAGATTTTGGCAAAAAAACATATTTAGTAACAGTAATGGATAAAGATTGGAAACCATGTTGCTACAAGAAATAAGTATTTATAAACCAGTGACTCTGATTGAGACACGAGAAATTGAAATAAAAAGGTAAAGAACAAAATCGTATAATTTGAGTTTCTTATACAAAAAATGGAGGGAATAACTTAAATAAATTTAGGCTAAAAACTATTCTAACAATAAATAATTGAGAGTTGAAAACAATTTAGTTGAAAGATGTGAGCAATCATAAAGTATTTGTTTAAACTTATGACAATTTGATTGGAACACGGGAAATAGAGCTGGGAAGATAACCATTATTATATTATCAGGTATTCTGACTAAAACAAAACTTAAAAAAACAAAACAAAAAAAAAGCCAGGAAGACAGTTCAGTATATTTAGTGGGGGTCAGGAGGTGGATTTTTAACTCCAATCACGCTGCCTATTCACTTTCAGGAATATATTCATGAAAAAGACATGAAGTCTCTAAACTCCTCTCAAGCTATCGGTTAAATAGCATCAACTCTCTTCTTCTACAAGAATGGATTTGGCATTAAATAACCCACGAAGATTTATATACCATTGAGAAAAGAAAACAAGCCAAATCAAACCAATAATTTCAAGCTAAAAAGAGTAAGAAGTCTGTTTGAAGCTATGTTGCTGCAAGATGTGAATAAACATATCTGCATAAACCTATGACTATTTTTCTTTGGACATGAGAAATAGCAGAAAACGTAGAAAAATAATAATATAATATCAGTTGGCATTTTTCTTTGAATAACCTTAATTGAAAATTGATTTTATTGAAATGCCAAAAAACAATATTGAATATACAAAGTTAGCTTATTAAGTATAATCTTAATTTTCAAGACGGAGAATCATTAAGATTTCAGACTAATATCATATCGTTCTCATCACTCCATTGTAGCAGATAAGATTTGTCCCTCATTAGATATGATATATTTGACGAATATTTAAACAAATGTGGAAAAACAACGTCGGCCAAAAAGTTTATAATCAACGAAAGTTTACATTTGAATAATTCCAGGAAGAAAGATTATACATCATTTCAAAAATTCAGATAATCTTAAGAAGGCCAGAGACCTAATTTACAGCAAATCAGAACAAGTATTTTGAAATAAGTATGGACTGTACTAGTTCACTGTTTAAGTATGAACTTTTTCCTGTTGTCAGGAGAATAGATTCACTTTTTAAAAATAAGGGCATTTTACTTATGTCTATTTCTGTAACGAAAAACAAAACCGTCGTAACAGAAAACATTATTTCAGCTGCGTTATGTATCTTATTCTCTGGAAGGAACTTAACATTTGCCTTCAATAATAACGACAAGATGGAATCGTGATTATATTTTTGATGCCGTTTGCATTATTGGTAACACGACAGCGTTAGTTGCCATGGTGTCTGAAATACGATAATTCACAGAATACTAAACAATAATTTTAAAATATCTTAGGTAATAAGGGAGATAACTCTCTATCATGAGAATTTTGCTTATATTTGTCATATACCTATTTATTTTTATCAATTATTCCATGAACTCTGCAACTGATCCACAGAGACAACAATAAGCTTGAATAGAGCGTGTTTTCAGTAACAAACATTATTTTTTTCCCATTGTTCATCATTGCCAGTGTATTTTCACCATCAATAAACAAGGGCCAACCAACCAAGTTCACAAGAGATTTGCTCGGAGATAATACCTCCTATTTTATGCTTTGTTGTTGTTGTTGTTGTTTATTTTATTTGTTTATTTATTTATGAGAGAAAATTTGGTAATGTATATTTTTAACATAAATTAGAAATGTTGATCTTCAATCTTTATTTTTACTTGAAATAAACAATTACACATTTAGATGTAAAAATCGATCAATCTATTTGTATATGTAATAATCGAAACAAAGCTTATTTATATGTTTCATGTTTTATTTACATTGCCCATTCATTGGCTGAGACAGATAATACCCTCTTCACTCACAGAGGTATGGAGATCGTGAGAATAATACTATTTACTTTGGTTCAAGCCTTATGTTTGAGGATTATCCCTCTTAGACAGTGTGCCTTCTGAATTAAATTGAAAAAAAGAAATTGTAATTCCCAAAAACGACAGGTACAAAGGCATTATTGTCACTGCAGAAGGTAAACACGTCTGATCATTGAGATGGTTTTGGTCACTTAAAGAATTTATATTAAAAACAAACTTCCATACCAAAAATCTTGTCCAATAAAAACTAAAACATCGACAAAGAATTAAAATTTTTAAGAAATAGTTTAACCAAATGTCTTTAAAACATTTTAATTATTCTTTTAAGCATTATTTCATTTAAACCAGAAAACTACAAAATCTCGTCTTTTACCAATCAGAAAATATGTCAATATCTAAAAATACTTAATATGTTGTCTGTCTGTCTGTCTGTCTGTCTCTCTCTCTCTCTCTCTCTTTCATGACACTTCTAAGAAAAGTTAATAACTGGTGAAGAATAATATTTGCTATAATTTCCATGATTTAAAATCTTAAAATTAAGACTTAAATTCCATAAGAAGTACCATTTTTTAAAAACAAAACGTAATTATTCAATTAATTATCTCTAAAATGTTAACAATTATACTCTTACATATGAATATTTGAAAAAAATAATTACATCAATTTGATGAGGTGTTTGGTACATGCAAAAGAAAAATGTTGACTCAAAAAATTAGTATAAATAAAAAAAGATTACCGGTTTTTACTTAATTATCAAAAATGTTAACACTGTTTAACAATTCTTTCACTGCTGAAGTAAAAACGTTTGTGTTAGACTCTAATGAATCAGCTGAATCCATTGTCAGAATTGATCTAGCATGTCACGATAATGTAAGATACATATCAAATGCAATTGTTAGACTTATAAACGGCCCTTCTTCCACTCTTTTGCATCAAACTCAGCTTTATTAAATATTTCATAAAAGCAATGAAATTTGATCCAAGTAAATTCTAAGACTCGCAGAAACATGACATAAAACTAAAACAAACATTTTCATTGGACTTGGAATAAGGTTTCAACTTAATTCAATTAAGCAGGTGGCATTTTTATTACTTCTCTTGGGTTTCACAGAGTTGAAAACGATTTAATACAGAGCCATTTAACAATGAAATAATAGAATGGCAAAGCATTCTCATTTCGATTTTTTTTCCCGTCATTTGCACGTGATAAATGATGAGTACAAAGAAAAATTCTAACATATTTCGGAAATGGAATCTTGATTCCAACAGTGACTATATAACACAATTGTAATGTTTATTTTCTGCCGGTTGCGATAACAGAAAATCTGCCTCTCCCACAAGGCTGGAGTTATCTCTCAAACGCTTAATCGGTATTGACCAATGCTTAAGTTGTATATATTAAGAGTACGGGTCACTATCATCAAGTCACGCTGCTAGGTTGGATTTCCCTGACTCGCTCATTATCTCTCTCTCTCTCTCTCTCTCTCTCTCTCTCTCTCTCTCTCTCTCTCTCCCCATCCGCCCTAATCGTCCACTTTCTAAACTGCATCCTGCGTCTGTGCAGAGCTGTTATTGTCAAGATCTTGCTGGTCGACCTTCAATAGGTCATCCATTTTTACGGGTTCATAAGAGAATGTCACGTATGTGTTCATCCATGTTCCTCCAGCTGTGTCCTGCATGTTTTATTCGTCTTACTTGATTGGTTTTAGAGTGACCGTTCAGCTGTTGTATCGTGGAGTGTTGCTTCCAGGATTTGTTCACCATGACTTGTAGCATCTTTGGGCAGTTCTCATCCAACTCTTTCTCTATGCGTTTTGTCAGCATCCATGTAGTGCCTCCATAAGTTAGTAGTGCCACAGTCACTGCTTAAGTTTTAATTTTTTAATGATATGAATATGAGAATATGATTTCATGCACTTTCATTTGGCTTGGTTTCCTTATCTAAAGCCACGTCAACCGTCGAAGTTTATTTAATGTCAAAGACATCCTTGTTGAAGAACAGTAGTGGTGTTATTTAACACTGAGCTTAGGAAATAAGAGAGTTCATAACTTGCCCAAGGGTAATCGTCCGAACTGAACGCAAAAGTTTGACTGGAGTTAATACGAGGTAGAACTCATTTGTTTCCACACAGTTAAATAGCATCAGATTTTACTAACAATAATAGTGTTATATAATTGCGGAAGGATTTTTTTCGTTTTGTATATCGGTTTAGTTGGGCTTAGAACCTTTCGGCTTAGTGCATGGGTTAGTTAGGTGCACACATTGAGTGCAGGTGTTCACACGTGCGCGGGGAGGATGCGACAATCGCAGATGTCACAAAACTCCAGATAGAAAACAGGACTGGGGAAGTGAAAGACGTCATGCCCGGGAGCGATGGGCCGGGATTCTTTGGTGATTTGAAAAAGAGCAGTTAGTTGAGATTCCACGCTAGAGGAAAGTAGTCGATTTTTGATCTGGGCGAGGCTAGTCCAGGGGTCTACGGTATGTCCGCACGTTAGTTGGGTCAGTGAGTTGAGAGCTGACGATAGACGAATAGTCAGCATAGTAAGAAATTGTGTCTCTCTCCTCATGTCGGAAAAACTTAAACTCAAAAAGGTAATAAAAGTTTCGTACCTGAACCAAGAGAATCGTCAGTGTTTCGCGTTTTTTTTTCGGACTCCTATTCGTTTGAATATTGTGAAAGTTTTTCCGTATCGTGGTAATATTGCAATAGTTTTATTTGCACACAGTTAAATGATTTCAAGTCTTGCTATTTTTGTCCACAGAAGTATAGTAAATGATTAAACGGGTCTATTTTACCAATAGTTGGGACCTTAATAGGTACTACCACTCTGAGACAGAGTCAACCTCTGAGTGATTGCAATGAAAGAATACGCCATGTTCCACAAAGCTTAAGGATTGGAGTCCCTCCATCAGATATTTTTGTATCATATTCAGGACACTCTTTGGAGGGATTTACCTTTCCACTGGGGTAAATTCTGCTTGATTCTACTGCTTCAGCCGACTGGGCTCCAAATAAATAGAAAGTATTACTTTCAAGGCGTCAGTCGTTTTAATACTATGAACAATAAGGCAAGAATATACCACGGGGAATCAGTTGTTCGACAACAACAAAAGCAGAAATTTTAACGAGCTATTTTGTTTTAAAATATATTGTGTTATATTGAAATATGGTAAAAAGATAATAATTTCTATGGACAAAATTGTTTATATTTAAAAGTATTACGAGTAATGTGAGAAAGCTTTTAGCATTTGGCGAGAAAGAACTGTGATTGTATAATTTCAAAATCCGTCAAACTTCAGCAGCTAAGAATGTAAAAAACAAAACATTATCTGAAAGACAATCTTCACGTAGATATCTATTGAAAGTGCATCTTTTTGATTGCGTAATAAACTTGGATCGATATTTACGGTTCGTATTGAGTTACATTATGGAGTCTTTCATGTCTCTGTATTACTCTCTATCTCTCTCTCTCTCTTTATCTATCTATCTATCTATCTATCTATCGATGATAATGTACAACATGTGTTCAAAAACTATCGATACGTCATTTTTAGTTATTTCAATTCTAAACTTAAGAAAAATAACCGAAGACGTGAGCATTTTCATATTTGTTACTTGAGGTAATCAATACCCCCCTTATTTTTCTAAGTACCGGCGAATCAAAATTCGTGAAACATAAGTAGTGGAACAATATTTTCTGAGCTCTAACCTTCACTACTACTCTTATAAAACGTGAAGGACTCTTTAAAATACTTTAACTTTGAATACACACACACACACACACACACACACACACACACACACACACACACACAGAGAAAGCTACTACTTAATGCCTTATAACTGGCGAGCTGACGTGATTTGCTTGGTGGCTGCGAGGTATCATACTAACTCTAACGTAAAGTTGGGTGGGTTTCGATCCCGCCTTCAATCGTCCTACAATACAGATTTGTCTGTGGATGACAATATATATATATATGAAAAAAAAACTTTAAAAATCATTTATATAAATACATCGATCGCACTTATCGATTTTATGAATGTTAATCCTAAAATAGACACCAAAATGGAAGAAATAAAAGCAATAATCATTTTCCCGGTTAAAACTTTTGTTTAGATATTTCATTTTTTTGTCACGTGAAAAAAAATGTATGTGGCACGCATATTTTAAAACGCTTATCGCCAGTTACAATATATCACGGAATCTAACAATACACTTTTATCCCAAATAATATATATATCGTCTAAAATTTAATATCAACTAGTTTAAACTAATAATGAGAATATTTGTTTTAAATTATGACTAATTCGACGTTAACAAACAATTGACAGTATTGTTTTCAGTGTGATATATTCAAATGTCTAAATCAAAATAGATGTTACAGATATTTTATTCTAAACATGATATTGTTTTAGCTTTGGAAGTTAAAATTTCTGTTAGAAAAACAATTGATTTAATTAGGATTATTTTAATTTCATTTCAAACATGATGCTCAAATTCTTCGAATTTCATGACTTAATATCAATAGACTATGAGCTTGCAACAATGATATATGCGTGTAAAATAAATTATATTATTTTTAACAATGGTATTAACTTCAATATATCACTTTTACCTCTTCAGTATATTCAACATGCAATTGACAGTATTGTTTTCAGTGTGATATATTCAAATGTCTAAATCGAAATAGATGTTACAGATATTTTATTCTAAACATGATATTGTTTTAGCATTATTCATTAATTCGAGGTTTATTCGAGCCTAGTCAGCCGAAACTGTAGAATACACAGACTGCGTTTCAGCAGAGAAGTAAGACCCCTCAATCGAGTGTTTTGAATATGACATTACACCCACTGAAGGCGCGGTTATACCCCTGAAGTTTTGGGGAATATAGAGTACTACTTAATGACCATTACTCCCTGCTCCCAGGCCCACTTTAGCCCAGTATGGTAGCACCTAGCAGAGTCTTATCTATTGGTCAAATAGAAGTGTTTGACATTTAAATTGTGTGCCAAAAATAATGTTTTATTGAATTATTAGCGTTACATGGTGAGGCTCGAAACCATTTTAGTGAATGCAAAAAATGATAAATGATAAAGAGAACTATTATTGTTAGAATATTTAGAACCATTCATCTATGTCAAAACAATAATAATATTTGTGTTAAAACAAATTAGCGCAGACTCATTTAAAAATGAAATTACCAACACACTATAGATTTACAAATCTAACCATTACAAAAAATCTACAAATTTAACCATTTAAATTTACAAATCTAACCATACAAAAAATGAGCTCTTGATAATTTTAAAAATTTAACTACAAAATATACGTTTACAAATCATATATATTTTGTATAAAGAGGATTTGACATTAAACCACCAATAATAGTTGGATCATTGCCCACTATAACAGCCAAAGGAGGTGCCCTTGGTGCAATGGTTATCGTCGCCGGATAAGGACACGGCGACTCGAGTTCAAATCCTGGACCTGACTGATTGCATTTCACATAGCACTAATACCCTTGGGAAAGGTATGAATCCAAAATATTCTCCCTCCAGCTATGGGTAAATAGTAGGGCAGACTAGGTTCTTCAGCCTTGGTGAGGCAACTAGTCTAGGAAAAGGAAAACTCTGAACTGAAACCTGTTAAACTCCGCTTAAAAATTGACCTTGTGTCATATCCTGCCCTAGCAGAGGGGATGGTAAATATGACCACCAATAATAGTTGATATGCCATGAAGCCCAATATAGCAAAAACAAACCAATTCAAGTTTATTCAATTACTTCTATTACAATATGTCAGTATAGAAAGACTTTCAGCATGACTTTTACCATATATGTTTGGGGGATTTTAAATCGACCCATAATGAGGCTCACTGTAAAAATTCTATTGGAGGAGATAATTGTTATGAATAAAGAATCGAAATGTTAATAACGGATATATGAGCTCTTTAAATGATTAAGATAATACCAATGCTTTGGCTGTTATTGTGGGCAATGATCCAACATTATCAATAACAGCTCCTAAAGGAAATAGTAAAGGATCCATACAAATCATATATTATCATACAAATTGTGATTAATAACTTACCCAAAGGGCTTGTCGTTCCTAATAGTGGCGATAAAATTTATGGTATTGTTTGGAAACGCCACTCCCAAATCAAGAAGATAAGATATTTTCAAATTAAAAATATGATGTTTATAAAAAAAATGTATCGTTACTGAAACTGTAATTAAAACAATAGAAAGGAACAATAAATGAAATATCAATCTTCAAAGTAGCTCACTTAGCATTCGACACAATTATTTCTGCGGATATTTCATTGGTGGAAGCACTTCTGAAACGTTTATTTTCACTACAGTTAATGATGCGCTTACCTTCCAGGTGAATTTTTTGTTCATAAGACAAGGAAAATTGTATGGAACCAGATCTAGTAATTATGAAGGGTGGTTCATTTGCACTATCTTGTGTTTCGACCAAAACTGCTGAGCGAAAAGTATCACCAGTACTTTCATATTTTTTTTCAAAAAGGCATTTCTGACAATATAAGCCAGGTGCTTATATCTAGGCGCAATAATGTATATATTTGTATGTATATATATGAACGTATGAGTAGTTATCCGTAAAGATGTAGTATATGTGTATGTAGATACATATGGGTAAAACCACATATATATGGGTTTGTGGGGGCATAAGCGTAGTGTATGTGTGTATCATCCCGATGAGTGTATTGTAGTAAGAAAATAATTGCTAAACTAATTAGGTAAATCACCTGAAGAAGGCCAGAGGTGAAATTTAGCCGAAACGTAGTGAAAGAAGAAACAACACAAAAACTACCAAGATGAGAAAAAAAGTCCGCCAAAAATTAATTCTCTAATTAGGGGGGTCAGCAAATTTAAACAGATGACAAAATAGAAACAGAAGGGAAAGAGGTTTTATTTTTCAGAAGTCAGAGATCTGTCAGATAAGTGACAGCACAGTACAGTGGCGGTTGAGCTGCTAAGTTCGAACAAGTTGGGCTTGACCGGGCTGTGCCATGCCGGGCCGAGCCATGCTGGGGTCACTTCGCTTAAACCCACCCACTTAAGCTAGAAAGGGAACTGTAAGATACGACTTCACCCAATTTTGGGAATTGGTTTTGTCTTTTTTTCTTTACACAGCTGACCTGTTGTTCATACACCTTCGACAATAAACTGCAGGCGACTAATCTTGTCTTAAAAAAACCTAATACACCTGTGTCGTGGTAAGGAAAAGATACACAGTGAAATAGAGTTAATTATTTATTAACTCAAGTAGTACAGTCCGACTAGTATTGTAAGTCTCGCGCTGTTGGCGGGACGTCCGAAGTTAGTCTACTACTAACCGACATCCTTTCAGAGCTATCTCCCTTTCTGCTTCTGCTTCTCCATCTCCGTACTTAAGGTACGTGGCGTATTTTATACTTCCGCGATACCAGAAGTCACGTGGTACGAACCACTATACAACAAATACAATGTGGGGTTGAGTTTGCTTAGCCGGCGAAAGTATACTCCCACTCTGTAACACCTAAAATCTGTGGCCAGAACGGAACTTCTATCTTCATAAGCCAGCGTGAAATTTTTGAATGATTCGTTTGCATTGTCCTGATCTTTGACACAAAATTTGATATTTGTCCATATGTGGACACACTTGTAATAATCCACGATTTCTCAAATGAACGTGAATCTTAATGAGTAAACATGTACTGAATGTTTTTACATGTGTTAGGTATCAACATTTATCAGCTTTTTTTGTTATCTTGGTTGTCAAATGAATAATAAGAATTATTTTCGTTCATTTCTAAGCAGACCACGTACAGCTTAAATGAAGAAATATTCAGCCTTGGAATTGTCAATTTGCTACCAAAAGGGAATACATGTATGAAGCCTGAGGCGGAAGATCTGCTTGATTGCAGTAATTTTTTTTCTTTTTTATTTGTTTTATGTATCATTTTAATTTCATTCCAATATTGGAATGTGCTTTCTGAGTGCTACATTATTAATAACATATACTACTGTTGTAATAATACAGGTATTTTTGTGTTAGCCAAGGAAAGACAATGGTTCATACCGTCACTATATTGGTCATGAATTTTGTTTAAAAATACCTATTTAGTGTACTAACACACACACACACACACACACACACACACATCTATATATATCTATATATCTATATATAATGACAAACACTAAACCACATGAAAAGCCTAACATTGTAGCCTTGAATTACTTGTTTAAAATGTCAAAATAATAATCAATATTTAAAAAGAATAATTATTATAGACTGATCTTTATGGTTCACTACATCTTCGAGAAAAGAAGACATCGAAAAACCAACATTGAAAATTGTTTATGCGTACGTTTAAAATAGAATGTTTAACTCGTTAAGTTTTAAAGTTCATGTTTCCTTCACGCGTGAAGCCAATCCTATGGCATCCATACACATTAAATCTTGAAATTTAAATAGTCATAACACAAATATCTTTTGTTAATGGCTGAAAGTCAAAAATTCGTTGTGATTAAGAAATACATCTTGTCTCTAACAACTTGCATCTGTCTATACTATCTCTCATAACATATATATGTGTATGTGTATCTATGTCTGCCTCTGTGTCTGCGAGCATATATGCTTTTAGAAACATATATATATATATATATATATATATATATATATATATAGAGAGAGAGAGAGAGAGAGAGAGAGAGAAAGAGAGAGAGAGAGAGAGAGATAGACTGAGAGAGAGACAGAGAGACCTAAGTCAAAATAGGGTAGACACAGAATCAACACCCGTAAGTATCTCTGTCTCTTGCTAACGTGATCATCTTTTATATATATACATATATATATATATATATATATATGTGTGTGTGTGTGTGTGTGTGTGTGTGTGTGTGTGTGTGTGTGTGTGTGTACATGGGAGGGGTTGACTTGTGACAATCTGTCAAATTGTTTTGATATTATCTTATCACTGTAGCCGAGTAAAATAATCTTTTAACAAAAATAAATATTTAAGCTCTATTTTACTTTAAGATATAAAGCACTTTATATTCTACAGCATGAAAAGGGAAAACAAATACTATGTATATATGTTTATTGTGTATGTTCACGCCAAATATTAGTGCGTACACGATCGTCATATGAGGCCTACATTAAATGGAACAAAACAGTATCACGTAATGTATATGCAAAAAGCAAAAGCAGTGTGCTTGTAAAAAGCTTTTGTGATATCAAAAATGTGCAAATGCGTTTTGTCAGCAAGATATTCATATATCCTAGATTTTTCTTGTCGTATAACTTGCTCAATTCTAACTTTTAGATTATTTCCAATAAATCTTTGAACACAAAAATAGCTTCTTTTTATTCTTTTACTATATAGTACCATATTAATATTTATTCGTTCAGGTTTTATTGATACAATATAATGTTCCAGAAAACCATAACATGATAAAAATTATTTATTCGAACTTCCGACTCTATAAACGGTAAACTGAAAGTGGATGTCAGTAACGATGTCATTGCATGTTTAACAAAAGATATGTCGGTTGATGAAATACAAGATGAAAACATTGTAATATTATTACAAATCTCTTGATGTTACTTTATATTCGACAAGCAGTGCGTACACGTAAGAGATAGTGGATCTCATATGGTCATTAAGAAATGTAAAGGACGTAGCATTGCCTTTATAAATATCTAGGATAATTGTTCGTTTTTAAAAGAAATAGACAAGGTGTATTTACCTTTATTACAAACGGTTTATAAGATGGTCATTATTAAAAGTAAAAGACAGATTTGCTTTCATTAGTTTAGAATAACTATTCACCAGCAATCTTAACTCATATTACGCACGGGTAATAAAATGGTCATTATTAAAAAAAATAAATGACTTAAAATCTTGTCGCATCACTGGTTCTTGAAAAAAGTTGGCGGAAACAGAGACGAGATGAAAATATGATAACGATTTCATAGAAAGGGAAAAAGTATCCCAAGAAAAAATATCATTCATTTTGGTAATGTTTTTGCAGTGGTATTTTTGGGTCGATAAGGAAAAGATCATATTGTTAGATTAATTCCGACTCATCCCAATGGGGTCGGGCGCTCACGTTTGTTCCAATGTTCGAGCGTCTTACTTTTCCTTTGCCAGTCACTGACTGCTGACTATTTTAATAATCCCCGACTCTCGTGTAGCCGTTTTTCGTATTTTCCGCAAGGATTCACGTGCTTGACCCTTTACTATCAGTTGAAGAGTTGGACACTAGGTTTACCGTCCGTGGAAAGGTGACCAAGATATAACAATCTCTAATTTATTTTAGAATAGTCATTCATTTTTTAAAATAAGTTTTCTTTGTTTTTATGTTTTAATTGCCTTGTTTATACTGAACATGGCGTACTAGTTTTAAATTCGTTCGATCTCAGATAAAATCGAAAAACCCAAAAAATAATGAATATTTTAAGTGCGTATTTAATTTAATCATTCTTCGTATCTAAAGAGGTCGTATTAAACAAAATTCTAAAAATCAAATCTGTCATTTTCTTTTCAATTAAAGAAAATGAATCACTTTTTAGTATTCCATCTTGGCATCTCTTCTTGGTATCTCAATACTTAGCAGCAACCGATGTATTTAATAAGAGCAGAGAAAACGCTCTGTATCTAGAAACGATTTCCAAGAAAGTGAGTTGGTATTGTGAGACAGGCACCCTTTTACAATGAAAGGATTTAGAGGATATGTTGAGAGAGACTCAAATCTCATTTCAAAACCAATTTTAGCCAAATGTTTCCTTTGCGTTTAAAGTCTTTTCAGTGATGACTATGACAATCCTGAAAGTTTAGTTATAACTAAGAAAAAGTTGCAGCCTTTGTGGCACGGACAGACGGACGGACAGAAGGATATATAGTGATTTATAAGATGATGTAGAAGATAAAATTTTTGTTTTTATTAACATATAATTTCTTCTATAGTTACTCTTGGTACAGGTCGTCTATGAAATCTGAGGTAAACGTACTTTATGACTTGAGGTCTATCTTTAGCTATATTTGAGAAAGTAGGATGTCTTCGGGTTCAACAAAGGCGACGACTATAGATGTTTATTTTTATAACTTATTAGGAAGCTGGTGTCGTAATATAATGGCCGAGGGATTTCGTTTTATGCCCTTGGGTTTAGTTAGGCTGAGAACTTTTCGGCTCAGTGCATGGGTTACTTAGGTGCAACATTAACGCAGGTGTTCTCGCGCGTGGGCGTAGGGGACGTGTCACTCAGAGATGTCACAATAGCCCAAATGGGAAACGGGGCTAGAGAGTGCGGGTGATGTCACGCACAAGAAGCGTGTGGAGGATTTGGGGGATTTTGAAAAAGTGAGTTAGCTGAGTTCTGCCTCGGGAGAAGACGGTTGGCTTTTGCTTGCTCGCCGAAGCCAGGCCAGAAGCTTGGTGGCGGGTACCACACGTGCAGATGGAAAATTCATCATAGAAAGATTGTGCATCTCTCTTCCTTAACTCAAAGGTAATAAAAGGTTTCATACCTGAACTAAGAAGTCGTTACGTGTCTTTCGTGTTTCGGGATTCCTATGTTCTATACATATATGTTATGAACATTCTATGTAAGTTTCGCATATCCGTATCATGGGTATAGTACAGTGTGTGATATGCATAATTTTTCCTCTATAATATCTTTCAAGGAGGAAATAAGAATCGATGATATTCACAATTATAGCATTGAATTTTCGGATATTGTCATATTGTACCATAGCCAGATACGGCCATGTGTGAAATGGAAATATAATGTTTATATATATATACATAGAACATAGGAATCTTGAAACACGAAAAACACTTACGACTTCTCAATTCAGGTACGAAACTTTTTATTACCTTTGAGTTTAAAGGTTTTTCAACATAAGGAGAGAGAGGCACAATCTTTCTATTCTGGCTTTTTCATCTGCAGCCCCCACCCATTTAAAATCCTAGTCGGGCAAACTGGAATCTTTAGCCTTGGTACGGCGACGTATCTCGGAGAAGGAAAAGTCAGGATCGTAACCTGCTACATTCCGCTCAAATGCTGACATGTTGTTACATCTTCTTGTAGGCAGACTTTTTGAATGTATACATACTCTAATATCGATGTGAATGGATTCAGTACGAATGGTATCAAAAATATAATATCTCATTTATTTTGTTAAAATTCACTTGAATACATAATAGAAAAAAAATTTTTTTCTAAATTTATTTTTTAATTTAATTAATAAATGAGTAACTTCAAGGGTTTTTATTTAAATTTCAAAATTTATATTTTCCATTTCAAAGCCAAAATGTATAAAAAAAAAAAATGGACGATTTAATTACTCTTTTTCCATGATTATTGATTTAGAAAAAGTATTTTAAATTGATGTATGAAACGTTTTACACTTAAAAAGAGTTAATAATTCATACCTTGCAGGTTTTCACCAGCTGCAAATGGTAGCTTTTTAAAGATATGACTGACAGGAAGTCTCTTCAGGTCTGCAGGACACTTGTAAGTGTCCTAACTGAATTTTGAAGTACTGTGATCTGGTTTGTCTGGATATTTATCTTTGATATTCAGTTCCCCAAGTCTTTTTCTAAGTTATTTGTGATTGTTCAGCGGGCTCCAAATATTCTAGTATCACAGTGACCTTAAAGTTCAATAACTTTATCAGCTCTCTGGTACCTGTCTAAAGTATGGTTTCCATTTATTTTTACTTAGTTTCCAATTGCAAAAAGAAAAAAAGAACTAGTCAACCAGTTGATTTTGTTGTTCTAGCAAACCACTGATTAAAAATTAAATAAAGCGAAAAACTGGATGTTCTCAAAACCTGAAGAAATTATAGTATATAAAGTTTACTGTGATACCAGTCATGGGTGCAACCATTGGGAGAGTTTCTAAGAATCTGAGAAAATCGAAATCGAAGACAAATATAAAACCCTATTAAGAAGAGAGCTGCTAAGATCAGCAAAATCAGGAACTCCAAAGAAACTTGATGTCACTGACTCCAATGAAGATAATTGGTCTCTATGGGTGTGATTAAACGAACATCAATCATCGTTATTGTTAATATCCCATTTAAATATAAGTATAACGAAAATATTTATACAGTTATTTGCAAATATCGGGATCTATCATCATAGAAAATGATTATTAACTTCTGAATATCACTGTGCGAATATGAACGAATACCGGTTACATTTCTTTCCGGTTAAAAACCTTAACAACCGTAAATATTCTAATAGTAGTTTTTCTTTTTGTTTTTTTGTTTTTTGTTATGATTTCAAAAGACTGGATGTAAGTCAACAAAATGATGTACGATTTAAATATCAGTCTATTAGAGTAAAACAATTCATGACCATTCGCAGATTTAGCTTAAAACATCATATATATGTGACCGAGTACGGGTGTTTTGCAAACAGAGGACTGAAGTTGAAATTAGTTCCCAATATATAAAGAGAAATACTCTATAGTTAAAATTTAATATTTATCTTCTCTAAAAAAGATGATACCCTCAACTACAAATGCTGACTCTTCATCAATATTTTTTCAATTGTAAATTAGATTAAAAGTTATTTTATTCTCTAGTTTCGAATAGTCATCGTTCTTGTCCAACCAAAATTATCGTTACAATGTGCAACATTTTACTGTTTTATTTAATGATACGTTAGAAAGTTACGTAATTACATAAATTATTTTAGTTTTTTTCACCAGTCAGTCAAACAAAGGAACAAAACTCGGCTCTTTAACTCGTCATTCTTTTAGCAATATGCAAATATATGGAGGCGCGTTTGACTTAATTGTTATCCATGTAGGAAATAGAATTCTTGACCCAAATTCAGATCCTGGACGTGGCGGTCATATTTCACTTCGTACCCGCTGTACTACTTCGTTTGGTCATAGGTCGAGAAAACCACAAACATGACCTCCCACAACACCAAAACCAGCCTGATCACCACCATCCGCCGAGTATTCGCCGAGCTCCCAGTTCCGGACCCTTATCGAGGCGGTGATTGGAACTGAAGGCGGCTACATTGAATAGATGTCAGCCCTACTACATAATCAAGTTACCTGAATTGATTTTTTCAATAAAAGTTTTTAAATAAAGCTGTAGTATTGTTTTCTTTAGAACGAAAATTTTATCGTTCTACCCTGTACTCTTTCTTAAAATCAACCTTGTGTCACATTCTGCGCATCTTGGCGAATTTGGATGAATACACAGTAGCAACAGTTTGCTTGCCTATCATTACCCAACAAGAGCCAACTTATTTAGAAGTTCATGATGAACGGGACAAATTGTTTTTCCAGATCCCTATTTTTATCCGAATGGCATCTTTATCGAATGGCTTTACACCTAAATGACATTATTTTATGCATAGGATATTTCATTGAAAATAATGAATACATCTTATTTAAATCAATTTTAAAATGGAAGTTTAAACCAAGATTTACTCCGTCTCTTCTTCCTCCAGCGATGGTTAAAAAGACTGGTTTCTTTAATCCGATCAAACAACTAGTCTAGGAGAAGGAAAACTCTGCATTCAAACCAGCTTTACTCTGCTTAAAGATTGACCTTTTGTTGCATCCTTCCCTTGGTAGAGTTTTTGGGTAAATATATATAAAAAAAATTATTTTGTTCACATTGATAGTCATCATCTGTGTACGATAAAGAAGAGCCTGCACGTTATGCTCAAAAGAAGCTAGCCCTGAAGTAATGTTTCTTATTTTATTAAGTACATATGAACAAAAATAGTTGCTGGGGTTTCCCCGTGATTTTGTGGCTAACGTTCTGGATTGTGATAATCCTTTTGAACGAGTTCGAACACTTGTTGTTCTATTGCATTAACTTTTGAACGATAAAAACAAAGAAACCACAAAGTTCCCTTATTTGCCAAGCTTTGAAATTGCACAAATTATACCCTTCTACAATAATATAGTTGCGATTAAATAACGCCCGAAGTTTGATATGCAATTAAACAGAGAAACCAAACGAGAAAGAGTTGCCGATTTTTTGCGGAAAATTTTATAGTTTATTTTCAAAACAAATTCAGCATGCAAGAATTTTGTTGTTTTTACTAGAAATAAATAATGAAAAAATTTAAAAAAACAGAACAATCTAATGTAAATAGAGTAGATGGATTCCTATATTCCTTCGAAGGCAACAAAGAAATCTCTGAATTCAAAACAACTGCTTTCAATTTAAAAAGTAACCTTGTGTTGCATTCTGTCCGTACAAGAGGAGTGGATTTTAAATACTCAAAAATATGTACAAACATTGGATGGCGAATATATGATTTCGTTCATGCAATCAAACAAATTTCCTTATATCCAAAGGATATTGTGACTAAAAATGTACTTGTTGAGTGGATTTAGTATCTACGACATCCAGATAATAATCTCTCAAAAAAAATCTTTTAGACTTTCTACAGGAAAATTACACCCATGAAAGGCGTCTCACTTACTAAACGAAGTGGAAACAGCTAAGTTAATGATTCATGAAAGACGAGCTCTTTTGCAAAAACAATAGACATAGTCGATGATAGTAGCAAAGAAAGGGATAAAAGAAAGAAAAACAAAGAAAAAGAAATGAACAGTTCCAAGAGGTGGTTCTTTCGCTGATATTATCCGTATTGGGAAACTTGATCCCAGAGCAAAATTGTCCTGGCGCCAAATTTGTCTGAAAACCAAAACTTCTTCCAACCTCATCTCACCACATTCAAGATTGGAAGAGTACAGCGTATGCCTTGGTTGCCAATAGCGAATATGACATAACTGATTATTTTCAATTCATTTCTCTTTCTTTCACATTTCTTTATCTTTTTTTTTTTTTTTTTTTGTTTTTTGAAAGAATTTCTTCTTGGTCAATAATTTAGTTTTATGTTCATAATAGTCGTATTTATTTTATGTCCGATATAGGGACAAAAAGATCCTTACTATTTCCAACACTTTCCTCATGATTCTTGCTCTCTTATTGGGTAAGTTAAAAACTATGCTTGATTTGTGTTTTAAGATGGCATAAAAGCATGTGTTAAAACTATGTAAAGTTTAAAAAGTTAAAAATATCAGTAATTTTTTCTCACTTCGCACAAAGTTTACAAGTATTGTGATGATTATCTATTGTTGTATCTGCCTGTCATTGTGTGCATCACATACCGCGGGGTAAGCTTTACGGACCGCCAAAGAAGGAGTATTCTGAGTATGACTATAAACTACATTTGATTGGGACGTTCCAGCTATAAAGATATGGGCTATGTGAAGTACCCCTTTATTGTCATTACTTCCATGTCTACATTGAATGTCAGCACATATTTAGGTTTATGGGTCAAATAGATCGGTATAAAATTTATTCGTATTCGATAGTGACTTATGAAAAATATCCCTAAATAACAACTAAACAAAAACATTAAATATGTTCCCTAATATCAAGGCAGAAAATAATGCTAGATGGGTTGACATGTTGTTTACGACAATCTATCACTCAATCAGTTACTTCCTGACATCATCATTTTCAGTTGACTAGGGAGATTAGAAATCGTTAGAAGTTCACACGAACACATGTAAGAAGAAAATGTGAAAAAAGTCTGTTAGTTTATTGCCATGTCGACCGGGAGTGTAGAATACACCGACTGCTTCTCTGCAGAGGGGTAAGACTCCTGGTGTCCTGGTAATGACACTAAACTATCTGATGGTGAGGTTCCAGTAATACCGAAACTTTGGAAAATGCGGAGTACCCCTTTATTGTCATCGCACCCAGGTCCACTTTTGCTCGGAGTGGTAGCACCTGATAGGGCCCTATCTATAGGTTGAATAGAACTAACTGCATACTTATGCTAAACTGAACTGTTTGAATAAGAACTTTTTGACTAAACTAAATACGTGGTGCCTTCAATAGGTTTCCAATTTTTATTTATACAAGCATTTAAAATTGTTGTAGACTCTTGAAAATTCAATAAGTTATTGCTATGCATCTTATGAGATTACTGACCAATTTTTATGATTTCAGGTTCAAAGGAATAGCTACAGCAAAAATTGGAATATACCCTACTAAAGCCAGATTCTCACAGCTGGTGAATTTCAAAAATGCAATCTGGGCGTAAGGACATTTTAGAAGAAATATAAGCAATAAAATTCTGTTTTAAACTTGGAAAAATGCCACAGAACCGTATGGAATGCTTCAGAATACTTTTGGACCATCTTGCATAAATCGAGCATCAGTTTTTGAGTGGCATAAGAGATTCAAGGAAGGCAAGGAGTCTGTGATAGATGATGAGAGGTGTGGGAGGAGTAAAGAAGTCAATACACCAGAGTTGATTGGCCAAACGGTTAGGGTTAAGGTTACTATGTTGAGGTTTTAAGGGAGTGTAGGAAGAGATTCCGTCGGAAGAGGCCAGCACTCTTCAAATTGGTTCAGTGGCATTTCCACGAGGACAATACACCAGTCCACGACTCCATCCTTGTCACAGACCATTTGACCAAGATGGGCATCAAGACAGTTCCTCACCTGTCGTTATGAGACAATTGAGGAGATGAAAGAGGCTGTAACGAAGGTCATTGACACACTCACACAAGAGGACTTCCATCAGGCCTTCCAGAAGTTATTGGAACGGTACAATAAGTGCATTGCAGCTGGAGGAGACAACTTCGAAGAGGACTAGAGTTTCATGTGTGTACTATCAATAAAAGCGCCCATACGAAAAAAGTCTGGGAACTTATTTAATGATCCTCGTACCTTGAAATAGAAATGTTTTTGAACATTAAACTGTGTACTTACATTTAAACTGTGTGGTTATGCTAAACTGAATTGTTTTAAATGGAACTGTTTTTGACTGTGAAACTCTGCTTACACTAAACTGAATTGTTTACTATAGAACTGCTTTGAAATTTAACTGTGCATACGTATACTAACTAAATTAGCTGTATAAGAACTGATTGACTAAACTGAATTGTTTGAAATAGAAATGTTCTTGACAATTAAACTATGTACTCATGCTAAACTGAATTATTTGAAATAGAACTGACTCTCTGTATAAAAAAGGGGTTTGGCATTAAATAATCTACAAGGGTTGATATGCTATGAAACTCTGCTAGTTTAAAAGATTTTTTCTACGGTGAAACTAATTTTACAGTGGAGGTAAGTTCTCTAGATGGCGTCAAGTTTCTGCATAGAGCTGATGAACGAAAGTTTTTTATTTTCTTGTCAGACAACACTGGTGGGTCCATGTGTAGGAATCCATTGGAAAATGTCTCTTATTAGTTCCTTGTTAGTTCTTCATCAGTAACAGCACGTCTTGCAGGCCTTATTTGTATTGTTTATGAGATGAGTATTCGTACAGCTGCTTTTTTAGAGTGCTGCGTTCAAAATCTCATGTAGCATCCTCGGGTAGTTCACATCTAACTTTTATTTCATGTGTATCTTTAAAGTCCAAGTGTTGCAAACATTCAGTAATTCTGACATGGTTATTGCTAGGAAGAAAATCATTTTTATTTTATCACAGAGATCGTATTTCTATATGGTCTTTAACATGTCAGAATTAGTCTATGTCTTACCTTTGAATATGATGATATCGTTTTCACTAGATGAGATAATGCTGCCGATATAATAAAATAAATGTGATCTGCATATGAAAAATGATGTATTAACGTATTTATTGAGTGGGAATACCCAACTTTGCTTTAAATAGTGACAATTTTACATTTGACATTGTATGCAGGGCAACATTATTATTTAAAATTTAAATGTCTATAACTTAAAACCGTCACGCGAAGGTTAAATTTTCACTTCGAATTAGAATTCCAACAGTTCGAAATCATTTCAGAAAAGAAAAATTTCCTTAAGCATTTTTTCTTTTTCCCTGTAATCAATAGCAGGCAAGCTCTTTAGCCAAAACAATAAACAGAATCAGGAGAGTAATAAACAAAGCCAGAGTCGATGATAGTAATAAACAAAGAAAAAGAAATGGAGTTCCGACAGGCGGTGTCTTGGATGCCATTATTTGCATTGAGAAACATGATCCAAGAGCTAAATGGCACTGGCGCCAAATTAGTCTGGAAACCAAAAGGAGCTTCTTCCAATCTCATCTCACCACATTCACCATTGGAATAAAGCAAAGCAAATGTCTTCGATGCCCGTAGCGTATATATTATAGCTGATTGTTTTCATTCCATTATTTTATTTTATTTGAATGGTTTCTATCATGTTGTCTCCGCCGAGTAAACTTTATTAGTGAAGGGATACAATATCCCTGGTTAGAATTATGGAAATAACACACTTAGATGTTCACGGTGGGATTTTTTAAAAATTTAGGGGTAAACGGACTAATACCAGATAAGATTTAAAACATTTTTCGTTTATAGCTGAAACTTGATTAAATTATTTAATTAATGGTATAGTTTTTTTCCAAGCAAAGTAGAATGGAATATTAAGGAAAATATCAATGTTGAAGAGAAATACGCAATGATCTTGTAATTTTTATTCCTAGATGTGCAAATTGGTCAAAATTTAAAAATACAGTCCTTGCAGACTTTAAGAACCAGTTAGGCTTATATAATTGAATATAATCATCGATCCCTCTAAATAACTGTCAATTGAAACAATAGAAATGACCCTAGATCTCATTAAAAAAAGCAATTCTCAGTGACCTGTGGCGAAAGACGTTGGTTTTACCCATTTAGCTACGTTTAAAATAAGGTACAAAAATAAAATAAATCAATAATAGAAAGGATATAATACCCTTGGCACACATAATGGAATAAAAACTCTTCTAGTATGTCTAGTTAGATTTTTTTAAGGCGAAAATTACTTGTCTTTAATTGCTGAACCTTATAGTTTCATAAAATATTCCATAAACTTGCTAGATTTAACTACCTAAATTAATGGTATCCTTTTCTAAGACACGCAGAAAAAATATTTGGAATAATCCAATGTTGAGGGTAAACGTAAAATAAAAAGAATGATTTGGTGCTCTTCCTCGAGCTTTTTCGACAATCCTAATTCTTGCAGATATTCGCGCGTTTTGAACAATACAGATGGATTTTTCTATTTAAGCAATATTGATGGATTTTTCTATTTCCCCAATATTGATGGATTTTTCTTTTTAAAAAATATTGACTGATTTTTTTTTTATTTAAGTAATATTGATAGATTCTTTTTTATTTAAACGATATGGATAGATTTTTTTAAATTTTAGCCATATTAATGGATTTTTTTTTTATTTCAGCAATATTGATGGATTTTTCTGTTTCAGCAATATTGATGGATTTTTCTATTCAAGCAATATTCTATATCAAAGTCGGTAACACTTTGATATCTCATTTGCTATTAGTGCATTTTCAGCTAAGTTTGGAAGCGAGCTGAACATTTTTTAATAGTTTTAATTCCATAAGTTCTGACATGGCCTGCATTTGAATAATCACTCCTTTACTGTTTCCTCTTTTATTCAGAGAACTACTTGAAGTTTTTAGTATGAATTGATTTATGTAGCACCAAGCTTCGATATATTTTCTGTTCATCCAATTCAGTTAGAATCCTACCTTCTAGATGGATCCGTCGGTATGTTTATTTTGTCTTACTAACTTATCTTCAATTGTATAATATTATTAAAAAGACATCATTTATTTTAACGTTTCTTTTTTGTTTGGTTTTAATTCTAATTACTGTTGCTTTCTCTTGTCAATAGTGTACTTTATTCTTTGATACACACTACTTACGAATGAAATTCTTTACCGGTATTGTCATTTGACGTCTTTTTCCTGTTTCAAGTGTGGAAGTATTAAGAATCTGTAACCTATTCTGGTCACTACATTTCCATTCCAACTTTAACTTCAATTGTTCTTTGTTGTAATTCAGGCTATGTAAACGAAACTCAAGTTATTTTGGATTTTTCCTTTTCAATTTCACCATTTTGGTTTTCAATAAACCTGTCGACAAAATAGAAACTTGTTTTCTGAATCTCGATAACTAAAAGGTTTTTCGGTAACTATGGAATTTTCATTCGACTTATTTCAATGATAGCAAATAGTTTTATGGCATTTTGAGAGTTGTCGTTATACTGTGTGAATAAAAAGCAAAAATGGTGTATTTTTGTATTCATTTGTCTTTTTTATCTATCCTTGAAGATGGAAGTAATTAAGAAACATTCTCACTAAAATCTAGATCTTTTTTAACTCAATAAACATGAAAATGAAAATCAAGAATGAAATAATTTTTAATAATTTGTAAGAAATAAATATTGTAAATGGGAAGGTGTCTGCAGTAAAATAATTACCATTATCATCATCAAGCCGAGCTGACAGCATAGAGTTCCCTGGTTCTCTCTAAGCATCTATTCCTGTCAACCATTGCTCCTTGTAGATCTTCTTGACAGTATCCAACGTCAGTACAGAGTTAATGTATATAAGTCTTTGGTGGTAGTTCATCACAGGCGTGTATGTGTTGCAGTTCACAAGAGAACGTTGCGCTTATGATTTCATGCTTACCTTTCTAACCGCGTACCTCATGATTTCTTCGCCTTATTTAAATTGTTTGTGAAGACATCTCGCTGAATAGCTACTGTTTTACTGCTTTCAAGATATGTTTAAAAAAAAGCATGAAGAATCCTTGTGTTGTTCCCATCTAACTTTTTCTCCATGCATTTGGTTAGAGTCCAGGTGGTGTATCCATACAGTAGTATGGACACGACTACAATCTGATAGAAATCCCGTTTTATTTTCGTTATGATCGATGATTTTTCAATTGCAGTGTATGCTTTTGTTAAACGCATATTGACATCACTTTCTGTAGAGGAGATATTGCTACTGAGGTGTGTAAAGCGGTCAACTTGTTTCAATGGCTTGCCACTCAAATTGAATATGGTTCCTTCTTGTTCAAAACACATAACCTCAGTTTTATTTAAGATCACGTAGAGATACTCATGCTGCCTACTTCCGGCTTTAGAGTAGGGATAAAGATCGGGCAGGTGCATTTGACAGAAGTGCTAGATCATCTGCGTAATCTGCGTCCGATATATTTCCTGCAGAAATCGTCTGGTTCAGACGATTTTCTTTTATTAGATCTATTGACGTTCGAAGAACATAATGTAGGAATATTATAAGCATATGACGAAGAAGTCGAAGTCAGCATCATGTGAGCGCACTTTTGTAAATATCATTTTAGCGGTAACAATTTCTTTGGGGGATCACTTGCTAGAAGTATTGGTTCAATTTTTCCTCTGTGTACGGGATTAAATGCCATGGAGAAATCTACGAATAATAGTGTTGCATCGAGATTTTTTGCACGTACTTCTTCAATGACTCGACCTATAGTCTGTGAAGTTGTGGAACGATATCTTTGAAAACCGTTCTGAATTTTTTCCAAAGAGTTTTCTCGATTTCGGATTGGATACAAAAAAGAAGCAGCGTATTATAAACCTTAACAGTAAGAATTGTTAGATTTCCCCAATATACTAGGAGACCGGAGTTCAATCACTAGTCGAGTCATACCAAAGACTCAAAAAATAGTACCTGATTCTTCCTCGCTTAACACTCAGCATTTTAATGTATGGACCAAAGGTAAGAATTAAAATTCAAGGAAAGGAGTAGTAGCAATTGAAAGGTGTAATAGCTATTGAAAAAGGAAAGTTCGTGACACCCTTGACTACGGTCGGCCATCTTACTTAATCTTTTTATAATTTCTTGGTTGCTTTTCTTGGGAAAGGAGAGGATGCAACTGTTTTTTGTTTTTTTATCGATGCCAAATTGAAGAAGAACATAACCATATTTTCTTGCCTCCCATACTTTAAGAAATATTTCATCATAGTCTGATGTTTTTCAGCATTTTTTCTCTTATAGTTCTGCGTCAAGTTTTTCGTCCTTAAACTGTCCTAGTTTGATTGCAAGTTGGCACTTAATTTTTTCGGTAGAGTAATCAATGATTTTAAGAAAGTTTCAAAGAGTTTTCTGCAACTCGCCCTTCCACTTTTTTTTTCTTCTCAGCGAGGGCTTTTTACTTTATTTACTTCTATGCTAATCGACCTTGTCTATCTTCAACCGATTTTCTGATTTTATCAATTTGGCGTTGAATGTGTTCTAGTTGTTATTGATGTGTGTTTTTTTCTGTCTGGACGTTTTAAAGTTTATCTTGGCATTTTTATTACTTTTTATTAATAAAGGATATTTTTTTGTTTCATCTCGTTTTCCCCTTATTCATATTGGAAATCATGGCGCTCTATATTTGGCTCTTAGTTTGATTGGAATGCACAGGACAGTTGCTCCAATATGGGCTGTAACAATGTTTTCATATTCGTCATTCGGAGTTTTGTCTTTTTCATATATCCTGAAGAGTATCAAAGTTTTTTTTTCTCACAGTTACTTTATATTGACGCCTTTCTATAGCACTGGACCTCAGTGTCCAGTTTAAGCAATAATCTGCCATCTGTGCCCGGAAACATGTTTGATTCCATTTAGGCTCATCGGCACACATTGCTTGAGCCGATGACCAGCATAGACCATCAGGACTCAAGCCTTTGCTCAGGTCGGGCCTTCCCCTCCTCTAATCCCCACTATAATCTGACCTTCATGTCATTTGACCTTGTGTCAAGTCCTGTCTGGTGGGAGGCAGAGACAAATATACCATATATCGATTGCTTTTATCATTATTGGTAAATGGGGATCAGTTGTATGGTAAAACTTTAACTTTTTGTTTCTTATTTCTGGATAGTCTCAAGAGAATCTTTGCCGAGACGATTCTGTGGTCAAAAGATACATCTTAAAAGTTTGAATTATGCTTCAAGGCGCTATTTATTCACTTCTGGTTTAAGAATATAAAATCTAGCCGAACTTTAGTTATTTGAGTTAGTGTAGACCCTTAGATTTCCATTCTCTTAGTTTAACTTTGAGTATAAGTATGCAATCTTCTTTTCGCGTGAAAAATCTGCTGGATATTCAGCATTTCTCTTGTAAAAACAGAATTCATGATTTCCGTATTTACTTATTTGAGCATTCATGTCTCCACCGATGATTATAACGTTGTGTTTGGGAATGTGCCAGACAAAATGAAGATGCCTTGTGGTTGATGGTAATGACATCTGTTTCATCACTGGCATTGATAGGACCATTGTAAGAGATTATTATTGTGCAAGGATTGTGATTAGATACAGCTCACTTCATTCTCGATTAGATTCAATCTATGCCAAGCATTGATCTTAAGGCTCGAAAAGTGAGGAGCATTGCTAAAGCTCCAATTGCGCCAGTGACGTAGTTTTTCCATAAAGATGCTGAGACAAATGTCAATCTATCACCAGTACTATGGTATTTTAGCTTCAACTATGGTAGTATCAATGTTTTTGTACAGATAAATAATGTAGTAAAGTTGGCGATCGTAGTTGAGAGCAACCCGAAGGTTCCCTTTTCATTAGCTACTACACCAGAGTTTAGGTGAGGGGGCCACTTCTTTCCCTTGACTGATTCACTTGACCCTTGATCCTTGTAATACTGAGTGTCAAGCCAGACCATATCAAGAACAATTTTTTGAGTCTTTGGTATGACTCGTCCTGGGATTGAACCCCAGTCTCCCAGACCACTGGGGAACACTCTACCCATTAGTCCAATGATTTCTATATTATATTTGACTGCTTGATAACAGGGATATTATGTTTAAAAGCCTATCTTCAAATGTCATTATGCTGACAATTCTTTTGCATCTATGTTTGGTTTAGGCTCGGTAGCTGATTTTTCAAACACTGGGTCCAACTCTCTAACTTCAATAGATCCCTTTCTTTGTTCATCCGCGTAAAAAAGTGTCGTTGTTCTTTATCATCAATAGACGGTATGCTTTTATAGCATTAGTTTCCTGCCTGAACTAACTGATCTTCGCCGTTGACCAATGTGTTGCTTCCGTTCGACATCGGATGAAGCTCGTCATTGACTCTTCTCTGGATTCAATCGCTTTATATGCTGCATTCCTCGGTTTCCATTGCTATATAACTGAGTGACATATATGATAATCTCCACGCAGAGAGACTTTTATCCAGTGAAAAGTCGGAGTAGATTAACTATATTGGAGTTTTATTGTCACCATGTTGTATAAATATCCTTTTAAGCTTCCAGAGTTTTGATAATGAGAATGTTCCATCTCAAAAGTAAAAGAACCTTTGTACGTATGCCTTGAATTTTCGTAAATTTTAAATATGTATAAGTCTATCTCTCCGTTCTTATCTTTAATCTGGCGTTTTGGATTGAACTTATCACATTTGATGATTAACTGACTTATTTTCAATGGGTATGGTCGTAAAAAATAAATTCAGTTTACCAACTTCAAATCCCGAACTAGTTTATATGAGTCTTACCTAGCGCTGAAGCCTTTGAGAAAGGCGTGTACCTATATCTTATTCTTGTTACGATAGATAATTTAATAGAGTACACTGGTCTACGTAGCCTTAATACGGGCAACCTAGCGAGAAGAAGGAAACCTCCGAATTTCTGCTGAAAGGGTAGCTTCAGCAGTGGACAGGTAAATACTGGAAGCTTAGACCAATAAAACTATGTAGGGTTCATTCTCATACTGGGATTATCTGCAACAACATTAATACTATGTTTTATGGCACGTTACACTTCTTTTAGTGTTATGAAGAAAGGAGAGAATTAATCTATTACGAAAAATAATACTTTAAAACACACCTGAAAAATCTGTTAGAGAGACTTTGTTTTAATATTGGCTGGCTAAGAATATCAATCAAAATAAAGATAAAAACAATATAATTCCACCTCTCTCTCTCTCTCTCTCTTTCTCTCTCTCTCTCCGTATATATATATATATATATACTAAATTAAAAGTTTCTCACGGAGGACTAAATGCATAGGAAAAATAATAGCATATTTCTATAAATGGCAAGTGTCTTTTTGAAACTACTTAATGCAATATATACTTAATTTTAAAACACCTTTTCCTCAAAATGTGTATGATTACATTTTTTATCCATTTTATAATAAGCTATTACCTTTTATGGAAAAGCAATTATATAAAACTCGTTGCTGGTTAAACATTGAGACAAGGTGCAGAATAAAATCACCTGAGTTGTTTTAAAGAAATGAATGAAAATATAAGTTACAAAACAAAGGAATAATACAAAAATGTATTTCATACCGTTATATATTCAACGAAACTTTCATAGTGCTAATATTCATATCTATCTATCTATCTATCTCTCTCTCTCTCTCTCTCTCTCTCTATATATATATATATATATATATATATATATATAGTTTGTCAATAGATTGAATGGATGTCGAATTGAGAGTTTCCAACAATACACAGAATCCCTTTGTTTAACGGATCAGATAACTGGTTTAAAAATTAATCGGTCAGAATTGAACTACGTAGATAGCTTTCATGATTTTCCAATGACTTTATAATCAAGTTATATAATTCAAATTAGAATTGATGAAGTAACAATTCCTTATTGAGATCTAGTACGTGAAATTTATTGAAAGTCTACTCGCTTGCACATTTAGTATAATGACGTATCAGGTAATTCAAATCTGACAAAACAATGAATTAACGCTTTACTTCAGGAAGGTCGAAAATGCTGTAAAATATTATAGAAAGAGGCTGAATCAATATCAAGCATTTCCACGTTGTGACAGAATATATTTGGGTTCTCTACATTAGAAGTAATGGTATTTTGGCTCTCAAAACATTCCAGCTTCCTAAATCATCATTTACTTTAGACAGTTCCAGCAGCATATATATATATATATATATATATATATATATGTATATTCTTTTTCTTCCTTATAACTTAAAATCTTTCACAATAAATATACGTAACATAAAATCTATACAATATTCCTGATAAGTCAAACGACATAATTTAAAACAAAAAACGCTGATTCAACAATTAAACGCCCAACTTTTCTTATTATACAAATTTTCCCCTAGGTTTTTGTATTTTACATTTTAACCATCCATCGTTGACTTAAAATCGCTAATATCACCCCTCATGGTGCTGCTGATTGTTCACTAGAACCGAAACGCTATAGTGTGGACCTCAGTAAATATCTCCTTCCTCTTGGATCGTTGTTATCAATTTTTCTTGATATTGCCTGATTACAATCCTTTATTTACTTTTCATATATATATATATATATATATATATATACGAGGTGACTTCAATAAGAATCAATACTTTTTTGTACAAGCATTTACATTAGTCGTACACTCTTAAAAATTCACTATGTTATTGCTATACATCTTATGAGATGGCTGACCAACGTTTATGAGTTTAAGTTCAAAGGAACAGCTACAGCAGCAATTGGAATACACCCTACTAAAGCTAGTTTGTCACTGCTGGTGAATTTCAATAATGCAATCTGGACGTGAGGTCACTTTAGAAGAACGATATGCAATAAAAATCTGTTTTTGACTTTGTGAAAATGCCTCAGAAACGTATGAAATGCTTCAGACTGCTTTTGGAGCATCTTGCATGAATCGAGCATCAGTTTTTGAGTGGCATAAGAGATTCACGGAAGCCAGGGAGTCTGTGAGGAATAATAAGTGGTGTGGGAGGAGTAAGGAAGTCAGAACACCAGAGATGATTGGCAAAATAAAGAATATCATGGATAAGTACCGTCATGTGTCTATAGGGATAATAACTTCACAGTTTGATGTCATTGTGGGAACTGTACACACAATTATTCGCGAGGAACTGAAGATGCGGAGATTTTTGCGCCAAGTTTTCCCAAGAGTGCTCAGAGAAGCTCAGAAAGTAAGACGGTGTCATGACAGCAGGGAGATGGTCGAAGTGATCAATTCAGATCCCGCAGTTCTTGATGCTCTGCTGACCAGCAATGAAAGCTGGATCGACTGCTATGACCCAAAGACCAAGAGAGAGAGAGAGTTCCCAGTGGAAGCATGCTGGCTCTCCCAGACCCCAAAGGCCAGACAGAGCAAATCCACTCACTAACTTTTGGATATCCCTTTTTCGACAGCACTGGCATGATCTACATGCACTGGGTTCCCACGGGACAGACAGTCAACAAGGAATACAATGTTGGGGTTTTAAGGTAGTTCAGGAAGAGATTCCGTCGGAAGAGGCCAGCGCGCTCCAAATCGGGTCAGTGGCATTTCTACCTGGACAATACACCAGTTCATAATTCCATCATTGTCACAGACTATTTGACCAAGATGGGCATTAAGACAGTTCCTTAACTACCCGTGAGGTGCCCGTGGTGTAGTCGTTATCGTCGTAGGAAATGGACACGGCGACACGCGTTCAAATCCTGGACGAGACCGATTGCATTTCTCATAGCACTAATAACCTTGGGGAAGGTATGAATCCAATTATTCTCCCTCCAGCTATGGGTAAATAGTAGGACAGACTAGATTCTTCAGCCTTGGTTAGGCAACTAGTCTAGGAGAAGGAAAACTCTGAATTCAAACCTATTAAACTCTGCTTAAAAAATTGACCTTGTGTCATATCCTGCCCGAGCGGAGGGGTTGGTAAATAGTATCAAGACAGTTCCTCAGTCTCCATATATTCCAGACCTTGCTCCCTTTGAGTTTTGGTTATTCCCTAAGCTCAAGGAAAAACATAGAGGCTGTCGTTATGAGACACTTGAGGAGATGAAAGAGGCTGTGACGAAGGTCATTGACGCGCTCACACAAGAGGACATCCATGGGGCCTTCCAGAAGTTGTTGGATCAGTAAAACAACTGCATTGCTGCCGGAGGAGATTACTTTGAAGGGGAATAGAGTTGCATGTGTTTACTATCAATAAAAGTGCACACTGGAAACCTATTTAACGAGCCTTGTATATATATATATATATATATATATATATATATATATATAAAGAGAGAGAGAGAGAGAGAGGGGGGATGTTTTCAAATGATAAGCACTTATCTTTTTAACACCATGTATCCATGATATTATTGAATAAATGCAGATATGCATGTTTAAGTGTTACGTATTGTCCTCACCTTAGAGAGATAATAGATTCTTCCGTTTTGATTTTTAGAAGAGAAATGAAATTAAAATCCATAGTACACGCAAAAAAGGGAACATATATATTAACAAATAGATGAATTGATAAGCAGAAGATAGTGGAAAAGATAACGCTATATATCAGACGCTTCTCTCATGATTTAATGGAATATAAGGAAGAAGTGAAGAAATAAAACGATAAGGCAGATAAAGAAACGGAATATATATATATATATATATATATATATATAGGGAGAGACAGAGAGAGAGAGAAAGAGAGAGAGAGAAGGAATGAAACAGACACGCACACACACAAATAGAAAGAATGAGATAGAGAATGAGAAAAAGACGGAGAAACAGAGAATAGCATGGAAGAAATGAAGAAGGTTTGTTTTAAAAACTTAATGATGATAAGGCAAATAAAGAAGCGGAATATATATATATATATATATATATATATATATATATATATATATAGAGAGAGAGATAGAGAGAGAGTGAGAAAGAAAAGGAGAGCAATAGACTCACACACACACACACACACACACACACACACACACACACACACACAAATAGAAAGAGTGAGAGAGAGAATGAGAAAACGACAGAGAAAGAGAGAATGGCATGGAAGAAATGAATAAGGTTTGTTTTAAAAATTTAATGATGGTAATGCAGATAAGCAAACGGAATATATATATATAGAGAGAGAGAGAGAGAAAGAGAGAAAGAGAGAGTGAGAAGGAGGGAAACACACACACACACACACACACACACACACTGATAAAAAGAGTGACAGAGAGAATGAGGAAAAGAAAGAGTAAGAGAGAATGGCATTGAAGAAATGAAGGAAGTTTGTTTTTTTTAATTTAATTCTGAAAAATTACGTGATATTTCAGAGAATCTGTCTCATTTCATTAGTATGATCTGAAAATGTATAAGACATTAAGGATATGTAAACGCAGCTTCACAAAACAGAACTTTCAGTCTAATCAAGAATTCGAATGAAACAAGGGCTTTGAATGCATAAGAGACTGCTTTTAAGAAAACTATGTGCTTTACACATTCTTCATATTTAGGAGCTATGACTTAATTCATGAAACTTTTTGAACACACCATGTAGTAAAATAGCTATAAGTAAAAAAAAATCTTGCATAGGTTGGATTGTAAATAGTTGTCAGTTCGAAATTTTGTTTAGCTCTTGTAATAATTTGATAGGTACTCAGAATTTTGATATTATATTTTAAAAGCTTTTCAAGATTATATATATATATATATATATATATATATATATATATATACATATATATATATATATATATATATATATATATATATATATATATATATATATATTGAGTTTTATTTCTGAATCTTATTGAAAGACAATAGCACGGTGATAGTAGTCAAAAGATATTTTTGCGAATTTGAAACCTGTTTTACAGAGATGGTAAGCAATTACCATTTTTATCAAGAAAATACTTCGATTACATAATGATTGATTGGACTCTTAAGAAGAAAATTTCTGGTTCTAAAACATTCTATAACTAACAAGGAATCTATGAAATTTGATTCGAAGAAAACTGATTTTAATGTTTAACTGGATTGTAAATTGGATATTCCTTACTTTTTGTTTAAAATACAGAAAAGTAACAAACAAAGATTTTAAAAGGGAAATTTGTTTTTCTGTCAATTGTTCAAGTCAATGTTACATTGTATCACCCCTTTCCACTTCATCACCCGTATTACTTGATTAGATCTCACCAGGTATGATATTTAAAGTACGGAATAATGGAAGTGGCAAAATCTTTGAAGCCGTCTTAAACTGATTTTAAATTTTAAAAAATACTTGTTTATTCGAAATGAAAAGAAACCAACAACATTACGATTTTAGCATTTTCTTTTACCTACAAAAAACTTTAAATATGCAAAGTCGAATAAAATGATTATGTTATCCACGCATAAAAGATAAATTGGAAATGATATAATCTTCTTTTAAATTAGCGTTTTGAAATTCCAACACTCTGTATTATAATTTTAATGAAACGAAATTATTACCCATGCGAATTAAATGGACAGACTGGTGATCTCTTCTGACAGAGCCGCTATAGAAAAGATACTTGTAAATGAATTTGTAACATGAAACTAAACAACAACGGTTATGAATAATTATTTCTGAAATTGTCTCGTATGGATATTAAATGCAAAACAGCCAATGATTAAAGAAGCATTTCAATATTCTATCGAAAATATCATAAATTTTCATTCTCTAAATTTAACAACTGTGATGGGACTGAGTTTATTTTTTGTCTTCATTATAAATAAATTATAGCAGGCTGCACTATATTTTACAACTTAATCTGAGTTACAAATTTCCTATCTTGCGTAAATTGCTAGAACATGTCACCATGAAGTCGTTAGTGAGTTAAGCATTCATTGAATGTCTTACAAAATTGTGGTGTAACGTTATCGTCGAAGGAACTGTACCCAGTGACAAGATATCAAATCTTGTGCGAGGCATTTTGTATTTCGCATAGTGCTAATACCCTTGGAAAAAGGTATGAATCGAACCTTTCTTTCTTCAGCCTCTTGTAAATGGTAAGACAGCTTGACCTCTTTATCCTTCGTATGGTAACTGGTCAAGAAGAAGGAAAACTCTGAATTCAAACCTGTAAAATATCCTGTTCATGCGGTCAGTTTGGTAAATGCGTACCAAAATAACTGTAATTCAGGTGACACAAAATTTTATAAATATGTATTCACAAAGTCAGAGGTTCGCAAAACTATCGGTTGCATCCGACTGGAGGACCTTCGGATTACAAATTCAAAACATATTGCCACTTCAGTCGTCCCGTAATAGTTGCTACATTTCCATATGCCAAGTACAACAAAAAAGATGGGAATGAAGTAGTAATATTTTCTCATGGAAATATCTAAAACTTTTTTAAAATTTCCTCGGCCAGCCGGCTAGGACTGCATCTCTGCTGAGAGCTAAGACACTCCCCACCCCAACGAGCGTCCTGTGGCCCTGTTGTAGAATACACGGACTGCATCTCTGCAGAGGGGTAAAAAAACCCAACGAGTGTCCTGATATGCCAATAAACAATCAGCTGGTGAGGTTCCAGGATTGCTGGAGCTTTGGAAAATGCTGAGCACCCCTTCATTGCCATCGCTCACAAGTCCACTATGGTTAGAAGTGGTTGCACCTGATAGGGTCCTATCTATGGGTCAAATAGAACTTAACTCTAGTTTTGAGAGTTTACTGTTTTTGCATTTAAACTGTGTATTTATGCTAAACTGAATTATTTCGACATTTACACAGTGTACTTACGCAAAACTGAATTGCTCGAAATAGGACAGTTTTTGACATTGAAACTGTACTTACGCTAAACTGAACTATTTGAAATCGAACTGTTTGACTATACTGAATAGCTTGAAAAAGAAATGCTTTAGCAATTAAATTGAGTACTCATATTAAACTGAATTGGTCGAAAAATAACTGATTATTTGTATAAGATGGATTTGGCGTTAAATAACCTACAAACGTTGATAAACCATAAAAAAACAAAAAAAAAACAACCATATCTAAAATTTCCACTTGAATTCAGTGCTTCAAATGACAAAGAACAATTAAACACTGGGTAGCTATCCATTTATATATGAGGTGAACATACTGTCAACATTTTACTATATTTTTCTTTTTTTTTTTTTTTTGTTATCATATACTTCGATTACGAACTGAAGTAATAACTATGATAAAATTACTAAGATATAATTATTATATAATATAAATATATATGATAACCATTTTTATCAGAAAATAAACTATTTTATGTTTGAACTAAGTTTGTTGTGGGGTTTTTTCTTTTCGTTTTGTCTTGTTAGGTGGGGAGGTATTGTCTTTTTCTATTTTTATTTAAATTATTACTGTTTTAGAAATTGAATAGAATTAAATAAAGAGGTGACTCCTTTTTTAAAAGACTATTTTAGCCTTAAAAATTTTATGCAGTCATTAAAAGAAAAGATAGAAGAAAATTATCATGATTGATTAATTCATTCATTTATTGGCATGTCAACCTGTCTAGGGTTATTCTATGTCTAGAGGTTACGGAATTGATAACATTGTACATTTATAAATACATTTCTTGTGTAGTTGCTCTTGATTTTGAACACGGTTATACAATATTAATTATTCGGGTCTTATACAAATAATTTGCAAAAAATATATCTGAGCCATAGATTTTACCCAAATAGGAACTATCACCCCCAGTTTAAGTAGACCTGAGAGTAATGGCAATGAATTGTTACTTTACTTTTCTCAGGGCTCCAGAACGAGATCGTCATCATCAAATTCAGTTTAGTATCATACCTAAGATGCATACTAGACAAAGTACACCAGAATGTGTTAATGATTTACGGAAACACAATATAAAACTCTAAATGATTGACCAAAGTAGACATTAGAAAATTGGGGTGAATAAAGCATTTTCCAAAAGATGGCGATTTTTTTTTGTCCAGCAGAACAATTGTAGCAAGAGACTCTCACTTCTCGAGGCAGTTTAGAGTGATATCTGGGATGCCTCTTGGTGGCGGGGGTCTTCACTCTCAACAGGGGATACAATCAGCATTTTCAAAGACATATCATCATTGTAAGAAATTATGTGATATAAATGCCGGATTAAAAATGTAACGGAAGCCACACATCATAGTAAGGCACCATGCCTTAAATACAAGAAGCCAATTGTTGTTTGAGTGATTTATTTTAACGCCATGTCAACTCGTCTACGGTTATTTTATGCCGAGAAATTAGGGAATTGCGTTCATTGTACTTTCAAAACATAGTTACATCAGTCTCATAATAGTTACAACATTAGAATATACTTCCATGTGTTACTAGTACAACTCAGACTGCGGAATCAGAGTAAGCGAGTTCGAACTCCAGTTGCAGTTTATGTTTACTTTCGGATAAATACCCTTGGGAAATGTATGAACCCTTTTATCCTCCCAGTATTAGGCTAAATAGTATCACTACACTTCATCTTAAATAACCTACAAAGATTGATATGCTATTAAACAAAGAAAACTAACCAAATCAGACGTAACAGAAGTAGTTACGCTTTCTCATGGAAATCTTTAAAATTTGTTTTCAAATGACAAGGAACAGTTTTTTGTGCAATTGTTTATTTTCTTTTCTTTTCTTTTTTTTTTTTTTTTTGCACACGGTTCAATTACGCTTTTTCAATAAGATCTAGTCGACTGATTAATGAGTCCCTAACAGATACTAGCACTCTGCGACCGAACGAGTTACAGCGATGAATTATCTTTTTGAGGATTCCTTTTTTGAGATGAGGCTTCTTAATCTGAGAATTAATTTTTATCTATCACGGACTTTTTGTCCTAATCTTGGTAGTTTTTTTTGGTGTTTCTTCTCACTAAGTTCTGGCCAAATTTCACATCTGGCCTTCTTCAGGTGATTAACCACGATCTCGGATAGGAATGCTGAGTCTTGTAACCGTATCCCCAGTAAGTATTGCCCTCCATAGTTGTTGTCTATCGCACCACCTTTCGGGGCCTGGGGCGCAGCGGATAGAGGTGTTGAGTCTCTACGGTTCAGGGTGAGCATTGTCTGAAGACAGCGGTTTCAATTCCTACCCAAGCCGACCAGAGGTTTACTTGGTCAAATACGTGGTGCGATAGACAACAACTATGGAGGGACGTAATTACTGGGGATACGGTTACAAGACTCAGCATTCCTATCCGAGGTCGTGGTTAATCACCTGAAGAAGGCCAGATGTGAAATTTGGCCAGAACTTAGTGAGAAGAAACAACAAAAAAACTACCAAGATGAGGACAAAAAGTCTGCAATAAATAATAATTAATTCTCAGCGATGAATTACTCCCGACTACCCTTGTATCTATAATAAGAGCTTTACTCTCGGGTGCAGTTTAGTATTATAGCCATGATATAGTTTTCAAGGAGATAACATCACTCTACAGGGCATACTGTCAGCTTAGTCAAGACTCCAACAACGGGGTATAACGATTCAAATACCTCATTAAAAAACTGACGGAAGCCACACAGTATAGTATGGCACAAGGCCTCAAATACATATAACCAAGAAAAAATAGATTTCAATTATATAGTAACATTCTCAAATAGCAGCTTGGCAAACATTTCTCCGTGTCGAGTGCCGGAGAAAAAGAAGATTATCTTACTCTTAACATTGTCTTTCAATTTTGGGTTTGGGAACAGACCTATGGCAATTATATGACCGTTTCGACTAAGAGGCGGGACACTTGTCTACACTTGTATTATATTCAGCAATTCCAGTTTCAGAAATTGCTGCAAGGTTTAATTTCTTTTCATCGCTGTCTCTCAGTTCTCACTTCGAAGTGAAGGTTGATGATACATTTATCTAACATGTATTGATTATCCTTTTGCTTTAAATTTGGCGTAAGTCCGCTAGCACCTAATGACACACAATCAGTCTCAGCAAGTCGAATTTCTTCGTCTTGGAGCGAATCCGACTCGATAAGAATAAATAAGATGCAGGCCAAATGTTACAGAGAGAGAGAGAGAGAGAGAGAGAGTCATATAGACACATAAATACGGACACACAGGGACGAACAGACGCAGACACATGCACACTCTCACACAAACAAACACACATAGATAGATAGATAGATAGATATGTATTAACCGATCCCTCCTCACGAGCTTGATGTGGCACATGGTCAATTTTTCAAGAAGAGTTTTAAATTAAAATTTTTTTGAATTAAGATTTTTCTTCTTCCCGACCAGTTATCTGAAGAGTACTTTAATGCATACCGTTTCTAAAAGGTTCAAACAAAGTGAAATGCCAATAGCCTCGTTCAGGCTTCGAATTTGTGTTAACTCAGCTCATTTCCTACAAGCATAAGCAACACATCACGGACTCATGTATATATATATATATATATATATATATATATATATATATATATATATATATAAGTTGCACCACGTATATATATACATATATATATATATATACATGGTGCGATGGTTTAATTGTCGACATTTTCAATTATTAATTTCACACTTGTAGTTGTTTGTGTCTGATTTTGTCTACAGAGCAACAAACTTGACTAAATTGGCCATTTCCTATGAGAAAAGCAGCACTATAACGCAATTCACTCTTCCAGATAATTAGAAATGATATGCTGTACTGTTTGCTATTCACCCTGGGGCTCATGTAGGAAGATTTCAGAGTGCTTGGTTGTCAATCTGAGGACAGTAGAAAGGATTCGGAAAGAGACGATGATTAATCAGGAACGGCAGCTTGGAAGACTCATTTTGATTGTGCTGCTAAGAAAAGAAATCACGAACTTGGTGAGACCTCGACCTTGATTGAGAACAATCCCAGCAATTCAATCAAGTCCGTAACTAGAAACATGGAGGTGTCTAATTTTCTTACCAGGTATTGTGCGCAAGAAGACATTTGTTATTTCTCAAACAGATTTTTTTTTTTTTTTATCACAGGCCCCGAATACAAGAAGAAAGAGTTCGCTGCAAAGATTTTGAACAAATTCAAAGATGCTCTCCAACCGAATATAATTTGCCTTTTTGTAGCATATCCAGATATGAATATGCAAAATGGACATATAATGTTCATATATATATATAACATAGTACATAGGAACCTCGAAACACGAAAAATCCTTACGACTTCTTAGTTCAGGTACGAAACATTTTATTACCTTTGAGTTTAAAGGTTCTTCGACATAAGGAGAGAAATACACATTCTTTCTATTATGGCTTTTTCATCTGCCCACCATCTCGTGCGACACCTGCCTAAGTCCTCCGTGAGCAAGCGAAACCGAGCCGTCTTCTCCCGAGGCAAATTCAACTCAACTAACTAACTTTTTCAAAATCCCCAAATCCTCCGCGCGCTTCCGGTGCGTGACGTCATTAACACTTGCTAGCCCCGTTTCCCATCTAGGCTATTGTGACATCTCTGAGTGACACGTCCGCTCTGCGCGCGCGTGTGTGAACACCTGCGTTAATGTTGCACCTAAGTAACCCATGTGCTGAGCCAAAAGGTTCTCAGCCTCACTAAACCCAAAGGCAGAAGATGAAATCCCTCGGCCATTATATTACATTTTCTCAAATGAGAAAAAAATTTATATAGTAAACTCACAGGACAACTGTTAGTTTGCTGTGTCCCCAACAAAGTATACTGATATTGACGAAAGCCAAACATCCAGTTCACATCATCATGTTTGGTCATTTTATGCTTGCATTCATGTTCTAACATGATCCCATACTCAATACAGTGACCTTCATTAAGGATTAAGTAGTACAGTTGTGTATCGAGAAGATGGCAGCTGGAAGAGTGTGTAAGTCTGGCAATATGAAAATATATCATTAGGAAGTTTTATTTGAATGGAAAACGGTGCCATACAAGTTTCTCCATTTTGTCATTAATTTCTATAAGTTGATACCAAAATGTGTACAAAAACAAGAGAAAAGTTAAATGATTTCCTGTACAGTAAATGATTAAGTAATTCTTTTTGACTTTTTGATAGGACACTAACAAATGCTAGCAGCCCAAGACAGATGGGAGCAGAGAAAAATGCCAATGAAGGGCTGTTCACATTCTCTAAATTTCCGGGACAGGAGCCTCACCATAAGATGGTCTAGTGTCATATCAAGAACACTCGGTAAAGGGTAAAGATGCAGTAAGCACATTCTACAGTTCCTGGCCCACTGAGCTGTAGATTAGAGTGAGTGCTCGCATATATATATATATATATATAATCAAGCAAGGGAAACGAGGAAAAAGTGACTTCAGATTTGAAAGTACTGAATAATAATGCTGTATGTTTCAAACGACTGTAGTAAAAGACTGAAGTAAAGCACACACACGCACATATACACAAACCCACACGCATGCACGTATATATATATATATATATATATATACTTGTAGATTTTTTTAATAGCATACCAATTTGCGTTGGTTATCTAATGCCAAAACCGTCCTTGTAGAAGAAGTCTAGTGTCACATCCTGGGGATGATAAAGGAGTCCATAACTTTATTAATCCAAGAGTGAATTTGAAAGCGTTACTGGAGTTCGAACTCGCTTACCACTAAGTCGTAATCCTGCACATTGGCCACATCTCCTTGGAAACTGTGCTCACTCTCTCTATGTCACTTTCTCTCTTTCTTTCTCTCTCTCTCTCTCTCTCTCTCTCCTCTCTCTCTCTCTCTATATATATATATATATTACGCTTATTGCAATATGTTAAAATGCTTTTGCATTAAACACTTTAATTCTACAGAATATAATGATCAACCCAACAAATTTTATTTTCTTACTTAGCTAGCTAGATAGTTCGATAGATAGATTGATAGATAAACAGAGACAGAAAGACAGATAGTACCATCCCTGGACAGATAGAGACACAGAGAAAATAGTTAGATGTAGAGTCACAAAATTTGTTATGCATATTAATTAGATACAGTTATATAAGTTTTAACGTAAAACTATTCCTCCAAGCGAAACGCAAAATTTGATCGACAAGGCGTCTCTAAAAATAAATATTTATCGTAAATATAATGCTAAATTATACATCTCTTTATTTAAACATGACTGAATATATTTATCTTATTATGTTAATGTGCCATAAAAATTGTCTCTTCTAGGTTTTAACCCTCAAAACTTTGTGGAGGAAATGGTCTGTTTGTTTGTTTGTTTGTTTGGGTTTGATGGCATATCAACCTTTGTAGGTTGTTAAATACCAAATCCCTTTTTATACAAATAAACAGTTTGTATTTCAAACAATACACTTTAGCATGACTACACAGTTTAATTGTCAAAGACATTTCTATTTCAATTTATTCAGTTTAGTCAAACATTTCTAATTCAAGCAATTCAATTTAGCATAAGTAAGATTTCAAAATCAGAAACAGTTCTATTTTAAACAATTCAGTTTAGCATAAGTACACAGTTTAATTGTCAAAGACATTTTTTTTTTATTTCAAGCTATTCAGTTTAGTAAAACAGTTCTAATTGAAGCAGTTCAGTGTAGTATAAGTATAGTTTTTGTTTACACACAGTTAAATGTAAAAACAGTTCTTTTTCAAACAATTCGGTTTAGCGTAAGTACAGTTTCAATGTAAAAAAAAAAATTCTATGTTAAACTATTCAATTTAGAATAAGAATAGTTTTCGTTTACACACAGTTAAATGTCAAAATAGTTATTTTTCAAACAATGCACTTTAATGTAAGTAGAGTTTCAATATCAAAAACAGTTCTAATTCAAACAATTCAGTTCAGCATATGTATGCAGTTTAAATGTCAAAACATTTCTATTTCATACAAATCAGTTTAGTGCAAGTAGAGTCTCAATGTCACACCAGTTCTATTCAAACAATTCAGTTTAGAATAAATACGCAGTTTAAATGTCAAAACAGTTCTATTTCAAGCATTTCAGATTAGCGTCAGTAGAATTTCAACATCAAACACAGTTCTATTTAAAACAATTCGATTTAGTATAAGTACGCAATTTAAATGTTAAGGCAGTTCTCATTCAAATAATTCATTTTAGCGTAAGTAGAGTTTCAATATGAAAAACAGTTCTATTTCAAACAATTCAGTTTAGCATTAATACGCAGTTTAATGTCAGAGTTCTATTTTAAGCAATTCAGTTTAGCTTAAGTACACAGTTTAGTTTTATTTGACCCCTAGATAGGACCCTATCAGGTGCTATCACTCCGGGCCAGAGTGGACATGGGAGTGATCGCAAATGAAGGATTACTCCGCATTCTCCAAAGCTCCTGCATAACTGGAACCTAACTAAGAAATTGTTTAGTATCATATCCAGAACACTTTTGGCAGGCGTCTTACCCATCTGCAGAGATGTAGTCGGTGTATTCTATAGCCCAAGTCGATTGGGCAAGAACTTTTCTGTTTTTCCTGATACTTACTAAATTGTTGTGTGTTTCCACAATTTTTTGACTCTGAGATCTGCTCAAATTGATACTTATATAATAATTTAGTTGCTGTTTGAATAGTATACCAACCATCGTGCATTATTTAATGCTTAAGTCATCCTTGTAGGAGAACAGTATCCATGTTAGTTAACTCATAATAGGTAGTATAAGAATGTTCATAAATTTCCCAAGGGTATTAATCTGAAAGTGAATGTAAAAGAGGAACTGAAGTTCGAACTCTCTTACATCGAAGTTGCAGTGCAACTCCTTAGTCATTACAAGACGATGGACCCTCTGCTGTTATTTCGACAAATTGTTAATAAGCCCGCTGTTTTCATTGTTGTTTTTGTTGTCCCTCAAATTTTTGTTACGTTTTGTCGTTGTTTTTGTAGTTGATGTTTCCTCAAACTATTACTAACATCGTCCTTACAGTTAGAGCCGTAGTTTTTTTTCTTCCAAATTATGTTACGTTTTGTCATTGTTCTTCTTTCTTTAAATTATTATTTATGTAATCATAATGACTTCTTTTAACACTCAGTACTGACGGCTGGAGCAGTAGAATACTCAGACGACGTCTCTGCAGAGAGCAAAATCCCCTCCTACGAGCGTCCGGTTTATGACACCACTTGTTGGTGAGGTTCCAGTCCTGGAG
>OY757907.1:26700794-26720794 GCA_963585895.1 Sepioteuthis lessoniana | reverse complement strand
TTAGCTGAGCCGTGAGATACTAAGTCTAGCGTAAAGTTAGGCAGGTTTCGATCCCAACTTGATACGTCCTGCGTGTCTAGCTACACTGTAGTTTGTGATACATCGAAACAGTCTGCCTATGAATGACTATATATATATATATATATATATATATATATATATATACGTGATGCATTCAATAGGTTTCCAGACTTTTTTTGTACAGGTATTTAAAATTGTCGTAGACTCTTGAAAATTCACTATGTTCTTGCTATACATTTTATGAGATAACATTTTATGAGATAACTTACTATTTTTTATGATTTTAGGTTCAAATGTACAGCTACAGCAGCAATTAGAATGCACTCTACTAAAGCCTGATTTTCACACCTGATGAATTTCAATAATGCAATCTGGACGTAAGGACACATAAGAAGAAAGATATGCATTAAAATTATGTTTTAAACTTGAAAAAAATGCCACAGAAACGTAAAGAATGCTTCCGCCAACTTTTGGAGCATCTTGGATGAATCGAGCATCAGGTTTTGAGTGTCCTTAGAGATTCAAGGAAGGCAGGGAGTCTGTGAGAGATGATGAGAGGTATGGGAGGTATGACTGACCATTAGAGTTAATTGGCCAAACAGTTAGGGTTAGGGTTACTATGTTGAGGTTTTAAGGGAGTTTAGGAAGAGATTCCGTCGGAAGCACTCTTCAAATCGGCTCAGTGGCATTTCCACCATTCCTCAACTCCATCACAGACTATATGACCAAGATGGGCATCAAGACAGTTTCTCACCCTCCCTATAGTCCAGACCTTGCTCCCTGTGACTTTTGGTTTTTCCCAAAGCTCAGAGGCTGTCGTTATGGGGCAATTGAGGAGATGAAAGGGGCTGTGACGCAGATCATTGACACGCTCACACGAGAAGACTTCCATAGTTGATTTTGCCGTTCAAACGGACTCTAGGATGAAATTTAAAGTAAGTAAAAACTAGAAAAATACCCCAATACAGCAAAATATTCTATAGATCTAATATATATATATATATATATATATATATATATATATAGATCTAATATATATATATATATATATATATATATATATATTATCTTTCTTAATAGATTATTCATATTTAGTTAGATATTTTGAATAATATATATAAGTAGTTCTTCAAACTGATTATTCAAAACAATTAGTTTCATTCATTGAGAAGGGATAACAATATGAATAAAAAATAAGAATTTAAGTTGATACATTTCGTAAATGTTTCTCACTTTATTAAAATAATAGTCTATCATATTTGCGTGACCTTTTTCTTAGAACAATATTAACTTCCAAAAATGAAATAAACGATGTAATTGCTTAATAATATTTTTGTTTTGTGAATTTATCTCTTATATTAAAATTAAGTTTGTTTGTATTTGTCCAACCTTTCCATCACGATCAGAATACGACCAAAAGCCAATTTTTAAGTGACCTACAGCTGGTTTGAATTCACCATTTTCCTTTCTTTCTTTGGCCTAACCAAAGCGAAATAACCGATTCTACTTTAATCTTTATGCATAGCAAAAGGGCAAGAGATGGATTCGTGTCATTCCCCAGAGGCCTAGCGTAAAGGAAATCGCAAACAGACACGCCCAGTACAATATTTTGAATCCGGTCAAAGATTTCATTTTCTCCGAAGATAACCGTTACGCTAAGAGTTCAGTGTAAATCTTTAATCAATAACGTATATTATAATCAAAGTTGTGACCTTTATTTACCAAAGAGGATCATCAGGCCCAATATATATATATATATATATATATATATATATATATATATATGTGAGTATGTGTGTGTGTGTGTGTGTATTTGTGCGTGTGGGGGTGAGTAGAGGTTGGGGTTGAATTCACATGTATGATTGGTTACCTCATCTTCATCGATAAATGTATATTTTGTAAATATAATCGTACATACAAATTAATGTGACATGTATTTATTCTTGTGCCTAACTTGGGTGGGGACGAGAGGGCGTGGTCGATACCAATAGGGTAATACGGAAATTAGTGAATGGGCCTAAATTCGCGCACATATACACGAACAAATAACTCGATCCTATTGATTTTAGAGAAAAAGTCAGTCCAGCATTTTTCGCTTAAATTTTATGTTTCGTCCATCTATTTTTTTATAAAAATGGTTCACTTGTGGCAAAAATAAAACTCCCTGACACAATGGATCGATTTTCTATTGAGGATTTGGTCCTGTGAAAATGAACAAAAAAAAAAGAACAAGTTAAATAGAAAAAAAAAGCAAAGTTGACAGAATAGTATTAGAGACAGCATAATTGTAGAATTGGCAGAGACACGACAAAAATAACATTTTCCATAGAAATAGAAAACAGTTTTTCGCTTTTTCTGAACGTTTTATTTATTCTTTTACTCACATTTTAAGTTGAAAGGCGTTGTATTTCATTAAGGATAACGCACTTAGAGTTAACTGAGTTTGATATAAGGCCAGATACAGGGAGAACTAATTTAACGACCAAGATTGAACTGAGCCATGATTTCAGTACGGGATAGCTTATGTTGAAATAGATGTTTAAAAACATAGAGGTTACCAGGAATTAAATATTGTCTTCTAACAATGAGAATTATTAAAAAAGGGTCAAAATGATTGGTAAAAAAAAAAAGATGTAAAAAATACGGAGAAAAGAAAAAACTAAATAGAAATAGTGAAAGTTAAGGTTAACAAAATGTTACACAATTTTGCAATGTTGGTTCATGCTAATTATTGGTTTCATAGTTTATCAACCATTTCGAGTTATTTAAGGCTAAATAATGTATATAGATATATACATATATATATATATATATATATATATATGTGTGTGTGTGTGTGTGTGTGTGTGTGTGTGTGTGTGATTTGTAAGAGAATAGTTTATTGGTAAGTTTATATTTAAATGAATTTGAGCTTATTTGTGGATACACAGTTGAATTTATTTAACACTAATAATTCTATTTATTAAATGGTTTCAATATTGATATCTAACACTAATAAGTCTATTTAATATTAATCGATGCTTTGCACTCACTTAAATGGTTTCAAGTATTGCTGTGACGGTACAGCCGTCATTGCCAAACATGGGAGTGATACAGCTTCCAATCTGCTGGTCTGATATATCTTCAGATGACACAATCGTTTCGTTTTCTGTCCATGTTGTATTTTTTAGATGCAGACAACTGATCAATCGCTCGTCAGAGTTGCAGGTCGTCGAGTATGAGAACAAGACCACACAATTAAGAAAATAAAAAAGTCGACGCCAACAACAACAAAAAAATGCTGACAATAAAACAAAGCTAGCAAAAACAACAATATTTCGTATGAGAGAAAATGTCTTTCAAAAATGATATATATAATCACTAATCCTGGAGATGGTAAGTCTTAATCAGAGACCAGTTCATGAATTAACAGTCTTTCAATTCCTCGTATTTGTTTTAGGGTTTTTAAATTAGTGTTGTTTATTGCATGGTGCAAGGCAATCTTATATGGCGGTTATGTCTGCTTTTCTCAATTTTGGATACTACTTCACGAGTGCTTATTACATTAATCTTCTTTGCTTTCTCCCAACATTATATTAGGTTCGGCTTCCTTCGTTTTAAATGCTCAGGATAGTCTGATACAAGATCAGGTCTCACAGCAACGAAGACCAAAATTTTATGGATAGAATATCCATAAAATTTTGGTCTTCTTATAGTGGTCTCTTAATTTACTTCGCGCTTTTTATACCTAGGACAGTTTGGTAAAAAGCCTACTTGAGGTATTTTCTAATCTCGATTAATCTTCGTTTCTTTGTCTCCAGGCGTCTGGTATAAGGGCCTATCTCATCCGCTCTTCACTGGTCTCAAAATAATAATCTTATCTTGATTTCTATCCACTTCTTTATCTCTGTGTATCTGGCACAAAGCTGCTTCAAGTTGTCCCATTATTTCAGGCTTCACGTCGCTTTTCTACTTTCACGAGTCCGGCACAAGGCATCTCTCAAGACGTCATATTATCTTAGTCTTTCTCACTTCTTTATAAAAGTAGCTATCAGTAAAACTATATCATGACCAAGCAAGATGTAATATATTTTTCTCTGCCTCTTCAATGTAGGTAGTCTGAAAAGCCCAGAGTGCGCGAGAACGCATGGTTACCCACTGCTCGTCTGCCCCAGATCTATCCAGCGAAGAAACTCCTTCCTTTATATATATATATATATATATATATATATATATATATATATATATATCATCGGCAGGATTGGAAGACAACGAAAAATATCTATTTTCTCCTAATTTGGATTTCAATAATTTTCGCGGACGAGCATTGAATGGGAATTGTTTTAAAAATAGATTCGATATTAAATTTAGGAAATAGGTTGTTTGATTTTAGATCAGTTGCTTTTGATTATTGACAGATGGGGCTTTTAATCTGGATTCGTTTTTGTCACTTCAAAATACCTGGAACACAGCGACTTGTCAAAACAATTTACATAACTTCTGACCGCTTTAGTATAGCAAATGACAATGCTTTTACATTTTCTTTTTTCAATAATAATTTGTTTTTGTCTAATTCATTTTCTTGAATATAATTTTATCTATATTTCATTTCAAAAATCCATTACACGATTACATATCTGTATTAATCTATTCTTCCAAAATCTAAATCGGTTTCTTTTTCCTTTGGTTTATAAAATTTCTCTGACTAGGCTCTGACCCTATTGGATTGCATTACATCAGTGAAACTGACCCTCAGCCACCGTCTTTAAGGTAAACTATGGTTGGGTATTTGTTTGCCATCCAATCGATTTGAAGAATACATTCGTGGTAATCGTATAGGGACTAGAGACTGATATGAACAGACGATTGATCAGATCTGATCTCAGCGACCCCCAGTTTAACCATACAAGAACCGAAGTTGAGTAATGCAGAACACATGACTACTTCGGTTGACGGGTCACGGACTGCTGAGCCATAAGGATCCCATCCTATATATTTACGGATCACGATCCAGAGACAAAAGGTACATTCGTTCGGGGTTTCTCACCCTTCTGAAGTTGGTTTGTCGGCCTATTCTATAGCCCTAACTGACAGGGTGGTCAAATAACTTTACTCTTTAAGAATGTGTCTCGTCTAGAGAAGTATATATATATATATATATATATAGTTCACATAGACTCACGTATTCACGCATACTCGACACAAACACGCATACACACATACACACATATATATATAAACACACACACACACATACATATACACACACTCACATACATACATACACACACATATATATATATATATATAAACCAGACAATATCATGCAGAAATTATGACTGTTGCAAATGATGCAGATGATCTAGCTTTCTCACAAATACACCTACCAATGCCCAATCTATGCAGCATGACCCAGAGAAAGCAGCAGGTTGCATTGACCCCTACGTGAATGCAAAAATGCAGAATTCATGTATTTTAAACCTGAAGGAGCAATATTCCCGTTAAGAGTTGAGTAAGACTACGGAATTAATAAATCAGCTTACATACCTCATCTGCAATATTTCATCAACGGAAAGCGATATCAACATGTGCCTAGGAATGGTGGAGATTTCTATTCCAGGTTGCTTATCGTCAAAAATCTGAAAATCTGATCTCTCTGATAAAATCATAAGAGATTTCTTCCGAGCTGTGTCTGTGTTACTACTGATGGCACTTGCTACATTCTAACGAAACACACGGAGAAATACATTAGAATTAAACGTATTTTTTAAACACATCCTACAAGCAACAATCGACAAAACACTGACTGTAAAGCCACTTCCCTACCGTCTCAGAAACCATCCCAATAAGATGAATAAATGATGCCGAGTATAGCTAGCGAAGGAACGACGAAATCATAAATCACTACTACGCATGGAAGCACCAGTTTTGACAGTTCTTCAAGTACGTGAGTGCTGTACGGTCTTGAGGATCTGCCAAGAGTAAGGGATAATAAGGAGAAAAGGTGCGTGATAGTCATTGAACTCTGTGCTCTCGGTGATATATATATATATATATATATATATACGAGGGACATGGGATACGTTTCCAGACTTTTTTCGTATGGGTATTCAAAATTGTCGTAGACTGCTTTTGGAGCATCTTGTATGAATCTAGCATCAGTTTTTGAGTGGCGTAAGAGATTCAAGGAAGGGAGTTTGTGAGGGATGATGAGAGGTGTGGGAGGAGTAAGAAAGTCAATAGACCAGAGTTGATTGGCCAAACGGTTAGGGTAAGGATTAGGGTTAATATGTTGAGGTTTTAAGTGAGTTCAGAGATTCCGTCAGAAAAGGCCAGCACTCTTCAAATCGGGACAGTGGCATTTCCACTAGGACAATGCACTAGTCCACATCTCCATCCTTGTGACAGACTATTTTACCAAGATGGGCATCCCTATCGCCAAACCTTGCTCACTGTGACTTTTGGTTATTCTCAAAGCTCAGAGGTTGATGTTATGAGACAATTGAGGAGATGAAAGAGGCTGTGACGCAGGTCATTGACACTCTCACACAAGAGGACTTCCACGAGGCCTTCCAGTAGTTGTTGGATTGGTACAAGTGCATTGCAGCTGGAGGAGATTATTTCGAAGGGGACTAGAGTTTCATGAGTGTACTACAAATAAAAGTGCCCCTACGAAAAAAGTCTGGAAACTTATCGTATGCCCCTCGTATATATATATATATATATATATTAGATTCAGTCGATCTTTTAATCCCAACAATCAATAGGTATATGCACATTGAAAGAGATACTATTTGATTATTGTAATGAAAGTTACTTACTTTTTTTCAAAAATAGTTTCTGTATTTTATTGAGGATGAGAGGGTATTGTCTCAAGAAACAAACATCATCAATCATGAAATATATTTTTATTGAATTATTAACAAAGCGTCTACCAGTGTATTTGGCACATTATCATGATGCCGGTGAATTTCTGTTTATTCTTGGTCTGTAAATTCTACTTTTTGTACCTGTTACGTTTGTTCATACACGACCTTATTCGCTTCTATCCAATGGTTGGTACTTCGAAATCCTCACCCTTAAAATGGGTGTTCTGGCTCTAATACTAAACTGTATCCGGTGATGAAACTCCAGTTTGAGTTGTGTGGAATACATCTTTATTGGCATTACTCTGATACTAATCAGTATTCTATGTGATGATCCGATCTATATGTCAAATTGGTCCGTTTAAAAATTATTCATATTCAATAGTGTGCAAAAAGAAACCCTTAAGAAACAACTGATAAAAATAAGAACTAACAACGAACGGGATTCCCAAACCTATACGCAGAAAATTATCATAAACGGGTTGAAATGCTGTTAAAATCAATGTAATTCGTTCACCGTGACCTATTTCCCAGAGTGTTCGTCTTGAAATAAAGGATTTTTATTTGTATATTTTAGTTTTTTTCAGTTTTCATGTTAGCGACTCTGACTAAAAATCACCTTAAAATATTAATCCATCAGCAATCTGAGTAAATATCGGTTAGAGTTCTCACTTTAAACTGATATCTCCCATTTTGTGAACTGTAGATCTACCATCACGGAGTTCATCTTTCACTTATTATCAGCCATGAAAATATGTTTTGTACCACCGATAAACCTATACCCTAGAGAGAACGTGATCTACGTTAGACTGTGTTTATTTGTTTAACATATGCTCCATTGTCCTGGAGTTTGACACAGAATTTGATCCACTTTCGAAACACAAACAAATATACTCATAATAATGAGATGATTCAGCTAAACACAGGTTCTGAAATGCAAGAAAGAATTGAATATTTCACACCTGTTCAAGGTCAATTTCGATAAGCTGATTTTTATTCAGGGTTAAAAAAATCATTATTTTCCAGATCGATCTCATGTAAATGTATTACTAATAGATAAAAATGTTGACATCCTTCTGAACTGTTTGATATATTATTATATATCTTCAAAGAACATTGATGGCAGCCAAAACATTTTTCAGGAGAAAGCAAAACAAAACCAAAACAAAAAAAACAAAAAAAATCTAATGCTTAAATTAAACAACAACAAAAAAAAAAAGACAGAAAAAAAAGAAAAACAAAAAACGGTGAGAAGTGGTAGATGCTTGGGGTTATATGACTGCGAAGTGTACATCGATTCCTTGGTTCTCCGGATATATATCCGGATCAGTGTGAATCTCAGCTCCGAGAGAATAAAAAGTAAGGATAGACAAATAAGCCGCAAGTGCACAGTTGAGATTGATTACAGAAAGATGACTGATATTTTCCCCAAATAGCGGATAAAAAAAGATACATTGAAAATGGATGCTGTGAATCTGAAGCATTTTCTTGTTATCCATCCGGAAGTGATGAAGAAGACAGAAAGTTATTCTATCCTACCAAGCGAGAGAGAGAGAGAGGGGGGGTAGATAGAAAGACAGGGAAAGAAAATAAATGGACAAGCTATTAAGAAAAAACAGAATATAAGTAAAGTGTTCTCATTTTGCATATTTATTCTTTTTTTATGATTTACACCTTGATCAAAAGATAATCAAAGTACACTTACCTCTTCACCAAATACTAACGTTCGACGTACAGTTCTTTGATAAAATCAGCGTGTCTTAAATCTTGGTGGAATATATTTGTCAGCAAAAGAAAGATGTAATATCATCATCTATTGTATAATATTGTGTACTTAAAAATTACCAGATGTGCATTGAGTAACAGTTAACGTTGCAGAAGTTGAAACCGGAAAATTGAATTACTGAGGGTGTTTGCCTTCGATCCAGATTGGGAGGGACATTGATTCACATCTGCAAACCTATGGTCAAAAGATCAGGGCTTATTAGAGTACCATTGTAAACGAGTGGTCATGAGTGTAACAGAGATAAGCTATATTTTAATTTTGCAACCCGAAGAGAAATGAGTTGACAACATTCAAAATCTCTTCCTCTAAGCTTGTTATAATAACAAATGCTTTATCCGTCATCGCAGAAGAAAAATCGCAGAAAACCTAAAGTTGCTGAAATCACGCGAATCCGTTAGCCATCAAAGTAGTTGAGGAGGAGCAGGTCGATTAATACATACTACCTACGCACTGTTTTTTTTTAAGAACCCCGATGAAAGCGGACTTTTTTCATTCTAAACCATGCAAGTAGAAGAAAATATGGAATGACCAAATTTTTAGGAAAATTTTAAGAATTCAGAGTTAAGAACTTTAATAATTATAGTTGTTCCTCCACGAACATTTTTAACAGAATGTAGTTTCTATAATTTGAAGGAATATTTCATCAAAGTGGTCCCAATTTTCCAGAATGGCAGTAAAATATCTTCTTTAAATAGTGGAACCTTTTCATGTACCTATGCGTTTCTGGAACTAAATCCAATTGAAAATGTACGATGGAATTATGATTCCATTGTAAATGTTCAATTGGATTAAGGTCCGAAGTGTCACTGGCCATGTTGTTGACGTAATATGCCTTTCCAGAAAAAAAAAGTTTTATCTCATTTGTTATGTAACAAGATGCATCATTATCCTGAAAAATGACTTCATGATCACCAAAACAATTTTCTATCAATCGAGTGAGGAAATTATGCAGAATTTCAATGTATTGCTTGTTGAGGTAATGATTGTCGTTTCCATTGATCTTTGAAATGACATGCAACCCCATTTCATGACTGACTTGAGAAATATATTTCTTTTCTTCAGTTATCTTCGGATGTTTCATATGAACAACATCTATCAAAAGTTCCAGGATCATCTCCTTAATAAATGAAGATTCTTTATTCATCACTGAATATCAATTTCATCAACTTGGTCGTACGGCCTGATAGTTCCTCTTCAGTCAACTTTAATTTTAAATTCTATTTGTGTGATATAGATGATATGACACTTTTTCTTTTTTCATTCAGCCAATTTTTGACTGCTGTATCACAAAAATCGACTCATCTTTGGACCCATTTGTTTTTTATTCGTTTTGATCAACATTTTTTTTTTTCAAGGCATATTTCTTTGACTTTTCTATTCTAATACTTGATAGTTAACCAGTAAGTTCTTTTTAATCACACCGTTCCTTGTACATTTGTAGAAAAATTCATTCTCCGCTGATTAGGAATAACCAACATCTTTCGCAATGCTTCACTATAGAGGGTCTTGAAATAGTTTTATGATCTTTTCCATTGTTTCGGATGAGAGTTCTTCTGTTCAGGACATGTTTCTTTTCAATTAACAATGGTTAAGCTCTTCTTATTGTTTGCAACAACTTTATTTTAACTGTTTTAACTGCTTTCTTTTAACTGTTGGAATTCATTCATTTATTTCTAGTAACGCGAATTTGAAGATCGATCCATATTTTTCCATGATATTGGATTATTCTGTTCTATTTTGCATTGCAAGGATAAAACAATCTGTTAATCTGAATGATTTAATCTACTTTAGTTTAAGTTATAATTTATAAAGCTGAAATGCTCAACTATTAAATATAATTGCCATACGTTTTATCTGTCATTAGCTTATATACTGCTAAATAAAAAAGTGAAAATCCTCTAAGTTTCCAAATCCATAACATTGACAGGGGTTGCATACAATATAAAAAAACATAGAAAACCAAACGTGGAAATTTCCATGATCACTTCGGTGTTCACTTTTGGCTAATGAATAAAAAATCTTGATCCCTCTTCCTAAAAGAACTTATTGGCCCTGTTCCTTAATTAGAAAAAAGTGTTAGAAAAAGAAGAAAATATATTAATTAGCGATGAACTCACACGATGTAATACCTCCTTTCCCCTAAACAAGAACTCCAGTGTAACAATTTGACTTAATGTAATTGTACATTGTACCGCTAGGTGTTGCTATTCTGAACTAGTATACCACGTGACGTATTTCTGTATAGCATTGATCAGTTCAATTTGCTTGCATTTATTTTTTTTCTATTCTCAACTAGATGGCCTCTAAAACTAGTAGATTTCCATTTTAACAGAAATGTATGTTTGTTTAGGTAGAAGTTAATGATTCTAATTAGTATTATCGTCACGTTTATGATTTGCGTGACTACATATAACGGTCAACGCCAGCGCACATCTTATAAGATTATTATTCAGTTTCAAAGTGTACAGGAAGTTATTCTATTCTCTCTGTTATAGAATTTTAATGGTACTGCTTTATTGATCATATTGGTATTATGTGCTATTTTTACTGGACTACGGTTATATACATACATATAAATCAATAATTTCATCCAACTGCAACTGGAAATATGACAGAAATAGAACCATCAAGAAAGCCTTCATTAGATGATAATCCCAGGATTAGGCAGGGTTTTAGTGTCGAAGAATCATTTCAAATAATCCAGTGTGCTTTAAAAGTACTTACCACACCAGCAGGCCTTCTTTTTACATGGAAATACTGGGCTCATGCAGATACAGCTATCCCCAAATATTGTATTTTCGGTTTTTTCTGCTGGTGAAAAAACAAGTTTAATCAGATATACAAATGTCTAATAAGAAGAAAAACCCGGCATCCAGCTTCAACAAGAAATACAACTGTAGTCCCATCGTCTTCTTTCTTTTTGCAAATTATATATTGATACACCTAAATATATAGAACATTTTACAATATATACATGATTGAAGTGACAAATCCCGACGGGAGGCAATTTTAAATGACTAGTTATTGGATACTGTGGGATTAGAACTCTCATTTTCCTGAACTGAATAATAATCAATGGTGATTCTGACACAAATGTTGATTTTATTTATTTCATATACAACTCATCTTAGATTAATTCTCTTTTTAAAAGTATATTTTCTCAAGCCACTTCTCATCAAATAGTGATGAATATTTGATAAATGTGTGTATTCATATATACAAACACATGTGAGGAAAATATGTTTATATGGTTCAGTTTAACCAGTGACTGAAATCTCATCACACAGCAGTTGGTATACATGACAACGTAATTTAATTAGATGGTCAGGCATTGATTAAAAAGTGAATGTGCGAGTGTATAACAAAAGTGTGCAAGATGGAGAGAGAAAGTAATTTTTCATAAGAGATATTATGAAAGGAAAAAATGGTGACGCGTCGTTAAAAGTAGTGCAAGTAGAAAATCAGACTCATAGACAGACAGATAGATAGATAGATAGATATGTTGATATGTGCGTATACATGAAACGTCTTCTCTGTTACACATTTTCACTTGAGATCAATTAGAAAATTTTCTTTCATAAAATTAATGTACCCAATCTATTTTTTGATATATTTAATATCAAAAAATAGATTGCATACATTAATGCATCCTTGTACTGACAATGCATTTATGGTCATTAGTAATCTTATATATATATATATATATATATATATATATATATATATATATATATTGTGACTGCAAATTGAACTAAAATCCCAAAACGGGACTTTATTTTCGCACGTGTAAAGACGGGGCAGGTTGGCACTTGATCCCCTACAGAAATAAGTCCTGTTCAGAGTTCTTCTCTCAGTCATATAAGAACTGGCATATTACATGAGGGAATAATTTAGGGCCAGACTGACCACCGCTGGCAAAGGGGTTCCAAATTTCACACTATCACACACCCACCAGGCCGCTAAACTTCTTTCTCTTAGATAATAGAAGAATACGTGCCTATAGGTCTTAGTTGTAATAATATTAATATGGTAGTAGTCGGCAACTCCAGTTTTCCGTGTGATACTTTAGGAATTAATAGGACAGTTCTAAGCAAGATAATATAAGGCGAATAGAAGCTGAAAGGAAAGCATGAAATAACAACATAGACCACATGGTAAAATGAAAATACATAGGTTCTTTACTACGGTTATATATATATATACGTTCAAAGTGTCAAAACATATAATAGGATAGTCCATGAATATAAATGTCTTTTCTTGGCTTTTATCCTTCTTCAAATTGAGAGAGAGAAAGTGGTAAACAAAATTTGGGTGTAAAGGAAAAATGTCCCAAAGTTACTTATCTTATTTTTTTGACGGGGTTCCACTGGAGAATTTTCTTCTTTCACGGGCTAATAGACTTTGTACTGTTTTTAATACTGGCTTGAAGGATTTGGGGTCCTTCGTGTCTCAGCTAATCTTTTGTCTTTAGCCGGAGTAAAATGGCTATGGTCCGACTGCCACGAGCCTTGCTCAAAAACTACCTTTTTTCCTATTTACTTCCGCTAGGGGGAAGGGAACCCCACTTCCGTTTTGGGGTCCCAGCCAATCATTTGGCTTCTCTCTCTTTCCCCTTCCGATGTCCGGCGACCTGAGGTCACTTAAGTGTGAACATCTGGTCTTCTGTGTGACCCACATTCCTTCCTAACGGTCACTTTTTGACTGCTTGATACTCTCATTCAATATGGGAGGATAGTATCAGCCCTACCTCTTCGTCTCCGTGAGCCATCACGTGACAATATATATATATATATATATATAATGAGTGTGTTTTTATATCGGCAGCAACATATTGTCTTGTGTGCATATCTTATTAAAGATGAGAAACAACGATTTAGAGTTGATTTTGTTTGTTTGTTTTTTCAAATTCAGGAGTGAGGTGTCGCTTTTTAGTAATTATCTAAATGTGTGATCATGTAAGTCCAGTACATGTACTTTCGACTTTCCTTGCTCATTGACGAGGATGTCGGAACATCAAAATGACTAACGAAAATCGAAAGTTTATGCACGAGGGTGACAGAATCAAACATTTCTAACAATCAACGCACAACCTTCATCTTGAGGTATATGAAACATGAAAAAGTTAATAGAATGGTATCTTCTAAATAGTTGTCAGTCATCTTTAATAAAATAGGCCTACAATATATATATATATATATATATATATATATAAAGTTTGGATATCGTACATAGAAAATCAAGGGGGCTTAGTACAGCCAGTTTCTTGCCTATGCGTTCATATATATGGCGGCATACACACATGTATATATATAATTCTAAATATATAGTGTACACATATATATATATGTATACATATATATGAAAGTAAATAATGGAAACGAATCCGACAGTACGGAGAAAACTTGTAAAACTTGAAAAACTAAGTAATCCAAAATTTATGAATATTAAACATTAAAATGTTTAAGTTTTAATGCACCTTCGTCAGGAATTTATAAATTTTAAACATACATCGTTGTTCTATCAACACTTGTTTCACCATTCTAAAGTCCTGACGAATTTTCATTAAAATCGAATCGTTTTAACTCGAATTTCCTTCTAATAAACTCATCAATATTGGATTATATTATTTCTGACTTTTCTCCATATATATATATATATATATATTGAGAAGTACTTCCTATAAATACTACCAAATATATGTCTAAACTAAGTTCGTCATTGATGCGCAGGCTTCGGGTCTTCAAACACCAGAAAAGCTCAGCCGGTGTCCCGGACCTCCATCTTTAAAGGCTTTTTTTCCATTGCTTGCTTGTTTATATAGTTAAACAGTTCTATATTATTTCACAAAAACGTTCCTCAATTCAAAATCTTCAATCTAACATTCACACAAATACACCAACACACACACGTATATATACATTGTTAGATTTGAATTACAAAGCACAAGATTTTTACAACAGTCAACCCTCAGAAATGAAGAGAAATATCACAATGTCTAAACAATTACTAAAATATAAGGGGCAGGTTTCGAACATCGCTTGTGTTGGTGAACCATACGTCTGATATATATATATATATATATATATATATATATATATATATATATATAATAAAGGGTTGTCGGACAACTGTATTCATCATTATTGTAATTTTCACAATGTTTCGACAGATATGTCCTCCCGCATTCTTCAGGTGTTTGTCGAACTCGGGAACCTACACGGAACTTCGAACTACGTCCTCTATTGAATTCCGTTAGCCATAACCTGGGACGAGTGTTATTTATTCCTGTATTGTTACTCATCTGCAGTTAGGATTGGACCTGCAACCTCCATATGCTTGTCTCCTAAGAAGCGTAGGGAACCAAAGCCTATAACCGTTACGGTGTATCCTGCAGGACAGATAAGAGTGAATTTCGGGGACTTTTAAACTTAATGTTCTTACTTGACTAGCATTACTACTATTATGTATGATTTTTTACCTGTGCTCATATTCAGATTTTTTAACAGAATCAGAACAGGCGACCCCCGTAGATTTAATAAAGGACGTACTTTGAAGTTCTGTGTAGATTCCCAAGTTCGAAAAATACCTGAAGAAGACCGGAGGACATATCGGCCGGAAGGTTGTAGGAATAACAATAAAGATGAAGACAAAAGTCCGAAAAACTTTAATGATAAAAATCATTAAGCTTCGTCTCAGAAATTTAGACAACTGATATATATATATATATATATATATATATATATATATATATATATATATATATATGTGTGTGTGTGTGTGTGTGTGTGTGTGTGTGTGTGTGTGACAACCCGCTGGCGCGAGCAGGATTTGGTACGAGGTCAGTTTTTAAACGTAGTATGACAGGTTTAATTCAGAATTTTCTTTCTTTTGACCGGTTACTATACAAAGTTTTAATAGTTCCATCTGCTTTAGTATTTGTCAACAGCTAGAAGGATAATACTTGGATACATACCTCTCCCAAGTGTATTAGCACAATATGAAATGCAACTCGACTGGTCTTAAATTTGAACTCGGGTCACAGTGTCTATTTCTTACAACAATTATAGCACGAGGATCAGCACACACACATACACACACTTGTGGTGGAAATTCCTAATAAAGCTCGATAGCATTTGTTTTAATTTTCGTTCATCTATATTCGTCTTTTTCCAGAAAAATAAAATCTCTAATAGTGTTTCAAAGATGAACAACATCGAAATTTACATTCTTACAAACACTACATTATCATTTTAATACAAAAAAAATATTTCATGACAAAATAAATTAATTTTCTAAGGATCTTCGAATAGATTAATTACTTCTATTACGTATAGAAAATCGTATAAGTCAAAAGAATTGGGAGAAAAACAACTTACAATCCTCCTGCGGATGATTCGTTCTTAAGCAAATGGCTTCTTACCAGCGGTGCAGCAACGGATAGATATCAATGAATAGATGCTAACTTAATGCTGATTAAATATAACAGACACCTTCAAAGGAGAATAAGTAGAAAGAGTTGCTTATGCCTGAGATTGCATCGTAATCTTCGTAATTTAAACAAATTTATGCGCATAAAAGTTTGTTTCCTTTTCCCGTACATGAAATCTTGCTCACGGTGATATATAGAAAGCTGACACTTGAGTCTCAGCAAATATATACACACACACACACATATATATATATATATATATATATATATATATATATATATATATATATATATATGTGTGTGTGTGTGTGTGTGTGTGTGTGTGTGTGTGTGTGTGTGTATAATTTGCTACATGATTTATTAATAGATAGTGATTAATAACGGTGACTATAATCTAAATATATATGTATGTGTGAATGTGTATGTGTGTGCCTGTGTGTGATCTTACATATTTCTCATCATTAATTGAAGTGATTGTTTACATTTGGATCAACACTTTTAATTTTCGTTGGGTTCGAGTTAAAGTAAGAAACAAAGAAAAAAAGAAATCAAATTAAGAAAGAAGAGAAAATTCAAAACAAAGATAATGTAGCAAGTGATGTAAGCAAGAAAGGAGATTACAAGCCCAAAACAACATTTTTTTTTTGATAGCTGGAAGAAGAAAATCTTCAAAGATCCAAAGAGAGAAAGCAAAGGAGTTTAAGTAGTATAATTATTACCTAAGTTTGGTTTGGTTTAGTTTAATGGCACATCAACTTTAGTGGGTTTATTTAATACCAAAATCATTCTCGTAAAAGGACACGAGTGATACTATATAAACCATTGTTCTTTAACGTATCGGATAAAGGACTTCATATTTCTCTCAAGAGAATTCGTCTAACAGTGAACGTATTAGGACGACTGGAGTTTGAACTTGCTTACAAGGATTTCGCAATCCAGTACGTTAGCCTTTACGCCACGCTGAATCACCCAAATATTACTGACCTATCAGCCGTTTAAAAATCTCAAGTATATAATGTAATTTCTGAAATAAATGAGGTAACCGAATTACATTTTATTATCATGTTTTCAGACAAGTTTGCCTTATCTTTCTTTGTCCGGGCCATTGGCTTAATGAGTAGAGTGTTCGCCAATGGTCCGGGAGACCAGCGTTCAATCCCAGGTCGAGTCATACCAAAGACTTTAAAAATGGTACTTGATTCGCCTTACTTAACACTAAGCACTATAAGATGAGGATCAAGGGTAAACTGGAGCAATCTAGGGAATGAAGTGGCGCCCTACCCTACACCTCGGTGTGGTAGCTATTGAAAAGGAACCTTCTGGTCACCTTCGACCAAGGTCGCCAACTTTACTTACTTCTTTGTCAATATATATAGTTTGCCTTATCTTTCTTTGTCAATGTATATATATATATATATATATATATATATGTGCGTGTGTGTGTGTGTGCGTGTGCGCGCACGCGCCGTATTGACCTATAAGCTCTTCTATAACCATATTTACCAACCCTTCCGCTCTGTATGATATGACACAAGGTCAATTTTAAGTGAAGTTTAACAGGTTTGTATTCCGAGTTTTCCTTCTCCTAGACTAGTTGACTCACCAAGGCTTAAGAACCTAGTCAGCCCTACTATTTACATATAGCTAGAGGGAGAATAATTGGATTCATACCTTTCCCAAGGGTATAAGTGCTATGTGAAACTCAATCAGTCTCGTCCAGGATTTGAACTCGAGTTGCCGTGTCCATTTGTTGTATAGTTACATACATATACATAATACAAATATATGCAGAAACATAGTCAACAATAATGACGACTTCAATGAACGAACAAACACACTTCTTTATAAAAATATAGCTCTCACACTTTATTCTCGAAAGGGTGAGATTTATTGTGTGTGAGAGGTGAGTTGGATACGGGGACAGACTGCTACATATTCACCCCAAGTTCTTCTGACCATAGAAGCACTTCTTTTGCATTCTGGCTGGGCTGCTCAACCATGGGTCACTGAGGGCCCAAAGCCCTATGTCTGCTGCTGGCTCTCAATTCGGCATCTTGTCTCCAACTGCAACTCGAACATACCAAAATCGTCCGTAGCACCTGGTTATATAATTGTCTGACACCCACCTGCTTCCGCTTATTTACACAGGTGCATCTCTTGATTGACGGCTCGGTTGAGGGTCAATATGTTACACATTTTCTACGACGATAACTATCACACCACGGACACCTCCTCTTCTATAACTGTGCACATATTTACATGCAATAATGCAAATGAGTGTCGGTGGTATCTTACATATGTGAATGCATATGCAAATAAGCGTAGTGCATATATATGCATATGCGTGTGCGTTCAAGTGTATCTGTATGACCATATATAAGCATACTCGTAGCGTATAAGTATGTCTATGTAAGTACATGTATCCGTGTGTATAATAATTTAAACTGGTATCTAAACAATTTAGGAGATGGCTGGTGGACACAGAGGACCACCATTCAGAGCTGAAATCGGCTGGCAGTTCAAAGAGTAATGGGTAACTGAAAGCAGTAGTAATCAATTGGCCATTTGACACTAAATACGTCCGCTATCAATATTACGATAGTTAAGTTCTCGTGAGCTGAGTAACGCACACGCCGCCCACGGAATTTTCTCGCTGAGGAAGAGTACAGCTGACTCGTGACTTACACAATATCGACTAAAACAGACAAATGGCGGTCACTTGATTAAAACAACACAAGATGGGGTGAGAGGCAGGTTAGTAGACGCCTCACAACTGAGGTACCAGTGAATTGATAAGGCCACACACGCACACACACCTACGTATATATTACATTGGTATATAAATTTATATATATATATATATATATATATATAGAGAGAGAGAGAGAGAGCTGTCAAAAAATCTCAATGATAAAATGGAATAAGCATGGTGATAGCGTTTAATTATGTCTATGAAAGTAAATGTATTGATGTGTATGATAATTTAAACTGGTATGAAAAGAAGTCAGGAGTTGACTTGTGGACACCCTGGACTGTTTTAAGCTGGAATCGAAAACCAACTAATATTGTGTTAATCGGACATCTTACCCCTTAACTATCGTCATTTCAAAGTAAGGGAGGAAATTCTGAGGTATATATACATATACGCTGATCGGCTACTGGAGTGCTTCATTCATGAAAAGAGCTTTGCATTAACGCGCATGTTGCAGTCGGCAATTCCCCACTTGAGTACTCAATCGTCAAGGAGAGTATATATATATATATATATATATATATATATATATAAAATCCTATGTCAAGTCATACCAAAGACTCAAAAAAATGGTACTTGATGCCTCTTTACTAAACACACACCATTATAACGTACTGGGCGAGGTTAAGGTGAGCAATCCAGGGAAAAGAGTAGCGCCCTCCACAACACATCTGTTTGTAGCTATTGAAAAGGGAACCTTCGGGTCGCCCTCAACTATGGTCGGCCAACTTTTATATATATGAAGCAACATGAATCTATATACACACACATATATATATAAAGCTGCCCCCCCACACACACGTATATATATATATATATATATATATATATATATATATATATATATATCTGTGTGTGTGTGTGTGTGTGCCAATTGCTAAATCAATAATTGCGTTGTCGTCGGTAACAACCCCTTAGAGAACAATTTTAAGTCTTTCATAAAAATAGACCTTGCAGGCTTGTTCTCCACCTGGCCTTAAGAACGTCAGAATGTTTTATTATTTAAATGTTTGTAACCTCCAGCTTTAGCAAAATTACATATTGATAAATTTAACCTTGTGATTCACTTATTCATTAAAAATATACAAAAATTTCAAGTGTGGAATTTCAGATTTTGTCTGCGAAAATCGTTGAACCTTAACTCACATGACATGCAAAATGTTTTCT
>OY757907.1:26543294-26695794 GCA_963585895.1 Sepioteuthis lessoniana | reverse complement strand
CTTATATATATATATATATATATATATATATATATATATATATATATATATATACTTGAAATGTAAACGTACAAGAAGGTTTGTAAAGTTTATATTTGCATCTAAAGTTTCTAAAGTTTATATAAAACCTTTTTTTATTTGCAGTTCTTCAAACATTTTATATATATATGTGTGTGTGTGTGTGTGTGTATGTGTGTGTTTGTGTGTCTGTGTGTGTGTGTGTCTGTCTGTGTGTGTGTTGTGTGCATGCATTTAGGCAATAAATTGTTATTAAGGCAAGTTTTATTAAAGACGATGGAAAACTATTTAGTTTTTTGTAATTGTAATTTTTAAAATCTAGTTATTTTTCTTGTGTCTGGAATGAAGTGATAACGAAATTGTTCCATCTCTTCTCCCCAGGCCCTTTCAACATAACTTTTGGTCGTCATCAGAGGTCATGTAGTTTGAGTTGACAGATTAGTTTGAGTTTTATCGCTTTGATTATTTGTGGCGTTTTTACTTTAAAATCATCAGTTTGAAAGTTTTCACCGTTTTGTTTGAGAACGTTCTTTTGGAAAAATTTACTATTAGGCTTAGTAATTCTACTTATTGAAAATATCCATTACGTTAGTACCTATGTTAAATTCAATTTTATTTATGCTTGCTTTTTTTTGAAAAAATATACATATTGCTTGTATTATTTGTAATCGTTTTTTATTACGACTTCTATACATAATTATTGTATTATCTGTGGGAATCTTCCTTACATAGAAAGATGTAAGTTGGTCAGTGCTATTGATGTGTTTTATAATTAAATGTTGTTATGTGGTGCTATTTTCAAAAAGGTGACAAGTGAGGCAACAAGATGTTGTTGTTGTTGTATAACCAATGTAGATATTGTTTCTTCTTCACTACGTTTCGGCCGAAAGGTGGTGAAGAAGAAACAACACAAAAACTATCAAGATGAAGACAAAAAGTCCGCAATGAATTAAAAAATAATTCTCACATGAGCTTTGTTGTATTAAATTTAGTGCATTACATGATGAGTTTTACTTTTTTTGTTTTTCTATGGGTTTCATTTGTCTTTTTATAAAGTTTTTTATCGCTTGTTCGTATAACTTGTAGTTATGGTTAATTTCCTTTCTTTAATGTGAATTAGTTCAGTGGCTGTTATTGGTAATGTTGTTATTTTTGTGAATGTTATGAGGGTATAGTTTCATTTGTTGATCGACTTGTTTATTAGGTAAATATCTATTAAAAAAGGTTTGTTTTATGTTGGTAAATTCTTTGTAAAATATTGACATAGATGATGAGATGTAAAATGCCCACTCAATTAAGTGTTTTATGATTGCTATTTCATATTTTGTGGAACATTCTCTTTGGTAGTCAAATAGGGTGAAATTGTAACAGGTAGGCTAGAAATAGGTTATTATTGTTGGGGTCTGTAAGTACATCAAGGAAAAGGATATTTTATTTATGTTGGGGTTGATAGTAAAGTTTATTACGGATTTTTCTTCTCAAATTTGTTAATTTCGTCGTATGAGCATGTTGCAATGAAAATGCCTCAATATAGCGGACGTATATCTTTGGTCAAATTACTATTATTACTTTGAATATTTCGTTTTCGATGTGGGACATGTAATATTGGGAAAGGGTAAGACATAGAGAAGACCCTATCGGAATACCGTCAGTTTGTATATATATATATATATATATGTGTGTGTGTGTGTGTGTGTGTGTGTGTGTGTGTGTGTGTGTGTGTGTGTTGCCGGAGGGATCAAAGAATCGGACTTTTGTGGTACAAGTAATGAGCTTTTCGAGGATTTTTGGTTGTATAGCTAGAGGAAAAATTAATGGGTGATTTTAGACGTTTTCTATAATTATTTCTATGCTTTTCTGAACTGGAACGCAAGTAGAATGTTTTTGACATCAAGTAATACGTTCATGCATTTGTTGGGTGGCGGATCGAGTTTTAAATTTCTATGAATTCATGTGTTGAATTGATTCTCTATTTATTTGGGATATACGCTACTGTTATATTGCTGAGGATTTTGGACATGTGGTGTACGGCAATAGGAATCAGTAAAATAATTGGTCTAATTAGGTTACCTTGTTTGTTTTATTTTATCATATATGCCTCTGGTTTTGTTGTCGCGAGTTATTTTTGTTAGTTAAATGGATCCGATTCCTGCATTATTAGTTATGACAAATTTGTTTATGTGCTTTTTAAGATGGTTTTGTCGTTGAGGATATATATATATATATTTTTGTCGGTTTTATCAAATATAACGAAAGTATTGATCTTGTCAACAGTCCAGGTTGTTAAATAGTAGGCTGGCTGCTTCTAGTGTTAGGGTTTGTAGTTTGGTTTAGGGCTTTGGGTTGAAACGGTTTTTGATTACTTCAGTATTCAGAAAGTCCAGAAAAACAAAAATTATATCAAGTCTGGTTATATGTATGTCTTCTAAAAACAATTTTAGGGCACTATGTGTATATCGTGGAGACTGGAAGCTGATGACAGAAAATCGATCCATTTCGAAAAAAATATGATCCACGGTGATTGTGAAGCATTTGAATCACGTAGGCACATACTATCTATCTTGGAACGTGTTCTTCCGAAACAGGAATGGACCACAGTTCTTTTAATTCTGAAAATGTTTGTAACATCTACTGTAGGGTCTGTTTGCCCACTGCTGCACTTGCTTGTGATATGATATCTGATTTTACACAGATCCTTCCGCAACAACCCATAGGTATTTAATGTCCATGACAAAGTATGTGGGCTTTTAGCAGGTTGTAGAAGCCACATGTGAGTTCTCAGGGTTAATTTCAACACTAAACGTGGTTGTCTTTGCTTTCTCACATAGGCGGCAGGGTTTTCAAGGATAAATTTGGCCTGGGCCACTTGCGTTCATTGGAATTGAGGAGACGGCCTTTTTCAGAAAAAATGTAGCCGTAATTTGGGGTGGGGGACTATGTGTTGTTTTATTTGATTATGTATCAGAGATTTTGCCTCGCGGGTCTAGTGACTTCTAAACTATATTTTAAAGACAGCAGGAAACTTATTTCACTAGCAGTAGGTCTTTGTTGAATTCCCCCGCCCCAGTTCTTTTTCAGAATATTTATTAAATCTTGAAATATCAATCAGTCAATAATTATTAACAGAAAGTTTGTTTAATTGTGTGAGCAAATAACATGAACGTCTTCTTTAAGACATAATATTGTCTTTGGGCAAATATATCTTCCATGGCGTCAGTGAATATTTATTGAAATCAAGCAAACCAGGAGGTTACCTCATAATGTCTCTTAAATGTCAAGAGAGCGTCAAGATATATGAATTCTAAACCAGACGAAAAGGCCGTACGGAGTTACGAGGGTATAGTTAGTTTTTTGTTTTTGTAATTTGTATTTGACCTTTTAATAGGTAAAGTACGATGTTGTACAATTTGCATTTGCAGACATGATTTTGTGTGATCAGTTAGATAGATAGATAGAGAGATAGATAGATAGATAGATCGCAGCGAATATACTGAAATTGATATATGAATAGATGATTTATATGAAGATAGATAGATAGATAGATATCAAATCGACAGTGCATTGTTCGAGCTACTAATGTAAAAGCATATTAATGAATATTCACTCAAATATTTCTATTGAAATTATCAATAATATGAACTTAGGTATATGCCAGCTAACAAATTATTAAAAAACCACATACATTGACATATAAGGTGAACAGCAGTGTGTGTGTGCATGTATATGTGTGTGTGTGTGCACGCTTAGTGTCTGTGCATGTTTCTATATATATATATATATATATATATATATATATATATGTGTGTGTGTGTGTGTGTGTGTGTGTGAATAACTATTTGTATGTATGCAGCCAGATAAGGGCTTGTGTAGATGTGTTTCTTTTCTTTCTTTTTACAAGCAACAGTTCTCTCTGCAATGTAGCTTGCAATATCCCTTCATAGAAAACTACTGAGACATTACTTGAAGGGAAGATTTCTAATCAATAAAAACGAAAGATCATATCAGTATAGAAATGCCTATAATGAATAATTCAGTTCTGTACGATTGGCAATCACTATACAAATACATGCCAGTCTATTCTTAAAAGCTTATTTTACTTCTAACATGCCTTTGAATTGATTACCGAAATTGTGCATGGCATTATTCCAAGACGATTTTAATTCTCTGATTTTTTTTGTGAAGATTTGTTTCATTTCTTCCAACACCCAGAGCTGTACAAATGGACTCTGTGAGCTGAGTTCAAAGTCTGGTTGAGAAATTTTTGTTGTTTGTTCGCCAGTGGCCCGGGAGACCTCGGTTCATTCCCAGGTTGAGTCATACCAAAGAAACAAAAAATGGTACTTGATGTCTCCTTGCTTAACACTCAGCATTATAAGGTATGGATGAAAGGTAAAGTGGAGCAATCCAGGGAAAGGAACATCGCTCTCCCCAACATCTTGGTGTTGTGGCTATCGAAAAGGAAACCTTCAGGTCACTCTCGACTACAGTCGCCAAATTTACTTTTTACTATTTCCTCTCATGTCAATGCGAAAAGCGTAAGTCGAGTTCTGCCCTTATCATTTGAAATGGATAAAGAAGTCAACCATTATGGGGGTAGGATGAGCGTTCCGCAAACAATACATCTCTTTGCGATCGAACTATTATTTGCGTGATTCTTCCAGAAACCTTTGCAGACACATTTTAAGAAGTGGTCTCACATCTTTCTCTGTCATTCAGAACTCCTACGAAAATATTATGATTAAGTATGGAAATGACTAAACAGGAGTTGTTCTTGTAATTGTAATCGATATTTCTGTTTATGTAGTCTTCGAGACGTTTTATCGATGTATCGACTCTATTTTCAAATCTGGTGAATCTTCTTCCTTCTCTTTTTGACACGTTCTTGCAAGTTTTTCAGGCTAGCGTTAACTGATGGCCTTTCACAGGGGTCGGAGTGACTTCAAGTCTCCTCGTGTTTACATAAGTCTTCTGACCAATCTTAGCAATATTCCTTACTCTTCAATCTCCGTACCAAGATCGTTCCAAACGCATCAATTTCAATTTATATCACTATATCACGGTTGTTATTATTATTATCATTATTATTTATAGTACTAATTATTATTAATAGTACTAAGAGAAGTAGTATTAGTTGTAGTAGTAGGCAGAGAAGATATAAGCACTTGAAGACATTCAGAAGAGCTACATTTATTGAATGGTATCTGCGAAGAGTAATACACACGGTTCAAAAACATACATTTAATCTTAACAATTAAACAACGAATATCTGATACTAAATCCAATTTTAAAGGTCAATGTTACATTTAATTTTGCATAACCAGTTCAATTTGAAATCAGTTTGTTTTGTTTTTATCTAACCTACCAAGCAGGCCCTAATCAGTTTTATTATCAATTACTTAACTTTTCCTAATCTTTCATACTGAGTTAGAGATATTCGAATACAAACATTCTACCATTGAGAAAATTGGTTAATTAGTACACATAGGACATGGCTTGTAAAAAATTGTATCAATAATTCAAATGATATAATTCAATTTGTTTAACTTATAATTTATGTAATCTAGTTTCAGCTATTAAATATACAATACTTTGAGTTTCATATGTCATTAGTTTATTTACTGCAACATAAAAACACAGGGTGATCATCTTTATGACTTAGTTGCCGTGATAGTTGAGTCTATTAATTATTTTATTATCTGGTTAGGTCAGGTCGCGAGTTTTTCGGTTAGCTAAAAATCTTTGAGCGGAAATGTAAGTTAAATTGGAAAATTCAAGCGAGTGCACCCCGACCAGGATATGAGAAAATTCTACTCAGGAAGACCAAATGTAAACAAAATAGATTCATGTCTTGTCACAAGTTTGATTGAAGAAATAGAAACAGTGAATTCGGGGATACGTGAGAGATGACGCAATAATTTTGAGGGATACAATCACACGTATGATATACTGAATTTAGATATAGAAAAAAATTGCGGATTTTGGAAAAGTTGTCAGTTGTCAGTAAGAAGTCGGCGTTCAGAGACTTCAGTTTGGGTCAGGGGCATCTTTGCGTCTGTTCATAGACCCTTACCGTATGTCCTCCGATCACCGAATAGTCACGGCAAAAATACGACTAAGCCTACGAAAAAACGCCACATGAATAGAGACCACCAAACACTATGATTGGTCCCTTTTCAACAACAGAGGTATAAGACATAAATATGTAGTAGAATTGAGAAACAGATTCGAGACACTACAAGAGAAGGCGGAAAAAGGTACCCCAGATGAAGAATATGAGAGTTTCGTTAATGCGTACCGCGAGGCGGCAGCGAAGTGTATTCCAACAAAACCTAGAACTAAACATAGAGTCCCATGGGAAACGTTAGCGGTGAGAGAAAAACGACAACACGTGAAAACAGCCTCCAAAAGCTATAGGAAGATCCCAACAAACACAAATGCCCGAAAACTAAAAACGGCACAATATCAATTACCAGGCATATATATGAAAGAACAGACAGAATACATACAAAATCAGATAGATAAGATTAAAGACTCAGTGGAAGATAGGCAATCTAGGATAGCCTGGTAAACAATAAAAGAAGTGAGTAGAAGGAAGAGCACAGTCAAAGCAAAACTGTAAGCTGCAAACCAACAAGAAAGAATAAAACTGTGGAAACAGCACTTCGAAAACCTACTAGGAAACCCACCGAAAGTAACGCATGAACCAATCACCAGAATAATTAGTAAGCAATTGGACATTAAATTGGACCGTTTACTCAAGAAGAACTCGACTGGGTTCTTAGAAAAATTAAAAGTAGGAAAGCTGCCGGGCTTGACGAGATTCCCCCAGAAGTATGGATAGCCAGAAAATTCGACGACATACTGCTCCGACACTGCAACGCAGTCTATAATCAAAATCCGATAGACCGATAGATGAAGAGATGTATCATCCCCTTCCCTAAAAAAGGTGACTTCTGATTAGCCAAGAACTACCGAGGCATAACACTTACATCCATAGCAGCCAAAATTTACAATGCCCTACAACGAAACCGGATAGAACCCAAAATAGACAACATCCTCAGGAAAAGACAAAATGGCTCCAGAAGAAATAGATCCACGACCTCACAAATATTAACCATCCGTAGAATCCTTGAAGGCGTACGGTCAAAAAAAAACTACAAGCGACATTCATATTTGTCGACTTTACCAAGGCCTTTGATTCAATTCACAGAGGGAAGAAGGAACAAATCCTACTAGCATACAGCCTACCTAAAGAAACCGTAACAGCAATAACGATTCTCTATAGAAACACTAAAGTGATTGTACGTTCACCAGATGGATACACAGAATATTTCGACATTGTATCAGGAGTACTACAAGGAGACACGCTAGCCCCATACCTCTTTATCATATGTCTAGACCACGTGCTTAGAACATCGATTGATAAAATCAGAGAAAACGGCTTCGAGCTGACAAAGAAAAGATGCAGAAGGCACCCCGTAAAAACAATTACCGACGCCGTCTACGCCGATGACATAGCGCTGCTGGCAAGTACACCCAACCAAGCCGAAACAATACTGCATAGTTTGGAACGAGGCACCCCAGGTATTGGCCTCCATGTCAATGCACAAAAAAAGGAATATATGTGCTATAATCAAACAGGCGACATCACCACACTAGATGGAACCCCTCTTAAACTAGTGGACAGATTCACCTACCGCGGAAGCAGCGTATCATCAACAGAAAAGGACATCGACACGCGGCTAACGAAGGCATGGACAGCTATCGGTAGACTATCGATCATATGGAAATCAGACCTGACCGATAAATGAAACGCAGTTTCTTCCAAGTAGCGGTTGTATCGATACTGCTGTATGGATGCACCACTTGGACGCTAACCAAGCGGCTGGAGAAGAAGATAGACGGCAATTACACAAGAATGTTGCGAGCAATATTAAACATGTCCTGGCGGCAACACCCCACAAGGCACCAACTATACGGCCACCTGCCTCCTGTCACGAAAACTATCCAATTTAGACAAACCAGACATGCAGGTCACTGCTGGTGAAGCAGGAACGAGCTCATAAGTGACGTTCTCCTATGGACCCCCACATATGGCCGGGGAAAGCAGGACGACCAGCTCGGACATACATCCAGCAGCTATGTGAGGATACGGGATGTAGCCCTGACGACCTGCTAGAGACGATGAACGAAAAGGAGAAGTGGCGAGAGAGGGTCAGGGATATCCATGCCTGTGGCACGACATGATGATATATATATATATATATCTTGTCCATATGTTGTACGTTCATATTTGGAATATCTTCTCTAATTGTTTCTTAAGAGTTTTATTTTTTTCATTTTGTCCTATTGAAAGTGAATCTTTTTTCAACAAATCTTTTAAGCCCATTGATGGGATCCTCACTGATAGTACCACTCTAGGACATAATAGATTTAGCAGTAATGGTAAAATAGGGGTAACCCATTAGTTTCCAGATCTTCGGGAAAGCGACGCCGTTATCTGTTGCAGTTCAGTTTAATACCGATGATATCCTGTTTTGGTAGGTCTTACACTCCAACAGTCAGCGTATTCGAAGCCACACCGTGAGGAGGATTTCTACTTTGGGGTTTAAAGCCAAATAAGCGACAACCGATTGTCGTCTAGTCTTTTTGTACTTGTATTGATTTTTTGATGGGTAAAAAGAAACAATGGTGGAGAAAATAGCACGTACGTTCATTTAATTCTTCGTCGGGCTGATAAATATTTCTGTCCCTATAATATTTAATTTTCTTTTCTTACAACTAAGAATAATTATTTTGCCTGAAATATTCGGAAAAGTTAATACTTAATAATTTTTATTCGATTAGATTTATTTTACCGGCATGGCAAACCCTCTGGAATATTTTGCACCTAAATGTTTGATAACTGCGTTCAATTTACGTTTATATTATAGTAATTTACGAACCTCTTTGCTTCGATGTGGCACAAGGCCGAATAAATGGGGCGCCGAATGAGACTCGAACTCACTCGTGTAGGTTTGCTAGTCTAACTTGCTAACCGTTATACCACCAGAGGTGCCCACGTTCATATATATGTTTGCGCACAGATGTATGGTATTATGTATTTCTGTCTGATGAAATAGTTTGCATATAATTAGACTAGTTCACATACTTCGGCATCACTATTTCATCTCCTAAAAGATACACATAGAAAAGGCATGGACTGCTCTTGACAGTTGATCATATGGAAATCTAATCGCTCTTATAAAATAAAACAGGATTGCTATCAAGCTGTGGTCGTTTCGGTACTACTGTACGGTTGTACTTACTAGATTCTAACGAAACGCTTGCAGCAAAGGCTAAATAGGAGCTAATCAAGAATGCTACGTACTGTTTTGAACAAATCGTAGAAGTAACACTCCACAAAAAACGACCACCTACTTCCCATTTAACAAATCACCCAACTCGGACGAACAAGACATGCTGGGCTCTGTTGAAAAAGGAAGGATCAACTCATAAGCAACGTTCTCCTATGAACTTCTATACATGATAACATCAGTGTTGGCCGACTTACAAAGATTTACATTCATCAGCTCTATGCGTCACCAGAAGCAATCATTGGAGATCGTCTTACCTGCCAGGAGGGATGGACCATAGAAAGGGTTGGTGTGTATGAGAGAGAGAGAGAGAGAGAGAGAGAGAGAAAGAGAGAGAGAGAAAGAGAGAGAGCGTAAAGGAACGTTGAGCCATGAACATAACTTGGTGATAAAGAGATGGTTTAAAATAATTATTTCTATCTAATAATATTATTTTTAGCACACTTTTAAATGGTTTCAAGTAAGAAATAATGTTTGTTTTGTTTTACTTTAAGGCATACAAACCTCATAGGTCATTTAATGCCGAATCAAGTTAAGGAAAATAAGTTTGAAAAGAAATTCAAAGGCGAGTTCTTAGGAATTAATGATAAATCTTAGATATTTGTTTTTTATAAGGAGTTTTAGAAATAATTCTTAATGAACAATTATAGCTTCACGCAAATAATCTTAATAAAATAATTGACGGTTATATGGCATCAAGTATTCCTATGGAATACAGATCATTTTAAAACAGATCTATGTCACCTATAGGTAAAACGCTATCAATTACTTTGTCCCAGGGTCATAGTGGACAAAATATTCATGACAATGAAGGGGTACTTCACCGCCACTAGATCTCAAGAATTAGTGCTTCTTCATTGGATGAAGTCTAGTGTTATACCGACGACAATCATTTTTTGTGGGTAGGGTAGCCATCTACAGAGGATACAGACAGCCTATTCCAGGCCACACTAAGGATTAATGATTTTGGTTCTTATTCTAATTATGGTCGTTGTTTCTGTTGCAGGGGGTTGGCGTTTCCGTGTCCTAATAGCTTATGTGCTGGACTGCGACTTCGAAGTAAACCGGTTTGAAATATTACGTTCCTTTTTGAACTAGTACCCGAGGAAAAGGTATGAACCCCTTATCTCGCCTGCAACAGATAAAAAAGTACGGCTACTCTTTTTTCTACAATGAAGGCTTTTGAAATAAATTGCTTTGATATGTCATTAAAATTAAAGAAACCAAGATCATTACTGCTGTTAATAGGAACATTTTTCGTCCGGTTTATTATGGATGTACTCATTGTAAGATGCACGCATCAGAAGAATAAATGTAAATGTCTTCGTTTTTACAACCCGTAACTGAGTTACTTTACTATAGGTATACTCTTCTTTTGCTGAGTCACTAAATAGTTTTGATTGTCCTGTCAGCTGGGACTGTAGAATACAGAGACTGCTTCTCTGCAGAGGGGTAAGACTCCCCCTATGAGAGTCCTTGATATGACACTAAACAATCTGATGTTGAGGTTACAGTAATGCTGGAGCTTTGGGAAATGTGGAGTACCCCTTCGTTGCCATCACTCCCAGGTCAAATCTGGTAACCCCTGATAGGGTCTTATCTATGGGTCAAATAGAATTAAACTGTGTACTTATCCTAAACAAAACTATTTGAAATAGAACTGTTTTGTCAATCAAACTGCATGCTTATGCTAAACTGTATTGCTTGAAATAGAACCGTTTTGTCAATTAAACTACGTTCTCATGTTAAACTGAATTGCTTAAAATAGGACTGTTTTGACATTTAAACTACGTAATAATACCAAACTTAACTGTTTGAAATAGAACTGCTTTTTCATTTAAACTGCGTACTTATGCTAAACTGAATTGTTTGAAATGGAAATGTTTTGATATTTAACTGAGTGTAAATAAAAAACAATACATAAACTAAACTGAATTGTTTGAAATATAATTCTATGTATAAAAATGGATTTGGCAGTAAATAATCTACAATGGTTCATACCATAAAACCAAACCAAACTAAACTTAACAGTTTTGCTGACTCTCTCCATTATGCCATTTATTTTAAAGATTGGATGGCTGCTCTTGGGCCTCTTAAAAACTGCTTTAAGAGATGGTTTCGTCAGCATGCGTTCATTAAATGCCACCCTATGTCTGCTATTGTAATATCACCATCATAATCATCATCATCATCATCTCGATCTGCTTGAAAGGAGTTCCCTTACCCTCTCTCGCTAATCGCGTCTGTCACCCATTGCTTCCGGTCGGTCTTCTGGACTACATCCTTTGTCCGTATACCCCTGATGTAAATAAGTTCTAGTTGGTCACCCAACACTTGCGCGTCCATGTGAAAGGGTCCATAGGAGAATGTCCCAAATGAGTCTGTCTTTACTTCCCAGGCAGTGTCCTGTATGTTTTGTTCGTCTTCTCTGGATTATTTTAGAGATGGGAGGTAAGTTGTCGTACAGCTGCTTTTTTTATGGCATGGTTCTCCTAGGATTTGTTTTATATAGCTCGAAGCAATCCTGTGGCAGAGAAATTGGTATATCTCTCTTTTTTCCTCTTGTGCACATCTATGTCTGCATTATAATGTCAAATGGGATACAAGAGCTAAAACATCTGAGTAATTTTGAAATCTCATAAGAGGGAATAATTCACATAATCCTACAAACGTGTAAATAAAATAAAATAAAATAAAATAACACAATTTATTGTTTCCTGGGTTTACATAATTAAGGCAGATAAAAAGTGCTTCAATTTTGTGTGCTGGCCTGCGAGTGTATTGATGACCAGAACTAAGAAATACAAATAAAAAAAGGCCATCGCATCACATTTTAATACAAAATCAAAAAGAAATTTAATGAATACAGATTTAATGAATAAATTTCAATCCGCCTGCCACAATGCTCAGACTTAAAAATCTCTGATACTTTCCTTCATGACTTTGATCTGTTGCTAAAATATTTCAGATTGTTCTTCATTTACAGTTCCAAAAGATTCAGAGAAATATTCTATATTCAAATCCAAAAGGTACATTTTAAAACATTCTTTACGACACAACTTCTTCAATAACGGTTTAAGCATTGTCAATGAATATGAATTTTAGAAAAACACCGATCATACGAAATTGACGATCACGTTCAATTCAATAAGTAAAATATAGACTAAATTTTATATTTCCAAGCATGTATATTAGTGTAATTGTTAAATTTGTATGATCGGTGTTGCATATTTATTCTACTTCCGTATATACTTATATCAAAATTAAAAAGTTTGTATATAACTATTTTTGCCGATGAAGTAAACGGCACATTCGAAAAATACACATGAATTTTTGCATATATTTTATATATATTTTGTTTCTATATAACATACGTCAGAGCCGGATCTTTAACCTTGGTATGGCAACCGTTCAAGGATAAGGAAATCTGATTCCAAACTTGATAAATCAACGTCAAAATTGACCTGATGACATTTTCGGCTTATGCGATGTGGTAGACCACATATCTATCTATCTATCTATCTATCTATCTATCTATCTATCTCTCTCTCTCTATATATATATATATATATATATATATATATATATATATATATGATAGCATACATCTATGGCCCAAAAAATGAATATATAAAAATGTTTTTGGCAAAATGCATGAAATACCTGTCTTTTTTATAGATTTTCTCAATATTTCTTTTTAATATACTTGCTGTTTATATATAGGAAAATGTACCGAGATGAAAAAGTACTAGGTCTTTAATGGATGATTTTATTTGAAGGAATCTTTGCCAACGTTAAACCTTTCAACTTTTAGACATTCATCAGGTAGTGTAAGTTATTAAACGAAACGAAAAAGAAGAAACTTGACAGCTTTCCGTTTCAAATTTAAACACACATTTCTAAATGAAGATCCTAATTACAGCTTTGATTATTCATATATATATATATATATATATATATATATATATACTGAGTATGACATTACACAACATTTTTACGGATGTTTTAGATTTTTGAAGCTTTGGGTAATTGGATTCACTTGCAAATCCTCATCATACCTATATATATATATATATATATATATATATATATATTGAAAGAGAAAGAGAGACAGACAGACAGACAGATAAAGAGTTGAGAGGGAAACAGGTATTTAAAATGAGTGATTAGATATCAAATGCTGGCTAATGCTCTTAGCGTTTCACTTCCTGCTGATGTCCTTGAGAAAGGAAAAAACCCTTTTCACCTTTTTCCAGCAATGGCTAAATAGTTGGGCAGACTGAATCTTTAGCATTTTTAAGCAACTATTCTCGGCGAAAAACATTATTAATTATCCTAAGAAAATTAAAAATGACTTGTGTGTTTAATAGCTCTGCTCACACATCTGAAAATTCCTACACTTCTCCTTACAGACGGTGCATAAATGCTGTATCTTTATATATATTAATCTTAGGAAAGATGGCGTAGCATGGTTTTGTTTTTATAACTATTTATGAGACCATCTCAGATCTTTTATATAACAATCAGAAAAAATCAATAAAATTTTCAAAATTTTGGTTCGAAAATTGTAGGGAGGTCACAACTCTTTTCCCTGCATTAGTCTACTTAACCCTTCAATATATAGGGATAAGCAAGGAGGCATCAAGTACCATATATGAGTCTTTGGTATGACTCAACCTGAATCCCAGTCTTCCAGAACGTTGGTAAAAACTCTACCCACCTTGCCAATAATCCAATAGACCGATATATATATATATATATATATATATATATATATATATATCATCATCATAATCATCATGTCGTGCCGCCAGCACGGATATCCATGACCATCTCTCGCCACTTTTCCCTATCGTTCATCGCCTCCGGCAGGTCTTCTGGGTTACATCCTGTGTCCTCACATAGCTGCTGTATGTAAGTTCGGGCTGGTCGTCCTGCTTTTGCTTGGCCATATGTGGGGGTCCATAGTAGTACGTCACTTACGAGCTCGTCTTTGCTTCTCCAGCAGTGTCTGACCTGTAAAGTTTTCGTGATGGGAGGCAGGTGGCCATACAGTTGGCGTCTCGTGGGGTGTTGTCGCCAGGACTTGTTCAATATTGCTCTCAACATTCTTGTGTAGTTGCCGTCAAGTTTCTTCTCCAGCCGTTTGGTTAGCGTCCATGTAGTGCATCCATATAGCAGTATCGATACAACCGCTGCCTGGAAGAAACTGCCCTTCATTTCATCGGTCAGGTCTGATTTCCATATTATTGAGAGCCTATCGATAGCCGTCCATGCTTTCATCAGCCGTGTGTCGATGTCGTTTTCTGTTGATGAGACGCTACTTCCTAGGTAGGTGAATTTGTCCACTAGCCTCAGAGAGGCTCCGTCTAGAGTGGTAATGTTGCCCGTTTGGTTGTAACACATATATTCAGTTTTGTGCGCATTGACATGGAGGCCAATGCCTGCTGCAGCTCGTTCCAAACTATGCAGTAGTGTCTCTGCTTGATTAGGCGTATTCGCCAGTAACGCTAAGTCATCAGCGTAGTCGGCGTCTGTGATTGTTTTTGCGGGGTACCTGTTGCTTCTTTTCTTAGTCAGCTCGAAGCCGTTTTCTCTGATTTTGTCGATCGAAGCTCTAAGCACGTAGTCTAGATAGATGATAAAGAGGTATGGGGCTAGCGTGTCTCCTTGTAGTACTCCTGCAACAATGTCGAAGTATTCTGTGTCTCCATCTGGTGATCGTACTTTCACTTTTGTGTTTTTGTTGAGGATCATTATTGCTGCTACGGTTTCTTTGGGTAGGCCGTATGCTAGTAGGATTAGTTCCATTTTCATTCTGTGGATGGAATCGAAGGCCTTGGTAAAGTCGACAAATAGTAATGTCGCCTGAAGGTTTTTTGCCCGGACGCCTTCAAGGATTCTACGGATGGTCAATATTTGTGAGGTTGTGGATCTATTTCTGCGGAAGCCATTTTGGTTTTTCCTAAGGATGTTGTCTATTTTGGGTTCTATGCGGTTTCGTAGTCGGGCATTGTAGATTTTGGTTGCTATGGATGTAAGTGTTATCCCTCGGTAGTTCTTGGCTAATCCGAGGTCGCCTTTTTTAGGGAAAGGAAGGATGCATCCCTTCATCCATCTTTCTATTCTATTTTGACTATAGACAGCGTTGCATTGCCGGAGCAGTATATCGTCGAATTGTCTAGTCTTCCACACTTCTGGGGGGATCTCGTCTAGCCCTGCAGCTTTCCTATTTTTAATTTTTTTAAGAACCGAGTCGAGTTCCTCTTTGGTGAAAGGCCCTAGTTTAATGTCTAATTGCTTACTGATAATTCTGGTGATCGGTTCATCCGTTATTTTCGGTGGGCTTCCGCGTAGATTTTTCAAATGCTGTTACCACAGTTTTACTCTTTCTTGTTGGCTTGCAGCTTTCAATTTTGCTTTGGCTGTGCTCTTCCTTCTACTTACTTCGTTTATTGTTTGCCAGGCTATCCTGGATTGTCTATCTTCCACCGACTCTCTAATCTTATCTATCTGAATTTGTATGTATTCTGCCTGTTCTTTTAGATATATTCCTGCGAATTGATATCGTGCTTTTTCTAGTTTTCGGGCATTTGTGTTTGTTGGGTTCTTCCGATAGCTTTTGGAGGCAGTTTTCACGAGTGCATGTTTTTCTCTAACCTCTGGCGTTTCCCACGGGACTCTATATTTAGTTCTAGGTTTTGTTGGGATACATTTTGATGCCGCCTCTAGGTGTGCTTCAACAAAGTTTTCATATTCGTCATTTGGGGTAACTTTTTCTGTCTTCTCTTGTAGTGTTTTGAATCTGTTTCTTAATTCTAATGCATATTTGTCTCTAATGTCTCTGTTGTTAAGTAGGGCCCAATCATAGCGCCTAGTTGGCACTGTTCGTGTGGCGTTTTTTCGTAGGCTTAGACGTATTTTGGCCGTGACTATTCGGTGATCGGAGGACACACCCTCGAAAGTGGAGTATGCCTCGCAATTCATCGCACTATTTTCCCATTTTCTGTTTATAAAGAGGTAGTCTATCTGTGCTTTACTCTTGTTCGCGTATGTGTGGGTCCATAATTTTCCCTCCCTTTTTTGAAAGTTTGTATTGAGGCATGTTAATCTATTTTCTATCATGAAATCAATTAGATGTTGTCCATTCCTTGTTTCTGTTTTTCCCGATTCGTGCATTCATATCTCCGCCAATGACTAGCAGGTTATGTTTCGGAATGTTACGTACTAGGGAAAATAGCTCCTCGTAGAAGGTGACTAGTTCGGTTTCTTCGCTAACATTGGTAGGACAGTAGCAGGAGATGATCGTTGCTTTGGGGTTGCCATTAAACGTTGCGGCCATCATCCTAGGTTGTATTCTCTCCATGCTATTAAGTGTTTTTAGCGCTCTTGGTCCTATAAGCATTCCCACTCCTCCTACCGATGCATTCACAGAGTTTTTCCATGCCGATACAGACACCAGCATCCATCCATTGCCAGTTTCGTGATATTTGATATCTTCGGTGTGAGTGTATCGATGTTCTTGTATACAGATTATGTCTATCTTATGTTCTACGGCTGATGCAGTTAGCTCTGGTAGTTGACCTATTATATTTAGGGTTCTAATGTTAAATGTCGCTATCTGTATTGTTTGCATTTTAGTAGTTTGAGCTCTGTAGCTGATTTTTCGAACACTGAGGCCAGGGCTCCAACCTCAGCAGGACGCGCCCCGTATATATATATATATATATATATATATATATACATATATATACGAGTGGTAGAATCTTGGATTGGTGTTTGGGCCACACTGATGAGTCCTGATAAAACGAAACGGATCTGTCCGTGGATGATAATATATATATACGAGGAACATTAAATAAGTTTCCAGACTTTTTTCGTATGGGAACTTTTATTGATACGACACACATGAAACTCTGGTCCCCTTCGAAGTCATATCCGTCTGATATGCACTTGTACTGTTCTAACAACGGTCCCATGGAAGTCTACTTGTGTGTGCGTGTCTATGACCTTTGTCACAGCCTCTTTCATCGCCTCAATTATCTCATAACGACAGCTTCTGAGCTTAGGGAATAACCCAAAGTCACAGGGACCAAGGTCTGGACTCTAAGGAGGGTGAGGAACTGTCTTGATGCCAATCATGGTCAAAACTCTGTGACGAGGATGGAGTGGTGGACGGGTGCATTGTCCTGATGAAAATGGCTCTGAGCCGATTTGAAGAGTGCTGGCCTCTTCCGACCGAATCTGTTTCTGAACTCCCTTAAAACCTCAACATAGTAACCCTAATCCTAACCCTTTGGCCAATCAACTCTGGTCTATTGACTTCTTTACTCCTCCCACACATTTCATCATCTCTCACAGACTCCCTGCCTTACTTGAATCTCTTAGACCACTCCAAAACTGATGCTCGATTCATGCAAGATGTTCCAAAAGCAGTCTGAAGCATTCCATACGTTTCTGTAATATTTTTTCCAAATTTAAAATAGAATATTATTGCATATCGTTCTTCTAAAGTGTCCTCACGTCCAGATTGCATTTTTGAAATTCACCAGCTGTGACAATTAGGCTTTAGTAGGGTGTATTCCAATTGCCGCTGTAGGAGTTCTTTTGTAGCTGAAATCCAAAAAATTAGTCAGTCATCTCATTAGATGTATAGCAATAACGTACTGTATTTTTAAGAATCTACGACAATTTTAAATTCCTGAACAAAAAAGGTCTGGAAACTTATTGAAGGCACCACGTATATATATATATATATATATATATATATATATATATATATATATATATATATAGTTGTGTTTTTCGGAAATAGACACGGCAAATCGATTTTAAATCCAGGATGAAACTGTTTTCATTTCTTATAATGGTAACATTCTAAAGAAAAGTAGTGATCCAATATTTCTCCCTCTTGATGTTTCATTAATTGGGCAGACTGGGCTTTTTAACGATGTTACAGTCGCTGGTCTAGAAGAGCGAAAACTTAATATCAGCCAAACTCCGTTAAAAAAACATATCTTGTGTCGCATCCAGCTTGTTCACAGGTTTTGGATAAATGCATATATATATATATATATATATATATATATAAGGGCTCCCCTGTCGATCTTCAAGAAAGATGATCCAACATTTCAGTAAAATATGTAAACACAGGTGATTTCTCTATAGTAATAAAGGCTTGCGAAAAACCAAGCACAGTTTTTAATGACCTGAAGATGGTTGAATGTATCACAATTATGCTATTTATTCTTCCGAAAAAAAAATGAACAATGAATGAAACGTTAATTTACTTCAAAATCAATGGTGTGTTGAAAAAGTATCAAGATTGAAGGGGTATTTACCGAAACAGAAAAGAATAACGAATCTTAGTGTGAATTTGAAAACCTGGAATTTAAATGATTCCATGTGTACAGCGGAGTATAATTATAACAGTGTTGTTACATCGTGATATTTTGATTTCTTCTAGATGTGTCAGCACCATATTTATTTAAACATGAAGTCATGTTTATTTTTAGCAGCAGTTTTTTATAAAACTAATGATTCAGCATTTCTTTATACTCAACAGACTATTCTCTGATCGACTTTCTTTTTGTTTTAATTCTTTTTAATGAACATTTATCTCAAGGGTAAATTCTGCGGACTTGGAAATAATATACAAAGAAATATGACGTTGTAGTTTAAAAACACACGGAAAGAAGAATTTAAGAGGTTGAATAAATGTATTTAATGCAAAAACACGACTTCATAAAAATTATTTTTCATTCTTTGTTTATTACTATCTTAGTAAATACATAGAGGCACCTTTGGCGTAAGTTATCATTATTAGAAGTGCTTTTGGTTCTAATCCTGAACAAAGTCATTTGTATTTTATATTGAACTAATGCCTTTGGGAAAGTATGAATTCTACTATTAGCCCTTCCGCTATGAATAAGTTGCAGGACAGACTTGATTCTTTAACCTTGGTATCGCGACCGGTATTGGAGAACGAAAACTGAATCCAAGCTAGAGAAAGATGGCATCTACTGAGTTATTCAAGCCCAAAACACTCTCAAACTAAGTGTATAAATACAGCTTCCGTTTCCACACTTTTCAAGCAAACACTTTATGTATTATTAATAACCAGACGTGTTAATTCCAATAGAATATTTGAAGTGTACACAAGCACAGCAAAAATAATATTAATTATTCAAATCTTTACCTATTCTAAATATATTAATCTCCTCCGAGTTAATGTATTCAATATATTATCTTCAGTATTGTGCAAAAAAAAGCTTTCAGTGAGTACGTTTGACCCTCATTAGTGAACATACTTGTCATGAATGATTCTTTGTTGATATTAGTTACGAACGAGAAGGGCCATGAATAAGAAAAATCACCATGGTAACACAAGTAATTTATAAGTGGATTTTAAAGATTTAATGACGATATTTTGCACTTTTTGACCCAGAGTGTCTTTAAATAAGTTTTGGAGCCCTATCTCTCGTTTGTTATATTTAATAAGAAATAAAGTTAGTGATGCAAGCAATACTTCTCGTGATTGACCAAAATATGGAAGATATATCCAAAAATAAACCGAGCTTGTAAAAGAGCAAATCAAGATGTTAAAGCCTGTTTGTGAATTTAATTCAAATGAAAATTATGGAATTAGCGCACATAGGAGACATCAACAAAAATTGTTTTATTATTTTTTAATCAGCAATAAACAAGCTAATCATAGATAAGACGAAAAGCATTTTTCATTCAATAAATAAAAATTCAGGCATTATAATTTTTTTCTTAAAAAAACTAGATTAAATGTGTAAAATTCATGGTACATTTTTTCCCGAGCCATGTAAATGAAAAGATTATAGAATACCCCAATATTGGGGAAAAGATTTATAGAATTTTTCAACAAAAATACTGTTATTGTGTTATTTCCTTTTCTTGAGATTCTACAGCTGCCTTAATTCTTTCAGGTTTGGATTACAGTAATTTGATTCAATATTATTTGTCAAAGTGATTCCATTTTCTCTGAATGGCAGATCTTTGTTGAAAGAGCCCCCTCATGGGTCACTTTGTTGAAATTGCCACAGTAAATTTTCAACTGGATTTAGATCTGTACAATACACTTGCTATGTAATTGATTTTATATGTCTCTGGAAGAAAAGCTTTTATCACCTTTACTCTGTATCAAGATGCATTATCTCGCTGAAAACTATTTTCATCATCGCCGAAAATTTTTTCTACCAATGAAAAGATGAAATAATATAGATAATGATTTTTTTTTAAATTTAGTATTATATGTAATCTGCTTATTTACGGCTAAATAAGTTGAACATTCTCTAAGTGTCCTATTTCCGGGATTATTAGCAATGACCCCAACTTTTTTTAGATATTCATATCTCCCCAAGGTGTTTCGTATTTAGGTATATCTACTTTATTAAATAGATAGAGCAATGGCTGTTTTTTTTTTTGGGGGGGGGTCTTTTTGCAATGTGAAAAATAAAGCATATTTAAATACCAATGGGTTTTAGTCGAAAACAGAATTCGCAGAGACGCAACTGAAGGGAAATTTTAGCCATTCGGAATGTCCCGATTGTTACCTATATTTCAAAAAAGAAAAAAATATCCATCACGGCGGAGTCTAAATCTCGACGACATTCTACTTCAACGGCTAAGATTACATTTAAAAAGTGCAGTTTATTCCTCAGAAATCGTCACCTGGATGTTCCCGAAGTTTCTGAAGAGATACGAGGATAATTAAATAAGTTCCCAGACTTTTTCGTGTGGGCACATTTATTGATAGTACACGCATGAAACTCTAGTCTCCTTCGAAGTAATCTGCTCTGGCTGTAATGCCCGTGTTGTACCGTCTCAACAACTTCTGGAAGGCCCCATGAAAGTCCTCTTGTCTGAGCGTGTCAATGACCTTCGTCACAGCCTCTTTCATTTCCTCAATTATCTCATAACGACAGCCTCTGAGCTTTGGAAATAACCAAAAGTCACAGGGAACAAGGTCTGGACTCTAAGGAGAGTGAAAAACTGTCTTGATGCCCATCTTAGTCAAATAATTTTTGGCAAGGATGGAGTTGTGGACTGGTGCATTGTCCTGCTGGAAATTCCACTGACCTGATTTGAAGAGTGCTGGCCTCTTCCGAAGGAATCTCTTCCTGAACTCCCTTAAAACCTCAACATAGTAACCCTAATCCTAACCCTTTGGCCAATCAACTCTGGTCTATTGACTTCCTTAGTCGTCCAACACCTCTCATCATCTCTCACAGACACCCTGCCTTCCTTGAATCTCTTATGCCACTCAAACATTGATGCTCGATTCATGCTAGATGACCAAAAAGCAGTCTTAAGCATTCCATACGTTTCTGTGGAATTTTTTCCAAGTTTAAAACAGAAATTATTGCATATAGTTCTTCTAAAGTGTCAGATTGTAATTTTGAAATTCATCAGCTGTGACAATTAGGCTTTATTAGGGTGTATTCCAATTGCTGCTGTAGCTGTTCCTTTGAAGCTGAAATCATAAAAATTAGTCAGTCATCCCATAAGATGTATAGCAATAACATACTGAATTTTCAAGAGTCTAGAACAATTTTAAATGCCTGTACAAAAATTTTGGAAACTTTTTGAAGGCACCACGTATGTCCCTTTGAATATTCAGGGTACATGATTTTATTAGAAAGCATTGTTACGCATCATTATAAGAGGAAGTTCTCACACGTTACTATTTTGGTGTACATTTTTTCAGCGAAGTTAGAAACAACTCTTGTAAAATCTCCTTTCGGTATTTTAAAAATAATTTTACCACGTTCACATCGATCGAAGACTTCTACTGACACTAGATCTCTAGGTAAACATATCAATTTGATTTTTCTTTCTCCTTCCGTCGTATTCCGGTCAAAACTTAACTTACATAATGATATTTGAACTATGCGTTTACCCAACCCCTCCTAAATGAGCAGGATTTGACTTAAAGTCAGGTTTTTAAGCGGTATAAAACTAGTTTGAATTCAGAGTTTTCCTTCTCCGTAGACTGGCAAAGAAACTAGTCTACTCTATTATTTTTATATATTTACTCATATCTGGGAGGATAATAGATTGGGCCCTGCTATTTCCAAGGTTATTATTGTGAAGAGAAACATTACTCGAATTTAAATGCATGTTGTAACTTCTATTTTCAACGACGATGACAACGACGCAATAGTTGTGGCCTGCATGATACATAAAATTCACATGAGTCCAAAGTTCTGTGAATTTCTACAGAGCTTACAAAGCTGAATTTGCTTTTTTTAATGTTAAGGGCTTTTCTCGTAATAGTCACATTTTAGGATGAGCAGTAAACAGAAGATTATGCCCCAGTGAGCCACGGATTCTCCTAAACAACACTACTCAAGTAATGAAATTAGCGCTTTTCCTTCTCTTAGATCAGATACTCTACCAAGACTAAGTAAAGTTAGCGACTGTAGTCGAGGGCGACCCGAAGGCTCTCTTTTCAATAGCTACCACACAGATGTGTAGGGGAGGGCGCTACTCATTCCCCTGGATTACTCCACTTTACCCTTGATATGTACCTGTGTGCTGAGAGTTAAGCAAGGAGGTATCAAATACCATTATTTAAGTCTTTGGTATGACTCGACCTGGGATTGAACCCGGGCCATTCGCGAACACTCTACCCACTAGGCCAAAGAACAGAGAATCCAATTTATCCTATTATTTATGATATATGATTATATCCTATAAATTATCCATCGCAAAGATGGTTGGTAGTATTTTATGGGTTATTTTATGCTAAATATTGTTTATATATACATACATATTGAATATACATGATTTGTAAATGAATAGTTTGTAGCTACCAACATTTTAAGCTGTTTGCACACAGTTAAATCATTTCAAGTGTTATCATCAAACACATATCTTTTTATTTTATTTTATTGCAATGCAATACTGATAATTCAAAATGTGTTATTTGATTGAATACAATTCATCATCATCATCATCATCATGTCGTGCCGCCAGCACAGATATCCCTGACTGTTTCTCGCCACTCCTCCCTATCGTTCATCACTTCTGGCTGGTGCTCTGGGCTACATCCTGTATTCTCACAGAGCCGCTATATTTAGGTTTGAGCTGGTCGCTCTGTTTTTTCTCGGCCATGTGAAGGGGCCCATTGGAGAACATCACTTATGAGCTCGTCCTTGCTTCTCCAGCAGTGTCCTGCATGTGCTGGTTCGTCTAACTTGGATAGTATTCGTGATGGAGGTAGGTGGCCGTACAGCTGCTGTTTTGGGGGTATTGCCTCCAGGACTTGTTCAAAATTGCTCGGAGCATATGTGTGTAGTTGCCGTCGAGTTTTTTCTCCATACGTTTAGTTAGCGTCCATGTAGTTCCAGTGTCGACACGACCGCTGCTTGGAAGAAACCGCATTTTATTTTATTTTATCGGCCAGTTCTGACTTCCATATGACCGATAGTCTATTGATAGCTGTCCATGCCTTTGTTAGTCGCGTGTCGATGTCTGTCTCGGTTGATGAGACACTGATTCTTATGTAAGGGAACTTATCTAAAAGTTTCAGAGAGCTACCGTTTAGTGTGGAAATTTCGTCAGTTTATTAAAGCACATTTATTCCGTTTTCTGTGCATTGACATGGAGGCCAATGCCTGCGGTGGCTCGTTCCAGACTATGCAGTAGTGTTTCGACTTGGGCGGGTGCATTTGACAGAATCGCTATGTCATCGGCGTAGTCGGCGTCGGTAATTGTTTTTGTGAGGTACCTTGTGCTTGTTTTCTTTGTCAGCTCGAAGCTATTTTCTTTAATATCATCAATCGATGTTCTAAGCACGTAGTGTAGACAGATGATAAAGAGGTATGGAGGTTAGTGTGTCCCCTTACAGTACCTCTGCTACAATGTCGAAGTGGTCTGTGTGTCCATCCGGAGAACGTACTTTTACTTTGGTGTTTCTATATAGAATCATTATTGCTGCGACGGTCTCTTTTGGTATGCCGTATGCTTGTAGAATGTGTTCCATCTTCCCTCTGTGAATGGGATCAAAGGCCTTGCTAAAGTCGACAAATAGTATAGTCACCTGCAGGTTTTTTGCCCGTCTCAATTGTTGAAAATGATTACTTAATACTCTTTGACCCATAGATGGGACCCTAAAAGTTACCCCTACTCTGGGTCAGAGTAGAGTAATGAGTAATGGCAATGAAGGGTTATTCTGTATTCCCAAAGATCAAGAAATTGAGCCTCAGCATCTGATAGTTTAATGTTATATCCAGAACACTCGTTGACGGATCATCTGTCCTGTCTGTGGAGGTACAATCGGCGTCTTTGACAGCCATAGGAAAGATTTGGATCTTTTACATTGTACTGGAAACCGGTCCGAATTAAAACTTGTTAAACTCAGCTTTAAAATGTGCATGTTGTTTCATACAGCTCATTTCAGAGGAGTTAGGTTATTACATACCTATAGCTGAGATAATTTCGTACCTTTCTGTTGCGTTCTGGTAAGTGAACGCTTGAAATATTAAATAAAGGACAAACCACGATATGAGAGGAAATAGAGATATATTCTCAGGAAAAAAAGTATATACAATAGAGAGATTATTAGTAGACAAGAACATAGGATTAGTGAATACAGAAATAAAGACATAGTCCAACTATAGTATTGGCTTCCGTTATTACGATAGCAAGTAAGGTGATCTAGTGCGATCTCCAGTCTCCAACGCTCTAATACTATTCCTATAAGAAGCTGCTCTTCACCTTCTAGTCTACCCTGGTATTAGTAGCTATTGCTATATATTGCAGATGGAGTAGTTCATTCTGTGGAAAAAGGTGGGTGTTACCCAACACTTTCAGAAGAGCATTAGCACGAAATGAAGTTAAATCAGTGACATTCTGGTGTGTGTTTCACGCGAGGACTTAAATGCATAAAGGGATTCTTCTACCAAATTATAAACCATAATACAACAAATATCAACGAAGATCAATAAAGTTTTGTAAAAACTCAAAAAAGCAAAATAAATTGTAGACAAACGAGTTTAAATTACAAGAAAAAAATTAATAAAATAGAAAATTCTACAGTAGTTAACAAAGTTTTATCAATGTTCTTATATGCCGTGAAAGTTATGATTGAGCCACAGAAAACTTCTTTCAAGAGATACTACCTACTGAGCGGAGTTTTATATATGTGTAGGGCTTTGTAAAAATAATGTTCACTATAAAAAATGAGTCTTTGTATTGAAGCCTAAATCCTTAACTAGGGAGAAAATGTTATGTCTTTACCTGAACAGTGACCGACAGGGGGAAAAAAAAAGAGAGCAAAATTTACCGTTTAATTTTTCAAAGGATTCACTGTATCAACAGGATGATTTTTGTGTGTCTTTTTATTGGTTGATTATTTTTAGGAATAGTTATGTGGCCATAACTTTGCAACACTGGATTTGACTCAATACGTCGAGTTCATTTTCTCCAACGATAAATGTTACACCATGCATTTATTAATATGAAGAAAATGATTTGATATTTAAGTATTCACCCAGAATTTGCAATCTGCAGAAAAATCTTAAAGACAACAAATCTCTTAAACGCTATTAACTTAAATATGGCTACCTGAAAATTAGAGGGGGTGTCCTCGTGGTGTAATGGTTAAAGCGATGGACTGCGGAATCGTAGTACGCGAGTTCGTACTCCAGTCGCGCTAATACGTTCACTTTCGGGCAAATACGCTTGGGAAAGGTATGAACCCCCTTATCCTCCCAGCTATGGGTTAAATAGTACCACTACTGTTCTTCTAGGAGAATAGCATTGGCATTAAATAACCTACAACGGTTGATATGCCGTTAAACAAAGAAACCAAACCAAACCAAACCTGAAAATTAGAGATTTAGTTTTGCAGCAACAATTTGATTATATTAATATCATCCTCATCCACATCATTAAGTCACGCAGAAAACATGAAACTTCCTGATTCTCTTTCACTCCCTCTCTCTCTCTCTCTCTCTCTCTATTCCCCCCTCTGTCTTGCTCTCTCTTTCAAAATCCATCCTTATTATCCGTCGCACTTCTTAGGTCTTCTTGGCAGCATCATCTATCTACACAATTCTGATATAATTCCTTGCTGGGTGGCCATCAATGGCACGTCCACATGCAAGATTGAATAAGCGAACATTGTTTTGTCCTTTCTACTTTAGCATGTCATGTTCATCCTACATGGATGGTTTGTGAGATCGGAGGTAGGTAATCGTACAGCAGCTGTGTTTGGTGTGTTGCTTCCAGGATTATTCAGGATTTTATGTAATATTCTTGGGTAGTTGCCATCTAGCTTTCTCTTTATGTGTTTTGGTAATGTGGTGCATTCATATAGTGTTATGTAGACAGCTACATCGTGGAAGAAATCCTGTTTTATTCTATTGTAAAAATCAGATTTACATATAATCAATAATCTGTCATTGGCAGTCCACGCCAGTGCTAGGTGTATATTTACATCACTTTCAGTAGATTATATGTTGCTGCCGAGGTATCGGAACTGGTCTATTATTTTGAGAGGCTTCCAACTTTGAGTGGGTATAGTTTATTTTTTATTAAAAACACATACATTCTGTTTTATCGTAAAGGCTTAATAACGTAACTGTAGATCATCTTAGAGGCATCAACGATGTAATAGATACCGTTATAAGAAATGGACACGGTGACCAGAGTTCAAATCCTGAACGAAACCGTTTGCTTTTCTCATAGCGCTAATACTCTCGGGGAAGGTATGAGTCCAATTCTTCTCCTTCTAGCGACTGGTAAATATTAGGACAGACTGGAATCTTTAACACTGAATTCAGCCAAACATCTCTTAAAGATTGATTATGTGCTGCAAGCTGCTTGTGGGTTGGAGCAGGTAAATATATATACTCTGTTGTATTGCATTCATGTAGAGGCCACTGTCACCTCGAACTTACTCTACGTCAATTTTTTTTCTTTTTAGTGTAGATATTTATCGTAGGAATCTAACTCTAATGATTTTAAAATAGTCATTGTTTAGAAATATAAGGAAAATCTGAGAACCAAATGTTTACCTCTTACCCATCATAAGAGGTTTTCAGTTCCATATCCATCAAATCTTTAGAACAGTGTTTCCCAACCGTTTTTATAACCTAAAACGCTTATATACTTAAAACCATCAACAAAATTTTATCCTTATGTATTAAGAAAAAGTGATAAAAATGTAAACAGCTGTGGCCTGTTGCTTCTACGTTCCTAAAAAAAGACGATGATTTATTTTCATACATAGATATTCTATTGCATTAAAGATTGCTTATTGAAACTCGTAACAAAGAAAACTTTACGATTGGGTGGAAAAGTTTCCTATGCCGGTTTCAAAGAATATGTTTTAGAGTAAAAAAAATATATGCTGCCGAGAGGTTCCAGGTCTATACCGAGTAGATCCTAGCGTTGAGAAATTAATCGGGTATTTAAAAAGCATTGATGCATCCATACATTTTTAGAGCAAAAAGAAAAAAATTGGCGTCGTTCTTTCTTGGCATGTCAACCATTCTGTGTTATTCAATACCAAACCATTTTTCTAGGAGAACAGAAAAGAAACTATTTAAACCAAAACTGAGAAATAAGGAGTTTCAATCTCTTTCCTTAAGCTATTAGTCCGAAAGTGAATGTAAGTGCAAATGGAATTCAAACTGGCTTATTTTGAGGCCGCCGTTCAGTCCTTTCGCCATTACGCCATGAAGACTTCCCCAAAGAGATTTTTGAAATTCATTGAAGTATAATCAAATTCGGCAGATTCTTCTATTATTCTCCCTTTATTTTTAATTTCGTCGAAGATATGCAAATTTCTTCAACACCTTTAAAACCCACTTACTATATTATAATTTTTCATTCATAACTCCAATTACTCTCACTTGAGCGATACGTCCTCTTTTGTGAAACACTGTCTCAAAAGCTATGAGGGGCATACGATAAGTTTCAAGACTTTTTTCATATGGGCACTTTTATTGATAGTACACACATGAAACTCTAGTCCCCTTCAATGTAATCTCCTCCGGCTGTAATGCAGTTTTTGTACCGTTCCAACAACTTCTGGAAGGCCCCATGGAAGTCCTCTTGTGTGAGCGTGTCAATGACCTTCATCATGGCCTCTTTCATCAATTGTCTCATAACGACAGCCTCGGAGCTTAGGGAATAACCAAAAGTCACAGGGAACAAGGTCTTGACGATAGGGAGGCTGAGGAACAGTCTTGATGCCCATCTTGGTCTAATAGTCTGTAACAAGGATGTATTTGTCGACTAGTGTATTGTCCTCGAGAAAATGCCACTGAGCCGATTTGAAGAGTGCTGGCCTCTTCCCAAAGAATCTCTTCCTGAATTCCCTTAAAATCTCATCATAGTAACCCTAACCCTAACCCTTTGGCTAATCAACTTTGGTCTATTGACTTCCTTACTCCTCCGACACTTTTCATCGTCCTTCACACACTCCCTGCCTTCCTTGAATTTCTTATGCCACTCAAAAACTGATGCTCGATTCATGCAAGATGGCTGAAAAGCAGTCTGAAGCATTCCATATGTTTCTGTGGCATTTTTTCCTAGTTGAAAACAATTATATTGCATATCGTTCTTCTAAAGTGTCCTCACGTCCAGATTGCATTTTTGAAATTCGCCAGCTGTGACAATCAGGCTTTAGAAGGGTGTATTCCAATTGCTGCTGTAGCTGTTCATTTGAACCTGAAATCCTAAAAATTGGCCAGTCATCTCATAAAATGTCTAGCAATAACATACTGAATTTTCCAGAGTCTACGACAATTTTAAATGCCCATACGAAAACAATCTGGAAACTTATCGTATGCGCATCGCAATTCTTTACATCCCTATCCATGTCAATTACGTAAAAATAGTAAAAAGAGAATCTTTGTAAAGCCATGGCACCCATATTCTCCTCTCATCTATTGGTTGAATAGTAGCTCAACTATTCTTCTATAAGAATGACCCTGGCATCAAATAAACAACTAAGGTATATATGACATTAAACAAAGAAGCCAAACAAAAATAAAGTAGAAAGTGAAAGCTGCATGGAAGTTGCGAAATTGAAAAAAAAAATAAGATATAAAAATAATTGAAGAAAAACTAATAGAAAATTGATTTTTGCAATGCTTCATATACGACTATTGGGTCCAAGTAGCTTCGTTATTTATCGACTAAGAATTTTAGTTTGTAAATATTATCTGAAAAATTAATTAGTATATACATCTATATCTAATTATATATTTACAAAACAACAAAATCCAATTGGTAAATTAAACTAAATAAAAGATAAGTGTGGTGTTACGGGCGTCTCGGAGAAAGATGGCGGAGACGAAGAGATAGCGTCACGTTGAAGAGATGACAATGAAATTATATTTTGTATATCAGGAAAGAAAAAGTCAGATGCGTGGTCACAAAAAAATTCTCACTCGCTTTATTACCAATCTTATATATTTCTTTTGAACCAATCTCGAAACAGGAAGACGTCAAGTAGTATATTCAAATCGACCAAGGAAAGCTCTATAGTAATTTACTAAGCTTTTTACTTAGATGTGGCACAAGGCCGAATGAATGGGGCACAAAAATGAGACTCGAATTCACTCGTGAAGATTTGGTAGTCTAGCTTGATTACCATTACACCAGCCGAGGTGGCCACCAAGGAAAGATCTATACATGAACAAATGTTGTCCGACTTCCAATGGGGATGGTGGTTCGATTAGCCCCAAAACTGAGGTCGAACCTAGTTGCTCTTCTGGCAAATAAGTAACTGCCTCTTTTCAAAAATTTGTTAGTCCCTTACCTTACCGTTTCTGGCGCCAAGAGCAAAAGATTACATGACTGAACTTTTGTTTTTGGTCAGACAGCTGGTCATTGGTAGTGTGAGGCGGCCTCTACATTCCATGAGTTTATTTGCCCAGTCGGCTGGGGCTGTAGAATACACCTACTGCACCTCTGCAGAGGGGTAAGACCCCCCCCAACGAGTGTCCTGGATATGACACTAAACAATCTGATGGTGAGGTTCCAGCAATCCTGAAGCTTTGGGGAATGCGGAGTACCCCTTTATTGCCATCGCTCCCAGGTCCACTCTGGCCCGGGGTGGTAGCACATAAGGGTCATATCTATGGGTTAAATAGAACTAAACCATGCTTCATTAACTATACTGATTTTTGCATTTAAACTGCAATGTTTTTCACAATTAAACTGTATTTACATTTAAACTACGTACTTATGCTAAACTGAATTATTTGAAATTGAACTGTTTTTGACATTGAAGCTGTACTTACACTAAATTGAATTGTTATATATAACTGCTTGAATATTTTGAAATAGAAATGTTTTTGACCATTTAACTGTGTATTCATGCGAAACTGAATTGCTCGAAATATAAGTGATTCTTTACATCAAAATGGATTTAGCGTTAAATAACCTACAAAGGTTGATATGCTATAAAACCCAACAAACCAACCAAACGAAACCATGAGTTTACTCATTGAAAAATACAGTATCATATTTTTCTTAGAAGTAATTCCCTTTAGTACTTGATTTTCTTCAAATATCCCTCGATTGACAAACTTTTACAACGATATTAAGCCGGGGTGGTTGTAATATTCCCATCTACTGGTCAAATAGGTCCTTATAAAAATTATTAGCAATAAATCAGAATACTTAAAATTATCTTTATTAAGAATAAATACTCCAAGTTAAAACCAAACAAGAAGGCTACAATATTTTTTGAAGAAATCCTGGAAGCAACACTCCACGAAACAATAGATGATCATTCACTTATTTCCTGTCTCAAAAACTATCCATGTAAGACAATCAAGACATGCACGATACTGCTGTGGAGGCAAGGACGAACTCGTTATTGATGTCCTTCTTTGGGCCTCTTCAAATGGACGTATCAATGTTGACCGACCAGCAAGAACTTGTAGCTCTGGGCCGACTCAAAATGTTGTTTGGAAGACTTGTCAGCAGCGAGGGATGACAGGGAAGAATGGTGAGCGAGACAGTCATGGAAATCTGTGCTGTCAGTGAGCCTTAATGAAGGTGACGATTATTCGTTACCACTTATTATTAGATCAGTTAAATGAATCCTTTTACTTTGTAAAAAACCTGACTTCGGCCAACTGACTACCCTTTGCAATATTTTTTAGTTAAAAAAAAACTGTCTTCTTTCTTTTTATATATATATATATATATATATATATATATATATATATATATATATATTTGCCTATTCACAGAATGTGACACATGGTCAATTTTTAAACAGAGATTAAAATTTGAATTTGGTATTTCCCTTCACCTTGTTCGGTTGGTATAATAAATTAGAAATGTCCGGTCTACACAACTATTTACCCATAGCTGGGGTGTGTGGGGAGAATAGTTTGGATTATTACCTTTTCCAAAGACATTAGCGCTAGGGGAAATGCACTCTATCTCTCTCTCTTTTCTCTCCCAATATATATATATATATATATATATATATATATATATATATATATATATATATATATATATATATATATATATATATTCTGTAATCAGTTCATCCCACAAAGTGTGACTGGTTCTTGACAAGCCTTAACGACTATAAAGAAATCACATGGGAAGTGCCCGTGGTGTAATGGTTATCGTCGTAGGAAATAGACACGGCGACACGAGTTCAAACCTGGACGAGACTGATTGCATTTCACATAGCACTTATACCCTTGGGAAAGGTATGAATCCAATTATTCTCCCTCCAGCTATGGGTAAATAGTAGGAAAGACTAGGTTCTTCAGCCTTCGTGAGGCAACTAGTCTAGGAGAAGGAAAAATACGAATTCAAACCTGTTAAACTCCGCTTAAAAATTGACCTTGTGTCATCTCCTGCCTGAGCGGAGGGGTTGGGTAAATATGATATGATAAAGAAATCACATGAATTTTTAGTGCAACTGTCCACGTCTTTCACTTAAATGTTTAACGTCCCGATTCTTTTGTTTCATAATGCTGTATTCTAACATTATCACAGTATTAGGTTTATCTGTACTCTTTCACGAGAAAGCAATTTATCTATCTAAACAATGTAGCTAGGATTTCATATGTTCGACTACTTAAATATTAAAATATTATTTTTCCGCTTTTCATTATAAATCAGTGCGTATCAAGAGATAATTATTTGCTCAAGTGCTTTCGTATCATCTCGGGTGTATTTGCTCCAATCCTGCCAATATAGATCTAGAGAATCATTTGCAGAATATAGTATTTAGCTTCACGTTACTAAACATCATTACGGCCAAGTACCAGCATTACGTTATATATTTAAAAATTGTTTATCCTGCTTATAATTCACTGGTGACGTCATTCTACTTTCTGAGTCGTAATACAAGTCAACATCAAATGAGTGCTTTGTTATTCCATTCTCAACTCTTTTCAGATTGATTTTATTCCTAATCTTACAAGTTTTAGATCCATTAAATGAGGTATTTCCACGAGTTAACCACTATCCTATGAATATATTAAGAAGATTATGGTCAGGCACGTTATTTATATCTGATTTTCGGTGCTCGATGAAAACAAAGAATCCAAAAGTGGTTTAAGCTCTTAAAAGAAGTATGTTCTCTTTTTGAATCGGTCCCCGAAATAGTACACTATCAGTTACCTACTGTGCGTCTTGGCGTGTTAAGCGAAAGGAAAAGACTAGACAACTCTAAAATTTTCTCAATTGCTGGTATAGACTATAGAAATTTACGAAATTTTTATTTAAAGGAATCGAAATAATGACAAAATAGTGTATCAATTACAGTCACTATCTAAACTCATTTCGTTTAATTTGAACCATTTTTTTAATTGAACAGCATCAATTTAGTCTTAATATTACGAATCAGCCATCGGTTACCGTCTATAATAGGTGAGATACCAGCAACTTCTAAGTGCTGGAAAATCTAATGAAACGCGGCTTACAATCGGCGTGTAGCGATTTCAAGACCTAATTAAGGATTTTAACTATCGAGTATAAAAAAGATGAAGCAATTAACAAGTAATTGTGGATGTAAGTACAGCACTTTTCTATATTTTTAGTTGGCTGATTGAATTTATGGAATCCTTGTTGGGTTGTTTAATACCAATTTCAGTTACATCGTTTGCTCTTGGAGTCGTTCTGTTATGGTTGAGCTTTTTATTTTCTAGAAAAAAAAGCAAAACAAAAAAAAAAAAAAAACCACGGAAATCAAATTTAAAGATAAAGAAATATTTTGTAGTCTTTCTATGGAAATGGAATGCTTTAAACTGGTTTAAATGTTGTTTTTTTTTAAAACATGTCTTCTCATAAACCATTTCCTTAAATGATAAACCAGCAAGTGCCGATTGTGACGCGCGTGCGGAGTGGACGTGTCATTCAGCGATGCCACAATAGAAACCCCTGATTGGAAACGAGGCTAGGGAGTGCGAATGACGTCACGCACCGGAAGCGTGTGCGGGGGATTTGGGGGATTTGAGAAAAGTCAGTTAGTGGAGTTTTAGCGTCCGAAGAAGACGGTTGACTTTTGGAGCTCTCCGAGGCCTTGCCGCGGGTGCCGCACGTGATGGGGGCAGAGGGAAAAGTCGTCATAGAAAGATTGTGCTTCTCTCTACCTCATGTCGAAAAACCTTTTAACTCAAAGGTGATAAAAAGTTTCGTACCTGAACTAAGAAGTCGTAAAGTCTTTCGTGTTTCGGGATTCCTATGTTATCTATATATGAGTTATGAACATTCTATGTACATTTCACGTATTCATATCTAGCTATGTTACAGGGTTGAGGGTAAGCAAATGACTTAACTTAGTTTCAGGTATATTGAGGATGTAATTATTAGAATTATGCATTATTTTGATGTATCTTTATCTGCAATTAATGCAAATTTAAGTTACTGTAGAAATAATCGTCTTCAAGACAAACCTACAAAATAATTGGCTACAGTGGATATTGTTCTATTACAGATGATCTTATCATTGTGTGTGTGTGTGTGTGTGTGTGTGTGTGTGTGTGTGTGTGTGTGTGTGTGTGTGTGTGTGTGTGTGTGTGTGTGTTTTAGAAAATACCTCAAAAGACAAGTTTGATATTAAAGAAAAGAACATAACAAGAGAAGACGACAATCAGATGAAAAAGACGCATTTAATTATGTAAGTTGATATTACAAATCTGTACTGCTTGAGAATATACTGTTCATTGTATTGTATCGATAATATCATATAGGGTTTCAAAATACAAAGAAATATTAAACTTAGATTTTAATGAGCCGGATGAAAGGAAACATTTTTATATTCCAAATTGGATACAGAGCCACTAGGAACATAAATAAAACTACACGTTAGCCGTGTTTCAGCGTGGGTTTTTCATACCATACAAAACAGTGTTCTGCTTCAAAAAAGAATCGGGCGTTTATCTAATCATTCTCTAGTTTTGTGATGTTGTTCATTACGATTAAAATGGAAGAATATGGTACGAGAAATGCATTGCAGCAGCATTCCAACATGTGTATGTGTATGTACAAACAAATGATGAGGTAAATAGTTTGCCGAATTTTTGCACGCACTAACATAATAACGTAATAATATTGACTAGTTTTGGGTATATTTTTCTATTCTCTGATCATGCGCTCTATATTTTAGGAATTTAGAAATTGACAATTTTTATTGTTTGAACAAAATATGAACATATTAAAGAAGCACACAATGTTATATTCCCTATCATTATTATATTAGATATTAGATATGCGTGGATTTAGAATTCCTATATCATTAGATAATTGATAAAATTTAAATGAAAATATATTTTTATTAAGCGCAAATATACCAACACATAAAATCACTCATGTGCACACAAGTGGAAACAGAAGTACATATGTGTACTTAAACAGGGAATTTGTTAAAAAATCGAAAAGTAGCGATATTAAATACAAAGTAATATGTACCACGTATCTTCGATAATATATATATATATATATATATATATATATATATATTTATATGAAGCGTCACTTCAATTTGTTTTATTATTTTATCAAACAAATTATAACAAACAAATTATGATTCTCGTATATATATATATATATATATATATATATATATATGTGTGTGTGTGTGTGTGTGTGTGTGTGTGTGTGACGAGTATAAAACAGTGTTGCTGGTGGATATCGAGATGTACATTAACAGAGATAATCAAAAGCAAGAATGCACAGTCAAGCGCGCGTGCACACACACACACACACACACACACACACATATATATATATATATATATATATATATATATATATATATATATATATGTGTGTGATATTTTATTGCTTTATGGGCGTCTCACAATGTAAAAGACAAATTAGATAGCCCGATATCAGTTATCGGCCGCTTTAATTTGTCTAAATACTGCACATTGATAAGTGAATTTCTTTAATTTTCAAAAAAGGTTTGGTTGAGTTTGGTTAGGTTTTATGGCATATCAACCAAACGGTTCAGTTAAGAGGTTCAGTTAATGTAGTTTCATAGTTAAAAATAGTTCTATTTCAAACAAATCAGTTTAGCATTAGTTGGCAGCTTGAATGTCAAAACAGTCATATTTAAAACAATTCACTTCAGCACAAGTACACAGTTTAGTTCTATTTGACCTATAGACAGGAACCTATCAGGTGTTACCACTCCAGGCAAGAGTGGACCTGTGAGCGATAGCAATAAAGGGGTACTCCACATTCCCCAAACATTCAGTATTACTGGAACCTCACTATCGGATTGTTTAGTGCCATATCCAGGACACTCGTTGGGGGGTGCTTACTTTTCTGCAGAGAAGCAGTCGGTGTATTCTATAGCCCCAGCCGACTGGGCAACAGTATAGTATACGTATGAAGATGTTTAGAAATGAAAAAGTACAAGTTCATATGAATAAAATGACCCTCTTAAGAGGGTGATTTTATTCAAATGAATATTTACCAATATCAAACATTTCGCTTTTGACATTCATTAGAATGTGCAAGGTCTTTAAAAACTAAAAACATGAAGCGGTTTCAAAACATCAAATTTCAGATGATGGCGTTGTTTCAAATTTCTGCTCAACAATTTATCTATAATGTACACACACACACACACACACACACATATATATATATATATATATATATATATATATATATATATATATATATATATATATATATATAATTTACTATTAGGTGGTCTGTAGAGGAAAAATAAACACATTTTTCTAAATTATCATTATATTGCCAATAAACAAGTACGATCTCGCTATTCGTATTATCAAATCTTTATTTCTTCTAAATCCAAGATAACCGTGTTTTCAAATCTATAGTCGGAATTTAAACACTCTAAATGAATATACTAGATATTAGTTATGACCAAACTCTACAGTATTGACACGCTGAAATCCAAAATAAAATTGTAACTGCGCTTAAACTAAAAATAGAATATTATAATTATGTAAGGGCTGAGTTTATTTCTTGACTTATATATCATATTTCAATGCTATAAATTTGGGAATAGATAATATCTTATAATATTCATTATTAAGTAAACAAGATCCTGTTCGCAATTTTCTATGTCTCTAAAACTAAAACTAGTTACATGTTTGTTTTTGATCTAGGGGCCTTCACAGTTCATCGTTTTATCTATTATGTTAATATTCATTATAAGAACAAATTTAGTTAACAGAAAAAGAATGAAGTTATAATAAAAAATTAAAATCAGTATGAAAAATGTTAAGCTTCAACTCGTATCACAGCCAAGATATATAATGTTCTACTACGCAACTGCATAGAACCTAAAATTGACAACATACTTCGGAAGAACCAAAAGGGATTCAGGAGAAATATATCCACGATGTTACAAATTTTGACAATTCGTTAAATTCTTGCAGGTGTACGCGTAAGAAACCTAGAAACAGCAATATTGTTTGTCGACTTTAACTGGGCCATTGACTCCATTCACAGAGAAAAGATGGAGCAAATTCTACTCGCCTACGGACTACCTTAAAAGAAACCGTCGCAGCCATAAGGATGCTCTATAGAAACACAGAAGTAATAGTCCGTTCCCGGATGGACACACAGAAAACATCGACATTGTAGTAGGTGTACTGCAAGGAGACACATTAGCCCCATACCTCTTTATCATCTCTGTAGACTACATGCTTAGAACATCTATCGATGAAATGAAAGGAAATGGTTTCAAGCTAACAAAAGAAACAGAAGGTACCCCGAAAAAACAATTTTCGACTCCGACTACGCCAATGATATAGTGCTCCTGGCAAATACAACCGCCCAAGCCGAAACCCTGCTAAATAGTCTGGAACGAGCCGCTGCAGGCATCAATGCACACAAGACGGAATATGTGTGTTTTAATCAAACTGGCGACATCTCCACACTAAACGGTAGCTCTCTGAAACTATTTACCAAATTCAACTACCTAGGAAGCAGTATCTTATCAACCGAGAGAGACATCGACACGCGACTAGCAAAGGCATGGACAGCTATCGATTGGCTATTGGTCATATGGAAGTTAGACCTGACCGATAAAATGAAGTGCAGTTTCTTCCAAGCAGCGGTCATGTCAATATTGCTATATGGATGCTCTACATGGACGCTAACAAATCATATGGAGAAAAAGCTTGACGGCAACTACACAAGAATGCTGCGAGCAATACATAAAAAGTATTGGAGGCAGCACCCTACATAGCAGCAGCTATACGGCCACCTACTACCCATCCCGATAACTATCAAAATTCGACGAACCAGATATGCGGGACACTGCTAGAGAAATAGGGACGAGGTCATAAGTGATGTACACCAGTGGACCCCTTCACATGGACTTGCTAAGGCAGGACAAATAACTCGACCCTATATACAGCAGCTCTGTGCCGATAAGGGATGTAGCACTGAGGACCAGCCGGAAGCAATGGACGATAGGGAAGGGAGGCGAGAGAGGACCAGGGATATCTGTGCTGATAGCATGACATGATGATAATGACGTAAGTCAGTATAACCTGTTATATCTTATTTTCGGAAGAGACGGTCAATTGAAAATAATTCCCCGACTCAATAGCATGCGAAACACATCTCTCTTTTTGTCATTGTCGTAAAGTCAGCCGGGTTTCGATTCCAACCTGAAGGATCTCGAGGGTCTAGCCTGACTGAAGAGTTGTGATACAACGAAACAGTCGGTCTGTGGATGACATATATATATATATATATATATATATATATATATATTCTCAAAAATCGTTCAGACATGATCACATGCACACATTAGTGTATGTAATATGTAAATTGGATTGTACTCTTTTTACTCCTACGCACCATAAGCAGGATTGATTTTATTTATATGTAAACGTTAATGGATCAGACTACGAACCACACCCACGCACACATCCACACGCATACGCACACATGTACATAAATTTATTTATACTTACATTTTCATATTTGTTCATTCATATATACTTATATATATATATATATATGTGTGTGTGTGTGTGTGTGTGTGTGTGTGTGTGTGTGTATAAATACACACACACACATATACAAAATTATATATATATATATATATGTATATATACACACATTTACATACGTATATACACTACATAAAAGCATATGCACACATATGCATGTAGATGTAGATACGGATAAAGACACAAAGACACACGAACAGACACACACACATACACACGTACACACACATATACACGCACACATACATACACACGCACACACACACACACACATACATATGTATATATGTACTTGAAGAGAGTGCACAAAATATATTTCCGTCTTTTTTCAAGCTAATTTTTTATGGCATTGATGTAGAAACATTTGCACGCCCATGCACGTAGCAAAATACGATTTTTCATGCATAAGTCCGAGGTGCGATGTGTGTGTGTGTGTGTGTGTGTGTGTGTGTGTGTGTGTGTGTGTGTGTGTGTGTGTGTGTGTGTGTGTGTAATTTATGCCTTTAACATCTGAATGAAGAAAAGTAAAAATAATGCATCCGTTTTCGCTTATTGATTCGTTCGTCTCCAAAGAAGAAAGAAATTTCGAAAGCTTTCAATTGAATTAATTGCTACAGAACCTTCAATTCTGGACATTTTTTGAATGCCCTCTACGCTGATCACAATATAAGATTCAATACAGCTATGTTAGAAACTGGTCTTATAGAGAAAAAAAGAATAAAAAAACAAGTATTCCTTTCTCTGAAAAGCGGATACATGATTTTCGTACATTTTTCTGCTCTTTTAATAATAATAATAATAATAATAATAAAAAACATGACGGTGATACCAATTGTAATTAGTGTGCTCGGAACATATCACGAGGATAAGGAAAAGAGACTGGAAGAAATGGAAACCAGAGATAAGAGCATGATCATCCAGACAACTGCATTGTTATAATCGTCTCAGAACCATCTCGGAGTCAAGAGGTGACTTACTGTCATTCTCACCAGTGAAAGATCACCTGCACACTTTGACGGCAAAAACTCGCAAATAGACATCTAGGACTGTGTTGAAAATAACAAACAAAGATTAATTACAACAGCAACAAACAGCATTAGCAACATAAATAAAGACAGAATAGGAAAGCGAACGAGGAAACAGAAATAGGAGGAAAAACAACTCTATTGATATTTCAAGAGACAAACGAGCGAAATTTCCAGCGTGAAGATATGGAAATGGCTAAGGAAGGAAACTTTAAATAGGGAAAGTGAATCTCAACTAAAACCAGCTCAAAAGAATGCCATAAAAATCAATTATGATGAATTGAAAATAATACACAATAGAACAGCGTGTTATGCGGAGAAAGAGATGAAATGATTAATCACATTGTAAACGAAAAATCAAAAAAGAATTACAAGACAAAGTACAACTAAGGGGGAAAGAAGATCAACTCAGAATTGTGCAAGAGATTTTGGTTGGTTGGGTTTTATGGCATATCAACCTTTGTAGGTTATCTGATGCCAAATCCATTTTTATACAAATAATCAGTTTTATTTAAAACGATTCAGTTGAGCATGAGTACACTGTTTGAGTGTCAAAAACATTTCTCTTTCAAAATATTCAGTTTAGTCAAACAGTTCTAATTCAAACAATTCAGTTTAGTATAAGTATAGATGTTTTCTACTCACAGTTTAATTTTAAAACAGTTCAATATTAACCAATTCAGTTTACCGTTAGTACATTTTCAATGCCAAAAACAGTTCCATTTCAAACAATTCAGTTTAGCATACGAAAACAGTTCCATTTCAAACAATTTAGTTTAATTTTAGTTTAATTGTCGAAACAGTTCTATTTCAAGCTATTCAGTTTAGTCAAACAGTTCTAATTCAAATAAATCAGCCTAAGGTCACAAGTTAGTTCTATTTAACCCATAGATAAGACTCTATCAGGTGCTAACATTCCGTGCCAGAATGGACCTGTGAGCGATGGCAATGAAGGGACGCTCCGCATTCCCCAACGCTCCAGGATCACTGGAACCTCACTATCAGATTTTTTAGTGTCATATCGGGGACATTCGTCGGGTGAGGTCTTTTTCCTCTGCAGAGAAGCAGTCGGTGTAATTTACAGTCTCAGCCGACTTGGCAAGCAAGAGATAGTATTTTCACCATACTAACAAATGGTATATGCGCAAAGAAGAATCCATCCAAGAAAATAAGACACATAAAAGTCTTGGAGATTTCGAGATACCAACGGATCACCAAATCTCGCCCAGAAGACCGGACTTAGTTCTAATTAGCAACAAATATAGAACCTGCTGTCGAGTTAATTTCGCCGTTACAGTTGACCACAGAGTGAAAAGAAAGAGAAACGATAGACAAATACTTGGACCTTGCAACAAAACTAAAAAGCTGTGGAACATGCGGGTGACGGTGATACCTATTGTAACTGATGCGCTTGAAACAGACCTTTAATTTTGTGACGGGGTTTATGAGAATAGGAAATCAGAAAAAGAATCGAGACCATCCAGATGACAAGATAGTCGAAAACAGCCATAATATTGCAATGGGTCTTGGAGACCGAACGAGATTTGCTGTCACTCGGACTCCAGTGAGAGACCATCAGCCAACACTCGTGCGAAAAACCCATAACAACAACAGCAACAAAACATACAAAAACAAAAAAAAATTGTTCAACTACAGTATACAAGGGTAATTCAATAAAAAGTGGACATTTTTTGAAAAAAGCATTATTTCCAGATTTTATTCTATTAATATAAGTTTGTGAAATTTTTCGTTGAAAGTGTAAAGTGTTCGGCGAAATATGTTTTTGAAAATGTTTTGCAAATTGGGTTAACGTGGATTTGCCTCTGTAAGCCTAATTGGAAAAGGCAGTCTACGGAGTGGAAACAGTGATTATTTGGCCAAGAAAAAGTTCCGGATGCAGTAAAGAAGGTTATACTGACTTCTGTGACATGAAATGACTCCTCATCTCTGTTTTCTTGAAAAAAGGTACAACTGTAAACAGTGTTTCTTATTGCCAACTCCCTTGTCGAAAAACACTTTATTTATTTGATAACTTTTCTTATAACATATTTAATATGAATAATTTGTTGAATAATGACGCATAATCTTACGTGCTGAATGATCCCCACAATTATACTAATTTAAACGTTATGATAAAATTCATAAAAGGTGTTGATAACTGAGTAGGTAATCCATGAAATAATGAAACGCTACAATTGAAAACAGCGCTTTCTGTTACCAAATTCTGAGGCAATGTACACTTTGTTTTTTGAATGACCCTCGTGTATATATATATATATATATATATTCTCTGTCGAGAATATTCTTTCTCAGTTTAACGTTATAGAAGTTAGATCCCGAAGACGAATATAGGGAGGCATTTTCAGTAGTATTAATTCAAGAAGAAATCCCATTTATTCAAACCAAAGTTTTACTTAAAGGTAAGCCATCCGAAATATTTCTTGTGTTACAGCACATCTCTTTATATTCTGATAATCCTCTGGACACTAGTCGATCATAAAAAATACTGTTTTTCTATATATTCCTTTTTTTTTTTTTATCTTGGAGTCTTTTCAAATGTTGTTTACCAGTAACCCATACGCTTGTAAATTCGAATACGCCGAAGTAAGTTAATGCCACAGGCTAGATCTGGACACTCCTCTCTCTGTCTCTGTCACTCTCTGTCCTCTCTCTGTCTCCATCCATCAATCCTCCTTCACTTTCTCTGGTTCTCTTTCACTAATTAAGTGATTTGATACCCCAGTGATACTATATTTAGGAACATTATATCTTATTGCTAACAAGGATGTAAGACTTTTTCAAATATGTCTCGTGGTTTCCTTCAGGCTGTAAGTACGATGTAGAGCACCAAATACCTTTTTTCTGTCTTGAATGCCAATTCGTTAAAAAGTCGACCATGAAATAGGATTTTTTGTCAATCAGAATTGCAGAATATACGAGGGTAATATCATCAGCAGGAAGACGATTCCAAATTTGAACGATTATTCACATCAATAGATTGACGATCACATTGAAAAAGTACATAGCCTCAGTTGTGGAAGTTACACAACCGACACACAAGACTCACCGGATGTATACCCTAAGCAATTTTACCTTTCTTTTTCTTTTTTTTTTTTTTTTCCTTTTTGCTTTCAAAGCTTAAATCCACCTTGAACATTAATTTCAAGATAAAAAAAATTGCAGAAAATGCGAAGCCTTCACACTGTTACTCAAAATATCTTTGCAGAAACGAAAGGAAGGTTATGAAGCAGAAGAGCTGAATATTTTGAAGGATCGACCTGTCGGATGGACCAGTAGAATACGTCGACTATATTGAGGCCTCGGAATGGATCACTAATGAAAACGCAGACACGGTTATTAGGTAAATAGATTATATTGCACAAAAAAGATAGAGTTACATAGAAAAGGCAATAAGTCTCGTACTGTTTCGGATAACTCCGGTATTGTTCGGCTGGCAGCGAAATCTCTCAGTACTAATAAAGGTGAGAAGAGTCCATTATAGTGAAATGAGTAAGGTTCCCACAACATATATCTCTCTTGAGGTTTAAGATATCTCCCCTCAGTGAGTATCCTGGGTATGAAATTAAACAGCATCTGATTTTGAGGCTCCAGTCTTGGAGCTTTGAGGAATGTAGAGTATCTTTTCATTACCATTACTCCCAGGTCCACTATGACCGGAGTAGTAGTACCTGTTAGGGTTTAATTTCTGGATCAAATTGCAGTATTCAATCCTTTACACTGGATTATTAGCGGTACTCACTTGAAAACATAGAACTGTATGAAAATTATTTATATTACATAGGAATACTCGATAAACAGAATTATTTGTGATCAGTAGAAATACTCGGAGCAATTTAACTGAGAGTAAACCAATGAGCTCTGATATGTGTTTAAAATGCAATTACCTACAAACTATTCGCTTAAGAAATATACACATACACACACACACACACACTCATATATATGTACATATATATATATATATATCGGATATGGTTTTAACTCTTCCACGGGGACTGATATGCCATTAAACATATTCTAACCAACCAATCAACATAGTTTGAAGAAGACAATTGTCATTCAATAGTTGTTTAAGCAATACATTTGTTTTGAATAGGTTTGGTTTCTTTTGGGGAATACATGGTACAAGTATTGTAAATAAATGGGGGTATAGAACATCCACTTGAATATCTTAGTGCTGTATCGTTGGTTCAATAAAGGGTTCCACAGGTACAAGCCGATGAGTTGGCAAGTCTATCAGAGAGCGATTAACGCTTTTTCCTGCAGTAGTCAGACACCGTCCATTTATATCTTTACCGGTGTCATACTAAAAAGAGTGACTAAGTGTATAGTTCCGGTATAACACTTAGTAAAATGGAAATTAGTGCTCTGGATATCTAATTTTACAAAGTAAGCTCTCATAATAAGTATAATAAATAAAATTCTAGATAATTATTACAGAACTCTGGTTACACATCTCTCAATTGTTACGTTGCTAATTGTCAATATAAGAACTATACTTGAAAGTTCAAGTTTATGTAATAATTTTAAAGAACAATCGTTGAGGAACAAATCATCTTTGTAAATTATTTATTGATTTTTCTTAACGATATATCAGTTCGTCAAGGCTATTAAATACCCAGAGGTTAGGATATTGCATACATTGTTCTTCGATTTAATTTTGTGTTTATTTGTTTCTTAAGAGTTTTAGGCCCTATCAAATACGAACTCTTTCAAAACAGATCTATTTGACCCATAGATAGAATCTTATATATACTACACATCCGTGTCATAGTAGGGTTGGAAGTCTTGCCAAGGAAATGGCGCTCCACACTCCGCAGATATCCAGAATTGGAACCCAGTCGACAGATGCAGATTAGTGTAATACACAGGACATTCATTAGGGAGGAAATCTGTCCTCTCTGTAGAAGTGCATTCGGCATATTCTAAAGCCTCAGTTAACAAGGTGGGAAAATATTAAAGCAAGCAAACAGGTATAATGTTTTTACAAAAAATATATCAGATATCTATCTTCTGCAAACCAGTAAAAAATATATGAAAAGTCGCGGAATAGTTCTTTACAAGTCGTCGAACCACTCCCGATGGTAATACAGCTTCACAAAACTCAAATATATAAAACTTAATTCTTTGCTGAGTCGTAATCAACAATCACTTTCCAAATCTTACAGGTGTCCTCGTGTAATGGTTAAAGCACTGAATTATGGAATCGTAGTAAGCGAGTTCGAACTCCAGTCGCGCTATTACGTTCATTTTCAGACAATTTGGGAAAAGTATGAACTCCCTTATCCTCCAAGCTATAGGTTAAATAGTACCACTACTGTCTTTCTAGGATAGATTTGGCATTAAATAACTCAAGAAGGTTCATATGCCATTAAACAAAATACAAACAAATATAAAAACCTAGAAAATTTATATGCAATTTAACAAAGAAACCGAAACCGAATCTAACCAAGTTTCGCTTGACTGCTTCTAATATATCATCATCATGTCATGCCGCTAGCACGTATATCCCTGACCCTCTCTCGCCACTTTTCCCTATCGTTCATCGCCTCTGGCAGGTCTTCAGGGCTACGTCCCGTATCCTCACATAACTGCTGCATGTATGTTCGAGCTGGTCGTCCTGCTTTTGCTCGGCCATATGTGGGGGTCCCTAGGAGAACATCACTTATGAGCTCGTCGCTGCTTCTCCAGCAGTGTCCTGCATGTCTGGTTCGTCTAACTTGGATAGTTTTTGTGATGGGAAGCAGGTGGTCGTATAGTTGGTGCTTTGTTGGGTGTTGCCACCAGGACTTATTCAATATTGCTCGCAACATTCTCGTGTAATTGTCGTATAGCTTCTTCTTCAGCTGTTTAGTTAGCATCCAAGTGGTGCATCCATATAGCAGTATCGACACGACCGCTGCTTGGAAGAAACAGCGTTTCATTTTATCGGCCAAGTCTGATTTCCATATGATCGATAGTTTATCGATAACTGTCCATGCTTTCGTTAGCCGCGTGTCGATGTCCTTTTCGGTTAATGAGACACTGCTTCCTAGGTAGGTGAATTTTTCTACCAGTTTCAGTGAGGTTCCCTCTAGTGTGGAAATGTCACCTGCTTGATTAAAGTACATATATTCAGTTTTGTGTGCATTGACATGGAGGCCAATGCCTGCGGTGACTCGTTCCAAACTATGCAGTAGTCTTTCGGCTTGGTTAGGTGTATTTGCCACTATCGCTATGTCATTGGCGTAGTCAGCGTCGGTAATTTTTTTTTTGCGGGGTACCTTCTGCTTCTTGTCTTTGTCAGCTCGAAGCCGTTTTCTCTGATTTTATCGATCGATGTTCTAAGCACGTAGTCTAGGTAGATGATAAAGAGGTATGGAGCTAGCATGTCCCCTTGTAGTACTCCTGCTACAATGTCGAAGTATTCTGTGTCTCCATCCGGTAAACACACATGATAATTGCCTTTTTGATTCCTACTCCTTAGTATGTTCTGAAGTCTTTGGTGGAGAGAGGGTACCACATTACAAACAACATTTGATGGAACGAAAAAAAAATGTTGCTGGTTGGAAGGTGTTGACGCTAAAAATCTTTCCCATAATTTGACAATTATCAAAGCTGATGCATCCACATTATATGAGTGTATCAATCAGAATTGAGTGAGTCTAATGAAGTGGGCAAGATGGGGCGAAGTTTAACTAGTGGCCAACTACAGATTGAAATCAATGATAATAAGCTCATATAATATGGACATGTGTAGGGCACCAATTTATTTTGACACATCAGAGAATTTCGGTATGTATCATGGGAAATTATTTCAGCGACACAATTGTAACTATCCTAGCATATTCACGAATAATCCTCAAACAGTGTGTGTGTCTGACATCTCTTGTAGTCTCATAAGACTCTGAATCTGCCCAAGGATCTGTACTCAGCCGTGGGCAAGGTTAAATAAATGACTAGTTGTTACCCGCTGAGCAATAACTCTCTCTCGCTCTTCTCACGCAAATGGTATTGTCCTTGGGAAATACAATGCCAATAAAGCTCAGTGCTATTGATGGCGTAGTAGCTGCCAAAACTAACTTGAAAACGTCGAAATACTGAGGAAATGCTCCTGATTTTCAATCTAGAATAATCGTTCTCTTATACTGCACGTCCACGTAGATAGAGTACCCTTTTACTTATGAACCCTTAGTTAAGGGTTGAATTTGTTTATCAGGCGGGGTAAGACAACAAGCGGTGGCTAGATCTGATAGTTGACAAAATACTTGTGTAAATCCTTGAATTTCGAGCTGTTGTTAGCTCCACTCATTGATTAGAAAATAAACTAATTCATCCACCTATTTTCTATTCGCATCATCGTGACTTCTCAATCGCTCCCACTTTTCCAGAAGTCATTTCTGAAAGGTTTATTTACGCGAGAAATTTATGTGAAAACGTTAACGCCTACATCAATCGACACGTCCATTTTACTTATTTGAAAAGCAAATATCAATAAATATTTATGAGATTATATAAACATTTCAAAATGACATCATCTCAATTTTTCACTGTCCTAACCTTGACATGATAAATACTTTAGAAATATGAGTTTTACAAAGAATCGAAACTTTTTTGAAGGAAAATAGAAAAGATATTTAGACAAATGCATTAAATTTTTGATCAACGGAATAAACTATAACAATGTAAATCTCTCTTTCTCTTATTCTCTCTCTCGCCCTCTCTCACACACACTCTCTCTCTCTCTCTATATATATATATATATATATACCAACATATACAAGGTGTCTTCAAAAAAATATCGATACTGAAGTTGTATTTACCAAGACAGCCTTTAAGAATGACTGAAAATTTATATTGGGTACTCTCCTCTTAAGATTCAATGTTTTTATTCCAGTACAATTTTAATTAGTCGAAGTGACCCTTAAACCTGTTTCGATTTGATGTGCCGTCGTATTTATCTTGATGCCGTCCACGTCCTAAAATCTTCTTCTGGTAGATTTTCAGTTTTCGAAACCAAAAACGGTGGCAAGGACTTCGGTTCCGAGAATATAAATGGTGGTGAATCCAGTGTTTCACCTCAGATCTTTCTTTCAAAATTATATTGTCGCTCAGCAGAGTATAGATGGCACTGCACTTGTAGAACCCTGTTTTTCACCTGATATCTTCGTTTAAAAGGTATCAAGGGTTAATTACTTTTTACTTGTTTTACTTTTTAAAAATTCTCACTGCCTGGTTTAGATTGTAGTCAAGACGGTTAGATATCATCACATAAGTTCTTCAATTATTCATACATCTGCATTTATGCTTTTATATTTTATCCTATTTACCCAACCCCTTCGCTCGGACAGGATATGACACAAGGTCAATTTTTAAGCGGAGTTTAACAGGTTTAAAATCAGAGTTTTCATTCTCCTAGACTAGTTGCCCCACTAAGGCTGAAGAACCTAGTTTGACCTACTATTTACCCATAGCTGGAGAGAGAATAATTGGATTCTTACTTTTCCCAAGGGTATTAGTGCTATGTGAAATGCAATAAGTCTCGTCCAGGATTTGATCTCGTGTCCATTTCCTACGACGATAACAATTACACCACAGGCTTTTATATTTTATCGTTTACATTTGTACTCATTTAAATTTCAGTCTCGATGCTTTCGATCACACCTCACCTAAATATACCTTGTGATTCAAGTGAGAAGTTTGTCCTATCGGATGGCTACATCATCTACGGAAAAGTAAGTCTTCTTCAAAAGAATTGTCTTGGGTATGACATTAACCAGTATTCGATGGTGAGGCTCCGGGTTTTTTTATGTATAAGTGGGTCTCATTATTTTATGACTGCTAGATATATCTAATAATATCCATTTTTATAATTTAATGTTTCCCTAGAAATAAAAAAAATTCTTTGTATCTTTAATTCAGAAGAACTTTAAATTAAAAACATTTTCTGTGTTTAGGCAATAGCTATATAATTATGGACATGGGTGTATGTGTGAATGTTTACTAGTCAATTCTCGGCCTGTCTCTCTCTCTCTCTCTCTCTCTCTCTCTCTCTATATATATATATATATATATATATATATATATATATATATATATATCGCCCACAAATAAGTATAACATTTGGGTGCATACATATACATATCTAGTGAAGACCCCGAGGCCTAGTGGCAAATGTAGTGGACTGTCATATTCTATTTAGCGTGTTAAAACTCCAGTTGTGTTATTAAGTTCAATTTCGGAGTAGTATGTGAAACCTCTTATCTCTCCAAATGTGGGTTAAATATCATCGCTACTGTTCCTCTACAAGGATGGCTTTGGCACAAAAGAACCGATAAAGGTTGATATACCATTAAACAAATCTATCAAGATATATAGAAGCATATAATCACAGTTTTGTGAGGATGCATATTCATATTTAGGGAATGTGCGTAAATACATATAAATGAATTACACTTGTTTATAATGTTTCATTAACATAATTTATTATATATATATATATATATATATATATATATATATATATATATATATATATATATATATATATATGAAATGCATTATATTAATGAAACTTTATAAATGAGTTTAAATCATTTATATCTATGTATATTTTGACGTATATTTATTTACTCACACTCACTACTTAAATAATCGTCCTCACACAATTATATTTGCATGCCTATATATGTATGTATGAACTAATTTATATATAAACGTATGTGTGTGTGTATGTGTGTGCATATACTCTAATATATAAGTATTCCCACACACTATATATATATATATATATGTGTGTGTGTGTGTGTGTGTGTGTGTGTGTGTGTGTGTGTGTGTGTGTGTGTGTGTGTGCCTGTGTTGAGTGTGTGGGAATATACACACTACCCTAATACTCACAATCATATATGTTTGTGTAGGTATGTGCGTTTCTGTCTGAAATTGCTTAATTGATAAGAGGCACAATCCCATATTTCAAATCGATGCACAAAGTGTTTTCCTATGTATTTGTCGTTTAATGGAAATTAAGTTGATTACAATTGACTGCAAAATTGATTAAAAACAAAGGAAAGCAAAACAAACAAACAAACATTCTTTAATTCATCTGACGCCGTCGAAACTAAAGCAAAAACATCTCGACTCACATTTAAGGAGTTTCTAGAATAAATAAATTAATTACTCTATGTAATCGTCGTCTGCGCGTCCGCATAGCCTAGTTCTTTTATAAAGAGATCATCGGATTGGTGATGATTAGGTCTACGTTTCACTACCTCCGCCCTCAACGATGACATTTTTTTGTACTTCATTGAAATAAAATCTAATTCTTTCAATGCAGTAATCAATATAATCAAAATCTTAACACTACAGTGACTGCGAATAGAATAGGAAATCAGAGAGAATGCACTGTGACGCGTGCATCTACATTCAAAATTCAAGTACTATGCCTTATGCGACTGTAGTAGAATTCCTAGTCTCAGATTCTGAAAAATACATTTAAATTGAATACTCCGATCCGTTTGCCGATCAATCTTTTTCATTTCATTGACGGCCCAGTTGACTGGAGCTGTAGAGGACTAACACCACCCAAATGAGTGTCTTATTATGACACTAAACTTTTGAGGAAAAGACTCATGTCCTGGAGTTTTTGAGAATGTGGAGTGTCCCTTCATTGCCTTTATCCCCTGGTCCACTATAACCTGGAAACGTAGTACCTAATAGAGCCATGTCTATGTGTCAAATAGAAATGTTTAACAATTTGATTATGTGCAAGCAAATGACTGATATTGGTTTGGTTTGGTTTGGTTTGTTGGTTTTTATAGCATATCAACCTTTGTAGGTTATTCAACGCCAAATCCATTTTTATGTAAATAATCAGTTCAATTTAAAACCATTCCGTTTAGCATAAGTACACAATTTAATTGTCGAAAATATTTCTATTTCAAACTATTCAAGCAGTTATATGTAACAATTCAGTTAAATGTAAATACACTTTTAATGTCGAAAACAGTTCTATTTCAAATAATTCAGTTAAGCATAAGTACGCAGTTTAAATGTAAGTACGGTTTTATTGTCAAAAACATTTCTATTTCACGCTATTCATTTTACTCAATTCAGTTTAGCATAACTATGCTGTTCGTTCTATTTAACCTATAGATAGGGCCCTTATCAGGTGCTATCACTCCGGGCCAGAGTGAACCTAGGAGCGATGGCAATAAAGGGGTACTCCGTATTTCCCAAAGCTCCAGCACTGCTGGAACCTCACCATCAGATTGTTTAGTGTCATATCCAGAACACTCAAGCTAGACGGCAATTACACAAGAATGCTGTGAGCAATATTGAACAAGTCCTGGCGGCAACACCCCATAAGGCACCAACTATACGGCCACATGCCTCCCATCACGAAAATTATACAAGTTAGACGAACCAGACATGCAGGACACTGCTCGAGAAGCAGGGACGAGCTCACAAGTGATGTTCTCCTATGGACCCCCACATATGGCCCGGCAAAAGCAGGATGACCAACTAGAACATACATACAGCAGCTATGTGAGGATACGGGACGTAGTCCTGCAGATCTGCCAGAGGCGATGAATGATTGGGAGAAGTCGCGAGAGTAGGTCAGGGATATCCGTGCTGGCGGCACGACATGATAATGATGATGATGATTAGTCTCTAGCATCAGACATAGTTTTGAAAATGTGAACACACACACACACACACACACACACACACACACATATATATATATATATATATAGGTAAATATGTTACTGTATAATAGATATAATGATGACATTCAATAAATGTGAATTCTCTCTAATGATTTGGTGGTAGGAAGTACTGATACAGTTGCACCTTTTTCAAGGAAATCAATAGTAAGCGGTCCTTTCATGTACGAAAAACAGTCATGATGACCTTCTTTACTTACTGCTTCTCTCCAAACGTTTTCTTTACCGGAGAGTTTGTGTGTTTTCCATTCGATGGAATGTCTTTTAGACTCAGACTTGTATTGCAAACTAAAGTTTAGGTTAATTTAAACATTTTCATCAAATCATGATTTACACTGTAAATTTCAGATGATTTCTACTTCTCAACCACCAAAAATTAGAGACCTTGGTTCAAATCTGGAATTCTTTGTTTGATAAATCGACATTTCAAATAACCACTAAATAAACATTTTTGCGAAATGAGATTATCTATTGCTATAACCCAATTTCAAGCAAAGCAGAGTTTGCAATGATTGAAAAAAAAATTCAAGATTTTTCTTTTTTAGAAAATACTCATTCCCTCCCGAATGATGCTCGTATATTATATGTAATTTTGTGAAGTTTTAATAGATATACCTTTAGAAATAATATCAAGAACACAATCAAAACCTCTAATCTGAACAACATTAGGAATGTTAATGATTGTTCATAATGTGATATACCAGATGAATGCATAATTTTATTTGCTTTGTTGAGTATATAAATGTTTTTAAAAAATCAGATGTCACTTTTTGCTAAATATTTGTTTGCTTTATTTCCATTTACATAAATAAATGGAAGGCACGAGGCCTCGAAGTTTGTCTTTTTGGGGTACCTTGACTATGTATTCTAAGGGAACCTAGCAAAACACATTCGCCGACCCATTCAACAATACAATATATAACCATCCATCCATCGCCATGCGCGCTGCAACCACCAAAATACCATATTTGCTCTATGAAAAAGATATACTTAAAACCCCGAAAGTAATGAATGATTTTATTTACAAATAAAGATTTTTGTCTAAACCATTTCCTAAACCATTTTCACTCACTATATCATCTGCAATAAAGCTAAAATTTCAGTATATTTTTACGCTTACTTCTCTAATTATATTAAAACTGACGCAAATAGAATTTTCGCCAGGTAAAACTATTACCATTTGTAAATATTAAAAATTATCATTTTAAGAGCTTTGTGTGTTTGTTTGACAAAGTCAACGTTATATGCATTACTTTTCAAATATCCTCGATACGGTTATTCGAGTAATTTTGTAGGTGTTCTGTCGTTTTATAGTTAGAATAGAAGAGTTCTGTGGCAATTGGCAATATACTTCGAACACTATCATTTTTGCTGTGAGGAATCTACTATTAAAGCTAAATACTGAGTTGCTTCCTAACAGAAAACATTTACAAGACTAAATAGAAATTTACGTACTGTGTACCAGTAGTTAGTAAAGTGTAAGAAAATATACTCTCTCTCGCTCTCTCGCTCTATATATAGGTATATATATATATATATATATAGTCATGTTTAATTACTGTATATTGTAATAAAAGTAGATAAAGTTTGTAGTAATTAGACTATCATAAAGACGATAGTAAATATCCATTTATTTACGTGTTTTCATGCTCTACTTTTCAGTATTGAGCACTTCTCTGATATATCAAAAACGTTGTCAGAACGAGATCTTTAGTGGAATATATATATATATATATATATATATATATATATATATATATATATATATATGAGGCTATGGTTCAATCCCAGGACGAATCATACCAAAGACTCAAAAATGGTACTTGGTGCCTCCTTGCATAACACACAGCTTTATAAGGCTACAGATCAAGGGTAAGTGGAGCATTCCAGGGAAAGGAGTAGAACCTCTTCGGTGTAGTAGCTACTGTAAAAAGGAGCCTTCAGGTCGCCCTCGACTTACGTCGGCCAACTTACTACTTACTTAGTCTAACATAAATTTGGGCGGGTTTCGATCTCAGCTTCAAGCGTCCTACGCGCGTAGCCACACTAACGAGTTGTGATACAACGAAACAATATGTCTATGGATGACAATAGCTTCGCTCCCCACGGGCGTTAAGCACCCTGGCGAAGGAATTTACGGCTGCCACTCGCATAATGCAAATGTTTTCGAATGAATTGAACACTCTGGTATCCGGTAAGGCGAAAATGTAAACAAACGAAGTCTACTACATAATGCCTTATAAATCCCGAGCTGATGTGGTTCGCTTGTTGGATTAGCGGTATGATGTTAATTCTAACGTAAATTTAGGCGGTGTTCGATCTCAGCTTCAAGCCGTCTCTAGATGACAATATTTATCATCATCATCATGTCACGCTATCAGCACGGAAATCTCTGACCCTCTAACGCCACTCTTCCCTATCGTTCATTGCTTCCTTCAGGTCTTCAGGTATACATCCCATATCGGCACAGAGCTGCTGTATGTAGATACGAGCTGGTCGTCCTGCCTTCGAACGTCCATGTGGAGGGGTCCACAGGAGTATATCACTTATGAGTTAGTATCTACTTCTCCAGCAGTCACGAGTTTGGTTCTTATAATTTGGATAGTTTTCGTGATGGGTGGTAGGTGATGGTACAGCTTCTGCTTTGTGGGTTGCTGCCTCCAACGCATGTTCAGTATTGCTCGCAGCATTCTTGTGTAGTTGCCGTTAAGCTTTTACTCCATATGATTAGTTAGCGTCCATGTTGTGCATCCATATAGCAGTATCGACACGACCGCTGCTGGGAAGAAATCTTCTCTCATATTTAGTTAATAGCATCTCCAAGAAACACCTATGTGTAGTTCTTACTTTTGTGCAGGGGATACGGTCAGTGTATTCCAAGCCCTGTGGGCAGGACTGCTTTAGTACTGAGTTAACATAAACAGCTTCAGTTGGAGCTTGAAATTGGTTTGACAACTGCATTATTGCTTTTAACCACAATCACCAGCGTTATCAACATTCTCTGATAAGAAAGTAATTTCCATCTTTTCTGTTAAAAAAGAAGACATCTCACAAATATTCTTGGGGGTAGCATAAATCAAATTCTATTTCATCTATTAGTAAAATAATATTGCTGACAGAACTCTCAAATCTTAGAAGTTAATTTGTCGCTGCCTCCTACCAGACAGGACTTGACACAAGATCAAAAGCCCGAAGGCCATTTAAAGTGGCGATAAAGGGGATGGAAAGGTCGGGAACGAGCCGAGACTCGAACCCTGCTGGTCATTGACCCACTAAGTGCAATATGGGTCTAAGGAGTCAAGCAGTATCACAGACCTAAATCTAGATCCGGGCACGTATGCCAGGTAATAGCTTGAACTAGACTGTGGGGTCTAGTACTATACAAGGGGTACGTAGGAGTCAAAAAAGCAGCTCAAATCTTAGAAGTATGTATTCGAATCGATGTCAATTCGCAAGTAGAGTTTGACAATTTTGAATTCAGAGTTTTCCTTCACTTCAACTAGTTGCATACCAAAAATCCAATACACCCAATTTATGCATTACAGTGGGAAGATAGTTGGATTCATACCTGTCTCAGGGATATTAGAGCTAGATAAAATGCAAACAGCCCCATCAGAAATTGAACTCGGGACACCGAATCCATTTCCTCCAACATTAACCGTTACAATACGAGCGCTTCTAGAGATGCTAGTAAGGAATCTGACAAGGAGAAAGACAAGTGCAAAATCACCGTTTGAAAAAGCAATAAGAAAGCAAACAACCCCTTCGAAAATCTATTATGGTAAGTCACATTTTACTGTGAAAAGCAAAGATCAACGAAGTCCTCAAAGAACACAAAACTTCCAGTTCCATTAAAATAAAGAAGATGCCCTGATAGTTTTGCCCAAATTTAATAATTCTTTTAAAAAAGGATAAAATAACTCACACAGATAAAATCAAAATCACTGAACAGATAATTGTGACATATGAATAGGAGTTGGAAATTATCTTTATATTTGCTTTTCATTGCCCACAAATGAACTTCTACAATCACCTTTAACGATTGAAAACAAAAATCAAGACATTTTTACCAGCTTCATGATTAGACTCTTCGTTAGTTCAATAATTATATATCAGTTTAGGTGGGAACTGTGAAAGTCAATCATAATCTAAACTATTTCAAATTTAGGTAAATTAGGTGTCTCGTAATAAATTTGTCGAGAGCTGGATAGAATTTGATGATGTGCAAAAATAATTGAAAAATTCTAATGATGGTGAATTTAATTCTCTTTCTGGAATTTCCTGAAAGGTTTATGATAAACGACATCACTTCTACAAGAATTTATATTTCAAACTCGGTCAAATTATGTACGAATATTGATTAAGCGTTTTTCTTATATATAAGTATATAATTTAGCTATACGATAATGAGGTCAGTTTCTACTTAGTTTGGCTACAATGAAAAGGAACATTGATATGTGAATTGCATTTTAAGAAATTGTGCATTCATAAGGATGAAGAAAATGTTTATTGACGCAAATGAGTTTGGAGTCTTTTCTGCCAAAAGGTGGCCTCGAAATCAGCAAATTCAATGTGAATGTTAAAGTTGAAGCTGAAAAGTTTTCGGCACAACTAAAAACATTATAAAAAGAAATCTTAAAGAATTTTTTGAGAGGGTTAAGAATGTAAGTGTTTTTTGCCTGCGGGAAGAATATGTAAAATCGCCAGTGTGTTCTAGACTATACTTCATTCTGTTCTATATCTGATCGAGGACTATTCAGTGCACCTCGATTTAGTTCATTGCAATGCACCCACACACACACATACACACACACATACACACACACACACACACACACACACACACACACATATATATATATATATATATATATATATATACGTATATATGAAGGATTGTAATCCGACAATATGCAGAAAAACTGATAACAACGATCCAAGTGGAAGGAATGATTTATTGAGAGATCGACATTATAGCGTTTCGGTTCTGCTGAACCATCATCAGGACGAGGGGTGATATTAACAATTTTAAGTTAAAGATGGATGTTTAGGAATGTAAAATACAAAAACCTTTGGAGAAAATATGTGTAAAAAGAAAAGTTGGCCGTTTAAAGGGCGAATCAGCGTTTGATGTTTTAAATTACGTCATTTGACTTATTAGGAATATTGTATAGAATTTATGTACGTTTGTTTTAACGAGAAAGATTTTGAGTCAGAAGACATATCATTTCTTTTTTCTTTCTTTCTTTTCTTTCTTTCTTTCTTTCTTTCTTCATAATCAAAATAACTATTTTAGACGCACACATCATAAGCACATTTATATAGACACTAATACAAATAAATATACACACACCCATTGGATTCTCTCTTACGCAAAAAGGCAGATTATGTATATATATATATATATATATATATATATATATATATATATGTGTGTGTGTGTGTGTGTGTGTGTGTGTGTGTACATAAACACATTATTACAAAAATTACTCGTATGCATATACATGACGTAAGAAGCGAAAAAGTCGAAAATGGAGAAGCAAAAACAAAGAGGATCATTAACAAAACACAAAGTAGCATCAGAGAAAATTAACCCCACATAAATTTCACCTGGTGTTAACAAATAGAGATCAGACCAATATATACCCACACTATAAAACAAATCCATGAATAAGAAACACTTCAATCGCCTGAAGAAGACCCAAATTTGCGAAACCCGTATCGTACAAATATACACATGTACGTAATAATAAGAATTTTTAAATTGGAAAATTTAAATCTCGAGAAGACTCCATTTTAATATATATATATATATATATATATATATATATATATATATATATATATATATATATATATATATATATATGAATTAGATGAAGATTTTCATGCATATGGAACAGGATCTCTTCGGTTAACTTATAGACGAATGAACCTCTCTCTCTCTCTCTCTCTCTCTCTCTCTCTCTCTCTCTCTCTCTCTCTCTCTCTGTTGTTTTTGTCTTGGATATAAAAGAGAAACTAGAATTTTCAAAAATAACACAGAATTGTTTTTGTCCTTCGACTACTTTGATTGGTCACTCCGAATGAAGAACAAGTTTAAAGGGTCGAAACAATACCCAACAAATTGTAATTATTTTATTTTAGGACTTAAATGTGTCGAACTGGCGGCTCTCTATATTTTTTTATTGAGTTGCTACTTGTTCTCCTGCAAAGAATGTGAGAGAATATGCTTATCTTATTTAATGATCATTAGGTATTAGCGGGCCTGCAATAGTACACGGTAAATATCCGGTTTGGTTTCTTTTGTGTAATGGCATATCAACTCTTTTTAGGTTATTTAATGCCAAAGCCATTCTCCTAGAAGAACAGTAGTGGTACTATTTAACCGATAGCTGGGAGGATAAGGGGGTTCATACCTTTCCCAAGGGGTAAATATCCGATATGATAGACAATGATATATGTATATATATATATATATATATATATAGTACTGCACAAAAATCTTCACACTTTAAAGTATTATAAATTTCTACACAGTTGCCTACTTATAAATCAATGTTTCGCATTACTTTTCTCATGATGAAAGATTGGCTGTCTTGGAGTTATTTCTATACCAAATCATTATATTCTGTGATAGTAATGACAGTGCAAGATGTGAGACGATTAACAAAAATGGTCGTGCAAAAGTTTTAACAGTCATTGCAACACCTTTCATATTGACTTTACCAACGTTTCAGAATGCAGAAAACATCAAAAGTAATTATATTGAGATAATAGAGACGGTTAATGTCAACATAGAGGCTGCATGGACCAATATTCGAAGTAATCAGTGTGTTGAATGCAAAGTGTAGTATTTTGAAATTAATTACGTTTTTTCTATATGAGTTAAGATCAAATTCGTAAGCAATTTTCTGCAGAAATTTCATGCCACATTTCATGTTACGGGTGTTAACTAATATCACATATCTATCTATCTATCTATCTATCTATCTATCTATCTATCTATCTATCTATCTATCTATTAACCACACACATACTGAAGTTTATGCAAAAATATACACATAGAAATACCCTCACATGTACATACACATATGTACAGGTGCGTATATACGTACTTACGTAAGTACGCGCCGAGAAAATTAAAACATCTTGTCTGCAAATGAGACACATACTTTCTTATAATTGATAGCATTCAGATTTATCAAATTATATTCTGAAATTCTGAATCATCCATCAAGAAAAAAAAAAGATAAAAAAAGAAACAAAGGTAGCAAGTAAGAATTGGACGAAAAATGATATATGGAGCCAAAGAAAGAAAGAAAGAAAGACAAATACAGGTTTTTGGGAATTACTCTTGGGTGTTTTGGTGTGTTAGCTATCTTTGCGTTTTTGACACTGAAAGCAATGCAGTGTCATAGTTTTTATTTCAACTGACATATTTGGCCAAACAAAGCGATCACTTATCAGCTTTGTTGCAGTACGTCTTCCAAGACGTGATAATCAGTGATCGTGGTGGAAGAATGGCGTATATAAATTCAGGGATAACCTTTTCTCATGTCATATGTGTACTGAAAGGAATTGATTGTCTTTGCTGTTGAATTTAGTTATCCTGTTTGACTGGCAAAATAGCTTGTAGCTTACTGGTTTCATCACTACTGCTGATATGGAAGTACGAGAAAGTTGGTCTGCCATAATGTTTTCTCCACCTTTTATATACTGAATATCCGAAGTGAATTACAATCAAGGAGGGTTTTTTTTTTTTTTTGACACGCGGAATATTCATCGGACTCACTGTAAAGGCCATTATAAATAGTTTGGGATCTGTGAGTATAATAAATTCATGATCTTCTAAAATATATCGGAAATGACGGACGATTGGGCAGAATTTAGCATGGTTTGTTTTCATTGATAATGTGTTGTTGTAAAACAACTACTTTTGATGACGCTTCTATTGTTCGTGCTGGCTGTTTTTTCATCCCTGAGATAATTCAGTTTTGCGAATTTTTTAAAGGCTTTCTTAACTACTTGAAATGCGTCTAAAGTAGGACTTTAAATTGAGAGTTTTCCATTTTTTGTGTGCTTCTGAGTAAATCTGGTCACAATTTCAAACAGTAGGAAAATCATCGATAATTGTAAGTCGAATAAATCGTCGAAGCTGTCTGAGTGATTCCGGCTATAGAAAGTTTTGTATAAAAGCAATCTTTTTCTGGGAAAGGTAAAATTTTTGTCTCATCCATTTCATGTCTGAGGAAAAACTGTTTATTTGTGTCAAATATATACTTATCAGCAGTAATTTTAAACCAAAATACTGTTGTCGTTCAAAAACCAGTTGAAGATGTTCGTTGTGTTTTTCCGTTGTTCAACTTGCTGTTTACACGTCTCTGATGTAAGCAAACGCGAAAGATAAATTCTTGTCAAGATGTCGTTGAAATGACTGAGCTGAGTTTCCTAATCCAAGCAGTATTCGAAAAAATTCAAATGGCCTGAATATTGTGGTAATAGCAGTTTTACGTATTTCACTTTATGACGCGGCTTTAAGTCGAGAAAATTGATGTAGCTTTTAATCTTCGCTGGGATTGTTGAAGCATTAAGATGTCAAAAATCGCTACATAGGCTCCAAACAGATGGATCGGCTTTGAGAACTATGTGCAACGGTGGTGGAAGAATGAATACTCCTTAATATGAACTCACGTTTTGTAACTTTATATAATGCAGGACCGAGTCTCCTTGGTGTGGAAGAGGTGGGTGATCCTGTTGTATTAATGTGTTGTTTAGCAAAGTAAAATATTTAATCTATGAGCTTGAAATTCTTGTATTTTCTGGTTTTGTTTGGTTGGATTTTATTGCACATCAACCTTTGTAGTTTATTTAATGCCAAATCCATTTATATACATATGAACAGCTCTTTTGCAAACAATTCAATTTTTCATAAGTATGCAGTTTAAATGCCGAAACAATTCTTATTTAAGTATGTCAGTTTAGCCTAAGTGCGCAGTTTACTTCTATTTGACATATAGATAGGGCCTTATCAGGTGCTACCACTCCGGGTCAGAGTGGACCTGAAACGGTGGCAATGAAGAGGTACGCCGAATTCCCAAAAACTTCAGCATGCTGGATCCTCACCACCAGATTTTAATGCCATATCCAGGACACTCGTGGGGGGTATCTTACCCCTTTGCAGAGATGCTTTCTGCGTATTCTACAGCCCCAGCCGACTAGGTCAAGTAATTTCTCGGAATTTCTGTAAAAGTACTTGAAAGTTTTTTATTATCCGCCACTGCTGAACTAATTCCAGTTGAAATGTATTTCCTCATAATTTCTTTGATTTTCATGTAAGTTTTATTGCCCGTCCATGTTTTTGTTGCCATATTACTGTCAATTTAAAAAAAGGTGGGGAAGTCTGCTCTTAATATGGAAGTAATGATATCGGCAATCAGCACTTCAAAAGAAAGCCATCTATTTTACATTCGGGACTCATGCCATGGAGACATAATAAGCGTTTCCTTGGTTTTCAGAGACAAATGTGCAAGGCTTGATGCACCAATATGGTTGTAGTATAGTCCAAGTCACGGAAAGGAGTCCTCAATTAATGTAGACTGCTTCTTTTTCTGTTTTAACTAGAATGACATTCTCAAATGGCTTTTACTGTGAGTTCGTCTATCGCAGACGATAGATGCAATATTTGAGTTTGCTGCGGGTTGAGAGTTATTTGCACAGCGTTGAAATTTTCTATTTATATGTCTTTGTAAATTTTTGGGCCTTTAGCGCCAATTTGTCGAGGTCCGTATCTTTTAACCACAATGGTTGGCAGTTTAACCAAGCCACAGACGACGGGGGATATTTTCGGGTAAAGTCTGCGGTTCCAAGTGTTTATTCATGTGTCGAAGAAGTAATGACGAATTTCTATGCATTTTTTAAAAAGATTTCTTTTTTTCTCCCCAGATTCGCCAATCTTCAGCAAAATGTTATTTCCCACTATTTTGTATGGGTTGGTATCCGGGACTTTATTTAACAATTTCAGAGGTGCCCGTGGTGTAATGATTATCGTCTTAGGAAATGGACACGGTGATACGAGTTCAAATCCTGGACGAGACCGATTGCATTTCACATCGCACTAATACCCTTGGGAAAGGTAAGAATCCAATTATTCTCCCTCCACCTATGGGTAAATAGTAGGACAGACTGGGTTCTTCAGCCTTGGTGAGGCAACTAGTCTAGGAGAAGGAAAACTCTGAATTCAAACCTGTTAAACTCCGCTTAAAAATTGACCATGAGTCATATCCTGCCCGAGCAGAGGGGTTGGTAAATATAATTTAACAATTTCAAAATTTCGCTTGCTATTTCAGATAGCAATTTCTCTATCACTTATGCAATCTTCATTTTCTGTAACTTTTCTTCCCTGGCAGGAAATATCACATTTGATTTCGCGAACCATGTTTGTAGGTCTGCTGGACTAAAAGATGCAAGTTTAATTGTAAAAGAGGCCTTGATTGTTTCTTCAGTATTTGAAAGATTTCTGTTTTTTAAAGAACACTTTCTTTTTATTTGAAAATCTGAAAGGATATACATTTGACCTTAGTGAGTGAAGAATGTAGCTAAAGATAAGGACTGTCACTCGTAGGTCAGTAGTTGACGCCTCTGAAGTTCTGTGGGCTATATTTAAAGAGGCGGACGAAAACAGTACAAAAAGTAAACGATCGTAACAAGAAGGCATGAAGAATTTAATAGAGATAATTTTATTTTTGTTTTGTTTTGTTTTATTTTTAGAAACTTTTTTTTAAGTTGAAAATGAGGAAAGAAATGCGTTTGACCGTTGCCAGTAAAAAAGGCCAAGACCTTCAGTTGTGATTTACTGGTTGAGTGATCTTCCTAATTTGACTCACTAAGCGTATAAAGAAAGAAAACATCCAGCTGGCTCACTTTCTACAACTTTTTCAAGAAGTGGCAGATTGTGGATTGGAATGAAGTAGGATCAAGTGTTAATTCTCAATTATTTTTGTGCGGATTACATTTTACTAATTCTCTTTAAGCATCTTGATCGATATCTGATGAGTTTATTGGTCTGGGTTCATCATAATGAATCCTTGGAATGACGAGGATATATGACACCCTAATACATTCACTGGGTTGTGGGGCAAGGAGCTGCGACTCTCTGGCCGTCAGCGAATGATAATAGTAAGCAAGAATTACAGAATAATAGAAGTGAGAGAGGTCGTCCCTCCTCCACCCTCTCTATCATAACAAAGCGATATGGGCATAGGAGAACCTCACTCTCTATTAGCCATGTACGTGTTAGCGGAGAAGCAAATCTTCGACCACGATGGGTACTGAGGAAGAAACGCCAAAAATAAATGCCAACACGGGGTGAATTTTCAAACTAGGGAGACTAGTCCGTTGCCACTTATTCATCACAGGGTGAAGACGCATAACGAGTCGCCATTTCTTCGTCAAGAGATGAAGTCACACAATGAGATGCCGTTTCTTTATCGAAGGGTGAAGACACATAATTTGTGATATAAAAGAAACCCAAATTCCAAAATGATGCATTGCAGAGAACCCTGAAAGAAAAGAAAGAGCTTCTCCTTTGAATGAACCAGCTTTCCGAGGTGTGGTGAGCCTCTTTAAACGAATACCCAAAGAAAAGACCTGTCCACGAGGAAGGAGACAATTATCAATCTTGGTCTAATCTGAAATAAGACGTGTATCCTTCTACCAACGTCTTATGGAAACCCAATAACAAGGGGAAAAGAGAAGAGAATACATTCCACAAAATCTCAAGTAAGTGAACATACAATTTAAGTATATTCAAATTTATCTTGCTGCATTTACGCTGACGTAAACAAAAGACAAAATTACGGGAGGAAAGAATAGCTCCGATAAGATAGAGGAGAAAAGAGGGAATATTTCCCCAATGATAAATTTGAGATTTAGAGCACGAGCTCTACTATTAAATCCCAAAGTTCAAAGAAAAGTAGAACATGCCTATGACTGACGAACTACATTCTAACCTTCCACCATTCACAGATATTAAATGGGGGCCTCACCCGGGATACGGATATTTTACTGCAGGCTCTTCCGAGATACAGAAATACATTCTCTCTCCCGACTTTTACCTGAATTTTTTTCTTTGTTTATTTCTTTTATTCAATAAAAGAATATTGTTGTTAATCTTAATAAGCCGAAAACGCCAGTCCAGAGTACTTTTTTTGTTGTGGAAGAATTGTATTTGTCGAAGATCTTGTATTTGGGAGGGAAAGCTCCCCAGTTAGCTGTGTTGACTTTTAATAATTCTCCTGTAACTCGCCTAGTGGCTTTACAATGAGGTCCCGCTCGGGATTTTGTGATATCTGTAAGACTAAATAGAGTTCAGCAAACCACAGCCAACGTCTGTGTCCTGCGTTAACTGGTAGACTTGGCGGGAACAAACAGCACCCTGCAAGCCCGTTGGGCACATGGCGGCGTAACATTGCTCATAAAAACTATAAATTTTGTCAGTAGTTTCGGTTGCATTTTTGTAATTCTTAATCTCCCACTTTACTTTTCGAATATAAACTTCCAGATCCTCCATTATAGGCGCTTCAGATCATGGAATAAATTATGATGCTCACTCTTTCACTCTCCCATTAGAAGGACCAATGAAGACACTCTTTAATTAGGCTTGGTTGCTTAATTAAATGGCATATCAACATTCGTGATTTATCAAACGCTAAAGACATCCTAGTAGAAATACAGGTGTGATATTATTAAACCTATAGCAGTGGAGGATAAAGGGGTTTGGTCAGTTTGGTTTGGTTTCTGTGTTTAATGGCATATCAATCTTTGTAGGTTATTTAATGCCTAAGCAATTCTCCAAGAAGAAGAGCAGTGTTACTATTCCTCCCATAGCCGGGAGTATGAGGGGGCTCATAGCTTTCCGATGGGCATTTGTCCGAAAGTGAACGTAACAGCACGACTGGTGTACGAACTCGTATACTTCGATTCGGCAGTCCATCGCTTTAACCATGAAACCACAAGGAAAACCCCATAAAGGGCTTCATTCATTTTCTAAGCTTATTGATTCAAAGGTGAACGTAATCATGCGACTGAAGGTCAAACTCACTAATTTCAAGGCCGTAGTGAAGCACATTTGTCAACGGGCCACGAGCACTTCTTTTTTGTTTATTTGTTGATTTGGGTTTTATGGCATATCAACCTTTGTAAGTTATTTAACGCCAATTCCACACACACACACACACAAACATATATATATATATATATATATATATATATATATATATATATATATATATATACAAATAAATAGTTATATTTCGAACAATTCAGTTTAGCATAAGTACACACTTAAATTGTCAAAAACATTTCTATTTCAAGATATTCAGTTAACTGAAACAGTTTTATTTCTAACAATTCAGTTTAGCATAAGTACACACTTAAATTGTCAAAAACATTTCTATTTCAAGATATTCAGTTTACTGAAACAGTTTTATTTCGAACAATTCAGTTTAGCATAAGTACACACTTAAATTGTCAAAAACATTTCTATTTCAAGATATTCAGTTTACTGAAACAGTTTTATTTCGAACAATTCAGTTTAGCATAAGTACACACTTAAATTGTCAAAAACATTTTTATTTCAAGATATTCAGTTTACTGAAACAGTTTTATTTCGAACAATTCAGTTTAGTATGTGTATAGATTTTTGTTTACATACAGTTAAATATCAAAACCGTTCTATCTCCAAGAATTCAGTGTAGCGTAATTACAATTTGATTATCAAAATAGTTCTATTTCAAGCTATTCAGTTTTGCAAAAGTATGTTGTTAAAGTGTCAGAATAGTTCAATTTAAACAATTCAGTGTAACATAAGTAGAAAGTTTAGTTCTTTTTACCCATTGATAGAACTCTATAAGGTGTTATGACTCCCGGCCAGAATGGACCTGAGAGCGATGGCAATAAAGGGGTGCTCCACATTTCCTAACGCTCCTGGATCCTCACCATCAAATTGTTTTGTGTCATATCCAGGACACATGTTGAGGGGTCTTACCCCTCTACATAGATGCAGTCGGTGCCCAACCCCTTATTTTAGATAGATAGATAGATAGATAGATAGATAGATAGATTACAGTAATTTTCATCTGATCTTCTTTCTATTGTTTCATAATTATTTTTCATATGTCTTCTTGAGAATAGAAGTCAGACAAAACCTTATTTTTGTTTAATATTGGTAGGAATACACATATTCTACAATAGACATGAAATACATAGTTATAAAATTGTACTAAGGTAAGATGCCAAGTAGTTTAGACACTCACATACTACATAAATATATACATATATGAATATATACATGTACGACATAAATACACACACACACACATATATATATATGCAGGGTGGAACAATAAAATTGTCGCCCTAGAAAAGACGACATGATTCCATTTCCGTTAAATGAAAACCGGTTATCTTTTTCTGTTGCAGACCATCTACTAGTTGGCCAGTTGTGTTCAAATTCCAAGAGCGATAGGCGCCTTCTATCATGTCTGAAAGTAACACAATGTTCAACGAGCGAGATCGGAGATGCTCTATACCGATCCAAGCTATGACAACGGGACCATTGCCAACACCCTCAAAATGCAAAACTGGACGGTTCAACGTGCCCAGTGTGATGAAAACAAAGTTTCCAACTACGGTTATGGTCTTTGGTGTGGTTTCAAGAGAGGTCCACATCATGCCACCTCACATCTTCTAAGTTGGCTTGAAAGTCAACACTAAAATGTACCTGGATGTGCTGAAGAGTGTGGTGATCCCTAGTGCAATCAGGTGGCCGGTGGCAGACCCTGGGTGTGGCAGCAGGACTCGGTGCCGGCCCACAAGTCCAAAGAGAGCCAGGCTTGGCTTCAGAAGGAGTGCTACGACTTTGTACCATTCTTTCACTGGCACCTCTCCACCCCCGATCTTAACCTGCTGGACTACTTCGATTGGTCATACGTCGGGAACATCACCAACATGACCTCTCACAAAAAAAAAAAAGACATTCGATAGTCTTCGAGTTTATGAAGCAAAAACGTTGTCACAGTAGATTGCGATCAGCGGCAATATAATTGCGTTTTTGCCTTGAAGACTAAACGCATAGACAGCAACAGTCTGCCGTTTTCACCGCCCGCAGAAATGGTCGTCTGAAGAATTAAATTAACCAAAGCCAGCCTGATCGCCGAGTGTTCGCCGAGCTCTCGCCGGCGCTTGTAGAAAATGCATGCTCCCAGTTCCGGATCCGTATCGAGTGATTGAGGCTGAAGGCGGTTACATCGAATAGATGTCAGCTCTACTAGATAATCAAGTTACCTGAATTGATTTTTTCAATAAAAGTTTTAAAATAAAGCTGTAGTGAAGTTTTCTTTAGGACGACAATTTTATCTGTATATATAAGTAAAGTTGGCGACAGTAGTCGAGGGAGACCAGAAGGCTCACTTTTTAATAGCTACTACACCAAGGTGTAGAGGGGGCACTACTCCTTTCCCTGGATTGTTGAACTTTATTTTGATACGTACCTTATATTGCTGAGTGTTAAGCGAGAAGGTATCAAGTACCATTTTTAAAGTCTTTGGCGTGACTATACCTGGGATTGAACCCCATTGGCGAACACTGTACCCGCTAGGCCAATGAGCCGGTTATATATAGGAAAATTTTAATAATGAGACGATTAGAATGAGATGTGAAATTTTCATTTTTTAAAAATTTTATTCTATATCTTTGCCATCATTTGGTAACTTTGCCTCTTACCAATTGTTTTCAAACAATAGTTTATTCTCATCTGTTCCGTAAACACACTCACACACACTTACACACACGTGTGTGTGTGTGTGTGTGTGTGTGTGTGTGTGTAGAAACAGTTAAATCGACAACCTTATTTTACTGACACTTTATATATATATATATATATATATATATATATATATATAAAAGATAGATTCGATTTACATTGACTTAATTTACAAAATAATACCCGTAGGAACATAACGACATAATCACCTCACAATGTCAAGGCAAACAAATCTTAATTTACAGAATAAAATATTCTGGATATGTTTAGACTGTTAAATATAAAAAAAAAAGTTCTTGTCTGAAACGCGACCTTTTTATTTACTTGCGTCCCGTCTTCGTATAAAAGATGAGATAAAGAAATATAATTAAATATCCACGCTGACTGAAACGATGCGGAAGAGTTTGTAAATAAATCTTCCTTTCCTCACCGTCATATAACTTCTTTTTCTTTTTCCTTTTTTTTCTTTTCTTTCCTTTTATTTTGTTATGCCGACTTAGCTGTTTTATATGAAACCTCTAAAGCAGATCTTTCCAAACATTGTCAACAAAGATTTTATAACTCGTTTTAGCCTAGACAAATATAGAATTTAGAATGCATATCAAATGAATTAATTCAACTTAGCCTTAGTTAATAATTAAAGAAATGCGATGCAAAGAATATTGATGGCAAATTAAAATGTCTAGGTACATAAATGAAAAAAAGGTCTTTGTCAAATGGATAATCATTAAATTATATATATATATATATATATATATATATATATATATATAGCCACACTGAAGAGTTCTGATAGAACGAAACAGTCTGTCTGTGGATGACAATATATATATATATATATATATATATATATATATATGTGTGTGTGTGTGTGTGTGTGTGTGTGTGTGTCTCTGTGTGTGTGTCTGTGTGTGTGTGTAATAAATTGACAATTTAAAGAAATTATGATTAATATTAAATCATAGTGAGCATTAATTGATAGATTGATTTTAAAGGCATGTCAACCCACCGGGGATCATTTTATGCCTAGAGATTAAGGGATTGTATATGTCATACTTTTATGTTTATATTTTGTCTGTAAATTCTTAAGCCTTTTGCGCAGGGTAAAATGATTGCAAATATCCGCATCGAATACAAACGGTGTGCAAATATATATTGACCAATATAGGGTGCCCTAACAGGACCTACCACTCCGAGACAGAGTGCATCTATTAATAATGGTAACGATGGGGTATCCTATACTTCACAGATATCCAGAAATAGAGCCTTACCATCAGATGCAGTTTCGAGTCATATTAAAGACGATATTTTCTGGAGTGATTTCACCCTTCCACGGAGAATAGACTTGGTGTTTTTGTAAACCCCACGAACTGTAGTAATCAATATTGAATTAAACCGAAAACTTAAAGTATCTATAATTAATATAATCGATATTAATAAGTAGATTCACATAACAGATTATCTTTTGATAGATAGATAGATAGATAGATAGATAGATAAGTACACACAAACTAATTTTACGAGATATGAATTTTTTTAATCCAGATTTACCAATATCTTATTATTTCTGATAAATCATTAGATAATTAAATAGATGATTAGCATTATTTATTTACAAACTCAATGGCTTTATAATTCCGTTAAAAAATGTACACACACACACACACACATATATATATATATATAGAGAGAGAGAGAGAGAGAAAGAGAGAGAGAGATAACGAGAGATCATTGTTGTACTTAGTTTAGTTCTGCTTCATAACTTTTTTCTTGTTTTAGTAATAAGTAATACCAAATCATAACTGTGTAATATTTCTCTATAAATAATAAAACCCACCCGGCCCACTGGCATGATGGTTAGAGTGTCCACAAATTGTCTGGGAGACCTGTGTTCAATCCTAAGCTATGTCTTAACACTTGCTTAACACTCAACATTATAAGGTACAGATTAAGAGTAAGTGGAGCAATCCAGCGAAAGTAGTAGTGCCCTTGGTGTTATCACTAATGAAAGCTGAGCCTTCGGTACGTCCTCGACTACGATCGGCCAACTTATATTTTTCAAAGAATGTTACATATATACTTAAAGACAACGACGTCGGTTTAGTTCAATAATCTTGATTTGTTTCTGGTATTTAATTGAGGAATAAAGGAACACAGTTTCTCATTTTCAGTAAAATTTCGGGACAATCTTATATAAACTTTTACCAAGATAATACAGGCTTATGAAAGTCAGGTCATATTTTCCCCATTAGTATTAGATGGCACAAGCCTTACGATAAATTTAAGCAATGCGTATTTTCGATTTTCCCACACGGTACATTGGCTTGATTAGCAGTCTATGACAACTAGTTATATAGTCATAATGATATCAAAGATAATGATATTAATACAGGTGGACTCTGTCGTTTCTGATACGAACGGGTTTATTTCTTTCAGCCTTCAGCTCTTAGGGACTCGAGGACAGAGACACAATTCCTAAAAGCCTATGCTAACCATACTATGCTGACACACCTCCCCACGCACGCTGCACTTTGTAGTGTAAAAGATCTCAAATTATCTCTGCCAGTCGAGGCCCAAACTGATCTGATCTGATCAGATCCGAAAAACTCAACCGCCCTCTTCGACGGTCGAACCTCAACTCCCATCTTTTCATAATCTTAAAATTCTCAGGATATCTTTTCTTGGTATGACATCATCTACCCTATTCCCTGTCTGGGAGTTTATTATGAAAGATGATAATTGTCATATCCTTTCCGCGTGGGCGTGGGAATGCACCGTCTTACTATGACACCTGAACCAAGTGACCCCGAGTAGTTCAAAGCCTCACCAAACTCAATGATGAAATATAATTAACAAAAAATTATTATTGTAATTACTCATTACCTTTAATTTCATAACAAACGGTGTTCAGATGTCACTGTTTTACCCCAAAATTTAACCTCGTTCAACAAAAAATAAAAGGATCAAAAAACTTTCTTCAACGCATTTTGCAAACTGTTTATGCGTCAAATAGTATTTGCCACAACATATATACGTAAGAGTGACTTTTTGTACTTTTATTTGTACCTGTAAAGGTGGGGATGTATGTATTTGGTGCGTGCATCAGTGTAAAGATTGTAGACGTCAATTATTATCTCATCGGAGGGGGTTATAGGGTTAGCAGACCGTTTGCTTCGAGCTATGAAGATCTATTTCACAAAATAGTGCAGAACGTCTAAAAAATGTTTTTGCTAAATTTGGTCGCATCTTCGCCCTAACATCTGAAGAACGCAGAAATTATATTCACCAGCCTGTTCATTCAAAAATCATACTAGGTCAGAGAAGATTTTGTCAGAAACGATTCCACTAATTCTTCAGACGACCATTTCTGCGGGCGGTGAAAACGGCAGACTGTTGCTGTCTATGCGTTTAGTCTTCAAGGCACAAACGCAATTATATTGCTGCTGATCGCAATCTATTGTGACAACGTTTTTGCTTCATAAACTCGAAGACTATCGAATGTCTTTTTTTTTTTTCGTTTTCTTTTACTTGAGTTTCTTATATCTTATGACAGTTAGGACAACGGCCATACGACTGTACGATGGTTATTTGATGCAATGTTCTTTTGTCATTTTGCTTGAATTATTTATTTATTTGAAGTTAAGTGGTGGGGTGTTGCTGCTGATGTGCCGTTTATATAAGTCAATATAGTACGGATTTCAACGTCATCTAGTTTTCTCCGTTTAACAAAGGTATTACAGAATGTAAAAAACAGAGATAATATGTGTCATCATCTCCACAAATGGTTTAAACAAGTTCCATATTTTGAGGAAGAAATCAAACTTAAATAACAGTCCTGTAATATAGAGAATATATGTATATATATATAGAGAGAGAGAGTGAGAGACACACACACACAGACAGACAGACAGATAGACAGTGAGAGAGAGACAGAGAGAGAGGGCTTGTGTGTGTGAGAGAGAGAGGGGGGTTATTCAATAAATAAGGAGAACAAGGAGTTGGCAATGGGAAACATTGTTTTTTAGGGAAATCAATAGTCTGTAATAATCTTCTTTACTGACCGTTGCACCCAAAACTTTTTTCTTTGCCGGAAAGTTTGTATACTTTCTCTCTATTGGCTGTATGTATCAGTAAACCCATGTTTAGTCCATTTTATTTTTACTAAAATATATATCTATATGTACAACATACTTTCTTCTGTAAATTTCACATTGTTTGCAATTATCAGGGACTAATACTTTAATGACATATTCCTGTTCAAGGGAGTGCGGAGTATTATATATGATATGACACCATTTGAAATAACCTCAAAATTAATTCTATCTGATTAGAATATTTTTTGTTATAAAACATTATCAAACAATGCTTAGTTAATAGTCATGGAAAAGAATTAAGAAAACAATTATTTTGGTCAAATTTTAAATTTCCCTCACTTATTAAATAACATTCAGCATAAGTACATGGTTTAAATGTCAGAAACAGTTCTCTTTTAAACAATCCATTTAAGAACAGTTGTTTGTTTATACACAGATAAGTGTAAAAAACATTCTATCTCAAACAATTGAGTTTGACGTCAGTACGCAGTCTGGGAGCGATGGCAATAAAGGGGTACACGGCAAAGCTCCAGCTTTACTGGAGCATCACCACTAGACTGTTTAGAGTTATATCCAGGACACTCGTTAGGGAAGTCTTACCCCACTGCAGAGATGCAGTCGGTGTATTCTGCAGACCCAGCCGACTGGGCCAATAAAATAGCAAATTGCGTTATATATATATATATATATATATATATATATATATATATATAAGTGTGTGCGTGTATATATATATATATATATATATATATATATACATGGCAAATTGCGTCAGATATATATATATATATATATATATATATATATATATATATATATATGAATGTATATATATATATAGCAATTTGTGTCATATATATATATATATATATATATATATATATATTGCTCAATATCGCTTACAAGGCATATGTAGATTTTAGTTTGGATAGCGTAGGCACATAGTCAGTGTTTCTGTGTGACTGTCATTTGATCACCTTTCGGTTTATCTGCTGATGCCATAAGAAAGAAACTGACAGTTAACTGAATGAAAGTAGACACGACTGGGTAGTGAAGGTGATCCACAGGGAATTATGATAGAAATTTGATCTTGACAGTACAAACAAATGGTTTATGCACCACCAGGACTCCTTCCTGGAGAAGGAGACGCACATAGTTTTCTGAAATTTTGAGATAGAAACGGATCATCTAATCTCGGCCAGGTGACCAAGCCAACAAGAAAAAAAAAAAGAGAACAAGCTGAAATGTGGAATTTGCTGTCCCACCGGACCCGAGAGCAAAATTAAAAGAACGCAAAAAGAGAGTTAAGTTACTTGACAAGAGATCTTTTAAAAAAACTGTGTAACATGAGGGTGACGATTATATTAGTGGTATTTGATGTGCTTGGTACAATCATCTCAGGATTGCTAAAGGGACAAGAAGACCTGGAAAAAAAATATATATATATATATAAGTGTGTGCGTATATATATATATATATATATATATATACATGGCAAATTGCGTCATATATATATATATATATATATATATATATGAATGTATATATATATATATAGCAATTTGTGTCATATATATCATCATCATCATCATCATATCGTGCTGGCTGCACGGATATCCCTGATCCTCTCTCGCCGCTCCTCCCTATCGTTCATCGCCCTAGGTAGGTCTTCAGGACAACAACCTGTATCCTCACATAGCTGCTGAATGTACGTTCGGGCTGGTCGTCCTGCTTTTGCGCGGCCGTGTGTGGGGATCCATAAGAGTACATCTCTAATGAGTTCATCTCTGCTTCTCCAGCAATGTCCTGCATGTCTGGTTCGTCTAACTTGAATAGTTTTCGTGATAGGGTGCAGGTGGCCGTACAGTTTGTGTCTTGTGGGGTGTTGCTGCCAGGACTTGTTGAGGATTGCACGCAGCATTCTTGTGTAATTGCCATCTAGTTTCTTCTCCAGCCGTTTTGTTAGCGTCCATGTAGTGCAACCATATAGCAGTATCGATGTGACCGCTGCCTGGAAGAAACTGCGTTTCATTTTATCGGTTAGGTCTGATTTCCATATAGTCGATAGCCTATTGATAGCTGTCCATGCTTTCGTTAACCTCGTTTCGATGTCCTTTTCGGTTGATTCGACGCTGCTTCCTAGGTACGTGAATTTGTCTACTAGTTTAAGAGGGGTTCCTTCTAGAGTGGAGATGTCCCCCGTTTGGTTATAGCACATATATTCCGTTTTGTGTGCATTAACATGGAGGCCTATGCTTGCTGCTGCTCGTTCCAGGCTATGCAGAAGTGTTTCGGCTTGGTCAAGTGTATTTGCCAGTATCGCTATGTCATCGGCGTAGTCGGCGTCGGTAATTGTTGTTGCGGGGTATCTTCTGCTTCTTTTCTTCGTCAGTTCGAAGCCTTTCTCTTTGATTTTGTCAATCGATGTTCTAAGTACGTAGTCTAGACAAATGATAAAGAGATACGGAGCCAGTGTGTCCCCTTGTAGTACTCCTGCTACAATGTCGAAGTATTCTGTGTCTCCATCTGGTGATCGTACTTTTACTTTAGTGTTTCTATAGAGAATCGTTATTGCCGCTACGGTTTCTTTAGGTATGCCGTACGCTAGTAGGATTTGTTCCATCTTTCCTCTGTGAATGGAGTCGAAAGCCTTGGTAAAGTCGACAAATATTAATGTCGCTTGTAGGTTCTTTGCCCGTACACCTTCAAGGATTCTGCGGATGGTTAGTATTTGTGAGGTCGTGGATCTATTTCTACGGAAGCCATTTTGGTTTTTTCTAAGTATGTTGTCGATTTTGGGTTCTATTCGGTTTCGTAGTAGGGCATTGTAGATTTTGGCAGTTATGGATGTAAGTGTTATGCCTCGGTAGTTTTTGGCTAATCCGAGGTCCCCCTTTTTAGGGAAGGGGAGTATGCATCCCTTCGTCCATCTATCTATCGGATTTTGATTGTATACTGCGTTGCAGTGTCGGAGCAGTATGTCGTCGAATTGTCTGGTCTTCCATACTTCCGGGGGAATTTCGTCCAGTCCTGCAGCTTTCCTATTTTTAATTTTTCTGAGAACCGAGTCGAGTTCTCCTTGTGTGAACGGTCCAAGTTTAATGTCTAATTGTTTGCTAATTATTCTGGTGATTGGTTCTTGCGTTATTTTTGGTGGGTTTCCAAGTAAGTTTTCGAAGTGCTGTTTCCACAGTTTTATTCTTTCTTGTTGGTTTGCTGCTTTAAGTTTTGCTTTGGCTGTGTTCTTTCTTCTGCTCACTTCGTTTATTGTTTGCCAGGCAATTCTAGATTGTCTATCTTCTACCGAGTCTCTAATCTTATCTATCTGATTTTGAATGTATTCTGTCTGTTCCTTTATATATATTCCTGCTAATTGATATTGTGCTGTTTTTAGTTTTAAGGCATTTGTGTTTGTTGGGTTTTTTCGATAGTTTTTGGAGGCTGTTTTCACTAGTGCACGTTTTTCTCTCACCGCTAAGGTTTCCCATGGGACTCTATATTTAGTTTTAATTTTTGTTGGAATGTATTTTGCTGCTGCCTCAAGGTGTGCATCGCTTACAAGGCATATGTAGATTTTAGTTTGGATAGCGTAGGCACATAGTCAGTGTTTCTGTGTGACTGTCATTTGATCACCTTTCGGTTTAAGAAGACCTGGAAAAAAGAGGACAAGTGGAGATCATCCAAACTACAGCATTATTAGGATCGGCCAGAATCCTGAGAAGAGTCCTAGAGACTTGTGGAGACTTGCTTTCACTTTAACTCATGTTTAAAACTATCATAAAATGCTGGTATGAAAGACTTTCAAAAGAATGACATAATACTAATAATGGTGATAATCATATCAGGGCGACAGCGATAAGCAACGCTACTCACATCGACAGATCGAAGTTTTTCAGTTCCGTTGGTATAACCCACGTATTTTCACATTCCACAAATATTCCTCTGAATGAGTTCACAGCATATTACCTTCTCAACATCTGCACGACCTTACATTCGTCTTTTAGGTTTTATTTCACTGTTTCGGGTTCACGAGAGGTCAACTGCCATCATCAAAGGTGTCAATATTGTTCGTGGTAATTAGTGCTTACTTTTTTTCACTGCTATCCTAAATAACGCTTAATTAGTTATATTGAATTAAAAGTTAATAGTTATTTTCATTAGAAAGACATATGATTTAATCATGTGCTTAAGTCGGAAAACTCAATTTCGGTACAATCAATTACGGTTTATAACAACACGGCTTTATTTTTAAAAAACTATTTTTTCAAATAAGGAACATTTTTCAGTCAAATTATTCTCATGCGTTCAAGGCTTACTAATAATAAATTTAGTAATTCTACATAAAAAAAAAAGAAGTAAGTCAGACTGTATACGAACTGTAATGCTATAATCTCTTCTGCTACAATAGTGCATATGCGTGTAGGAGCAAGCGTCTTACTATGAATACGTTTACGTAGAGATAATGCTTATGTACAAGCAAGTGAGCACGAGCATGTCGGTATGGTGTGGGGCGCACTGGCGTAACGTATATGCATGTATGCTTATAGGTGTGTGTGTGTGTGTGTGTGAAATGGATACCAAAACAAGATAGAGTACCCGCTGATTTTGATAGATAATGCGATGAAAGGGTCGTTGCTTTTAACCCCGCTAATAACCTAAAGGCTTTGGCGCTAGCACGTCAAAGGTAAATAGACAAGGGTATCATTGTTGAACATATTTTAATTCTGGGATATCCAAGCGGTTAAAACCGATGTTTTCGGAAGTCAGAACCCTTTATATTCAAGGAAGCTGTTTAGTGTTGGCCGTTGGAAGAGCAGTTTACTGCTTGGATTTAACCCTTGGATACGGACCGCTGCCAAGCGAAACCACATCAGTAAGTAGTAGTGAGTCCCAAGGAACTGTAGCAGTTCAAAAAAGTGATTGCAGTCGGCCATTTGATCCAGAGCAATCTAACCAGTGCCCACCTGTTCATCTGCTGTCTCTATTACAATTGTTAGCGTCTTCTTCGTTAGACTGAAAAACCAAATGGTTCACGCGCCGTACCGTCACTAAGATTGCACGAAGAATGAGTTGTTGTTTTTTTTTGTTTTGTTTCTTTTTTTTAAAGTTTGGTCTGGTTTAGTTTTATGGTTTATCAACTCCAGAAATTTATTTGATGCCGAATCTATTTTCCTACATATAAACAGTTCCGTTTCATTTTAACATTTGTACATAGTTTACATGTCAAAAACATTTCTATTTCAAACAATCCAGTTTAGCATAAGTACACTGTTTAGTTCTATTTATCAGATGCTACTACTCTAGGCCAGGGTGGACCTGGGAGCCATGAAAATCGAGGGGCTTCTGCATTCCCCAAAGCTTCAGCATTAATGGAGCCTCACCATCAAATTGTTTAGTGTCATATCCAGGAAACTCTTCGGGGGGATTCATACCTCTCTGTAGAGATGCAGTTGGTGTATTCTACTATGTCAATCATTTTTCTGGAGTTAACCAGTGGTATATAGTTTCAACTCAAGCAGGCAGCCGATAAATCTTTTTAAAACATAAACGCAAACGGAAGAGTGACATCTATTATCCGGTGAGACTGTGTGAACCGTGGAATGATGTTACCACCGCACAACAACTAATCTATTTGAAGGTAAAATCTTATTTCAAACAATCTGTATTAAGCCTTAACATCCTGCTTATAGCAAAGGTGTTCGGTAAATACGCACATTAAACACTCTTTTTTTACCTTCCATGTAGGACGGACACACTTTTCTTTGTCATTAATAAAAAAGTGTATAATTAAACTTAATGAGCCAAACATGGAAATTTTAAATTAAATATTCATTGTAGTTTGCTACAAGGACACGCTTATGAAGCTTCGAATAAAATAAGTCTCATTAGCAATATTGTAAAAACCTGTTGTCTTCTGATGTGTAGAATTGCGAATTAATGAACGTTATATCATAAATATGTTGCATTCACAAATTCGACTCTTTTATCCTTAGGGGGGTTAGCATTTTCTGACCCCATGATGCTAAGACATTCTCTCTTTCGGCTTTGTTGTAATTTATAATTCCATAGTTGTAGTTGACTATATATATATATATATATATATAATATATATATATGTATATATATATATATATATGTGTGTGTGTGTGTGTGTGTGTGTGTGTGTAAATAAACTTTGAGAAAAAACGAATCCAAAACTGGTTTGTTAAAAATGTTAGTTATAAAGAGAGCAAAGCAATATTTTCTTATTCAAATCGACGTGTCTGTTTTATTAGATAGAGTATATTTGCATATATGTCTTGCCTAACATAGAAGTATATAACAAGATATTTTACATCTACCGAGTGTTCTTCTTTTTAAAGACAAGTATTCTTTGATAGTTATTTTTTAAATTGTTTTAAGTGCAAATAATTGTAAAAGCACGAATTACAAAGAATCTGAAAATTACTTAATCATGAAAATTACTTCTTTAAACACCAGCTGTAGAAATATTCATCCTTAGATACAACAAAGCTGACACAACACAATCAAAAGGATGCAAAAATGAAGCTAGCCTAGAACACAATCATTTTAACTGTTAAAATCTGTTTTCTTCTATAGTATAAGGCTCTCACCAGACAAAAATTATCATATAAAGGCATTCTATTTGCAAATTCAACCGTTTTATCATTTAAGCTGGGTCTTCTGGGGATCCTAGGATGCTAAAACATTCTTCTTTCTCGGATTGGCAGAAATAGTATTTCTTAATTCTTAGGTATAACTAAAATGAGTAGAGCATACGCTGAAATGGAATTGCTATTCTCATGCATTGATCAATACCGTAACTGATAGCGTATATGTAAAAATGCTATATACGTAAAAGAATTTCTTCACTGACGCCGAGATGACGATGGTCCTGTAGTGAGATAAATGACTGACGTAAACTCAACCTAGTTTCGATCTCGACTTGAAATGTGTCTATTTCAAGTAATTTAGGTTAGCATAAGTATACAGTTTAGTTCTATTTAACCATAGATAGGATCCTATCTGTAGCTACTACACCGGTCCAGAGTGAACCTGGGAGCGATGGCAATGAAGAAGGAATCTGCATTCCCCAAAGCTCCAGCAATACAGGAACCGCACCATCAAATTGTTTAGAGTCATATAAGAAACTCGTTGAGGGGTCTTACCCTTCTGCAGAGAAGCAGTCGGTGTATTCTACAACTCCATCCGACTAGGCAATCTTCTTTAGATATATATACGTATATATATATGTATATATATATATAGAGAGAGAGAGATGGGATGCTCGTGTTTGTGAAAGTGTTTATATGGAGGCTATGGTTGCATAATTGTAATCGTCTTTGAAAATAGACTTAACATATGTGTTTCTTCCCCTCTGCAGTAATGGGTCAGACGGTGCTCTCTAGTCTTGTTGGTAGACAAACTCCTCTAGAAAAAAAAAAAAAAAAGAAAACACTGATTTAAATTCTATTTATTCTAGGCGTATAAGATTATTTAAACACAGCCTATGTTAGCACTAGTGAAGAGCGCTGCTTTTGTTAGATTTACCGAATTCTCTTGTTGCTTCAGGTTAACAGACTCACAACCTGTAACTCTGAGCCGTCTACATACAGATTTAAAACTGTGACTTCCGGTAATATCCAAGAGCACAGTCACCAACGGATGTGCCAATGCAATTGAGAAATTTCGATTCCTTCCTGATCTTTACAGGTGAGGAAAGCCACTTCCATCATCATCCTCATCATCCTTTTAACAAAAAAGACAAAAGTAATGAGGCAACACTTTACTTTATTAATGACTTAGTGTGGGCATAATGAAGCCCTCAATGGGAACACAGATTGTTATATCTTTTTACTCTGCCTTATTAGCATCATCATCGTTATTTTTGCACACAATTGATCCACCCTGTAAGGAACAAACTCTCTTCACTATCACCAAGGTCATATTATGTACACAAAGAGGTGTTATCCTAACCATTTCTTTCATCGTACCCATCATTAGCATCGTCATCATTAGTTGTTCACATAAAATAATCAGATAATCAGTGGGTAACTAACTCTCTGCAATATCATTTACGCCATATTGTGAGCGCAAAGAGAAGGAAATGAACTATGCAATAAAAATGGAAATAAAAATAAAACTTCCCACTCCGCATTCTTATTTTCCGAGGTGTTCTTAGCCTAACGATTATCATCACCAGAAATTAAACCGTCGACCAGAATTCAGGTCTTGCACAATGTAGCTTTCGTATGTTTTGTATTAATTACACCGGGCCATGGGTCTAATGAGTAGAGTGTTCGCCTATGAAGTCAGGGGTTCAATCCCAGGTAGTGTTATACCAAAGACTCAAAAATGGTACTAGATGCCGCTTTGCTTAACAGTATTATAAATAAGGGATCAAGGGTAAAGTGGGACAATCCAGAGAATGGAGTACCGCCCCCTGTTCACCTCGGTGTTGTAGCTATTAAAAAGTGAGCCTTCTGGTCATCCTCGACTAATGTCACCAACTTTACTTTTACTTACTTGCATTAATGTCCTCAGGAAAAGCGTGAATTATTTTCTTCTTCCTCTAGCTTTGGTTAAATAGCAGGGTGGGCTCTGTTTTTTGTTTTTTTTTTTGGCGGGGTTTGCCTTGGTTAGGTGACCATCTAGGCGAAGGCAGACATTAAATAAAAAACAAACTTCACTCAGCATAAAGTTGATTTTATGTTACATCTTACTCGTGGCGGTGGGTTGAGATATTACATAGATTACCTGATATCATTAAGTGATCCCTGATCTCTATACTATTTACTCATAGTTTAGCGGGGAGAACATGAATTCATGCATTTCTGAAAGGTATTACCGCGAAGTGAAAGGCAAATAGCTGTGAATTCAGGTCGCGACTTAAATTTCCAACCACGAAAACCTTTACACTAAGTAACCTAAGACTACTTAGTTAGACTAAGTAAAGCTTAGTATATGATTTAGTTTCTTTGTATTATGGTATTCATCATCATCATCATCATGTCGTTCTGCCAACACAGATATCCCTGACCCTCTCACGCCACTTCTCCCTATCATTCATCGCCTCTGGCAGGTCTTCAGGGCTACATCCCGTATCCTCACATAGCTGCTGCATGTATGTTCGAGCTGGTCGTCCTGGTTTTACTCAGCCATATGTGGGGGTCCATAGGAGTACATCACTTATGAGCTCGTCGCTGCTTCTCCAGCAGAGTCCTGCATGTCTGGTTCGTATAACTCGGATAGTTTTCGAGATGAGAGGCAGGTGGCCGAATAATTGGAGCCTGGTTCGGTGTTGTCGCCAGGACTTGTTCAATATTGCTCGCAACATTCTTGTGTAATTGCCGTCCAGCTTCTTCTCCAGCTGTTTAGTTAGCATCCAAGTGGTGCATCCATACAGCAGTATCGATACGACCGCTGCCTTGAAGAAACTGCGTTTCATTTTATCGGTCAAGTCTGATTTCCCTATGATCGATAGCTTATCGATAGCTCTCCCTACCTTCGTTAGCCATGTGTCGATATCTTTTTCGGTTGATGAGACACTGATTCCTAGGTAAGTGAATTTGTCTATCAGTTTCAGAGAGGTTCCGTCTAGTGTGGAAATGTTGCCTGTTTGATTATAGCATATATTAAGTTTTGTGTGCATTGACATGGAGGCCAATGCCTGCGGCGGCTCGTTCCAAACTATGCAGTAGTGTTTCGGCCTGGTTGGGTGTATTTGCCAGTATCGCTATGTCATCGGCGTAGTCGGCGTTGGTAATTGTTTTTGCGGGGTACATTTACCATAAGACAAAGAAACTAAATCATGCACTAAGCTTTACTTTGCGGGTTATTTAATGTTAAATATATCCTTGTATTTGAACAGCAGAGATATGATTTAACCCACAACTGAGGAGATAAGAAGCTTCAAATATTTTCCAAAAGATATTACACCCATTCATAAAGAGTTGTTGAATACACCGACGGAATCCTTGCAAAGGGGTAAGAGTTCCATAACAAGTGTCCCTGATATGACATTAAATCATGTAATAGTGAAGCTCCGATATTGGAGCTTTGGGGATTGTGGGATACACCCTCATTGTCATTGCTCCCAGGTCCACTCTGACCAGGAGTGGTAGCATTTGATAGTCCTATCTATGGATCAAATAGAACTGTTTCACATTTAAACTGTCCAAACAAATGACTTATGTTAAACTGAATTGTTTGACGTAAAACTGTTTGATTATATAACAGTGTGCAAATGACAGATGTTTATTAGAATAGTCAGTGATACATAGTAATACTTGGAATTATTTAACTCTGTTGACTTAAGCTAAACTGAATTGTTTGAAATAGAACTGTTTGATTATCTAATTGTGTTCACAAAACTGGTGTTTAATCTAATGGTAATTGATACATAGCAATACTTGGTACCATTTGACTGTGTGCAAATAAATGTTCAATGGAACAATTAGTGATAAATAGCAATAATTGTCTGTTTGCAACCAAATGATGAATATTGATAAGAATCATAGTAGTTGTAGTAAAGTTGGCAACCGTAGTCGAGGGTAACCCGAAGGCTCCCTTTTCGATATCTACTACACCGAGGTGTAGGGGAGGGCGCTACTCCTTTACCTGGATTGTTTCACTTTACCCTTGATCCTTACCTTATAATGCAGAGTGTTAAGCAAGGAGGGATTAAGTACCATTTTTTGAGTCTTTGGTATGACTCGACCTGGGATTGAACCCGGGTCTCCCGGTCCACGGGCGAACACTCTAACAATTATGCCAATGCCCGGGCCTTGCCACCAATAATTGTAGCCAATTGACTATATAGAGATAATAGCAATACTAGTGTATTGGTTCTAACTCATTTAATTTAAATTACAAACAAATCATATCCAAGGACGAACTCATAAGTGATGTACTCCTATGGACCCCCGCATATGGCCAAGCAAAAGCAGGACGACCAGCTCGAACATACATATAGCAGCTATGTGAGGATACGGGATGTAACCCTGAAGACCTGCCAAAAGCGATGAATAATAGGGAGAAGTGGAGAGAGAGGGTCAGGGATATCCGTGCTGGTGGCACGACATGATGATGATGATGATGATGATATCTATTTAACGGTGTGCAAACAAATCATCGATAGTAGATAGAATTATTTGTGTTCGATAGAAATATTTGAAACAATATATTTAACTTTGTGCTATAGAAAACATCTCAGATTTGTTTAAAAATATGATCTACAAAATGTGTTTACTAATCATGATATTTAATACATAAGTATCAACAGGATTTGTCATTAAATAACCTGCAATGTTTGATATGTCACAAAAACAAACTAACAAACCGTACAGATACCTTTCCACTTTATCATATATGTATCTTATATAGTGTTCACTAGCTGAACTACAAATTAATCAGGATGCTTGAGGTTTAATTTAGTGGGTAAAGACGACTGTCATCTGTGTTTATGAGGCAGTAATCGTAATTAGGAATCAAAAATATTGTACAGCTCTTAACCGTTTACATTTTTTGTTTTGTTTTGTTTTGGTTTGGTTTGGTTTAATGACATATCAACCATTGTAGGTTACTTAATGCCGAATACATTTTTATCCATGTAAACAGTTCTATTTTAAACAGTTAATATAAGCAGAATTTTTGTTTACACGAAGTTAAATATCAAACACAGTTATATTTTAAACAATTCAGTTTAGCATAAGTACGCAGTTTAAATATCAAACACAGTAATATTTCAAACAATTCAGTTTAGCATAAGTACGCAGTTTAAATGTCAAAACAGTTCTATTTAAAACAATTCAGTTTAGCATAAGTACGCAGTTTAAATATCAAAACAGTTCTATTTAAAACAATTCAGTTTAGCATCAGTACACAGTTTAGTTATTTAACTCATAGATAGGATCCTATCAGATGCTACAACTCCGGTAGCGAGTGGAATTGAGAGATGGGTAATGATGAGGTACTCAGCATTCCCCAAAATTCCAGTATTACTGGAGCCTCACCATCTGATTGTTTATTGTCATATCCAATACACTCATTGAGGGAGTCTTACCCCTCTGCAGTTTGTGTATTCTGCAGCCCTTGACAATTGGGCCACCGTTTACACGTACTTAATGTTCATAATGTCATGGACACGTGAAAATATACACTAAAATCTACTCTAAGCTACCAAACGCAGTAAAAAATATATTAATTTTTTGTCAAAATTTCTCTATACTTAAGGGGAAAAAGTCAAAAATATTATGAGTAAATGTTACACGGGATGTTATAGATGGTTTAGTTTGGTTTGTTGGGTTTTATGGCATATCAACCTTTGTAGGTTATTTAACGCCAAATCCATTTTTATGTAAATAATCTCTTCTATTTAAAAAAATTCAGTTTAGCATAAGTACACAGTTTAATTGTCAAAAACATTTCCATTTCTAACTATTCAAGCAGTTGTATCTAACAATTCGGTTAAGTGTAAATACAGTTTTAATGTCGAAAAACTGTTCTATTTGAAATAATTCAGTTAAGCATAAGCACGCAGTTTAAATGTAAGTACGGTTTAATTGTAAAACTCATTTCTATTTCAAACTATTCAGTTTTACTCAAACAATCCATTTTAGCATAAGTATGCTGTTAAATCTATTTAACCCATAGATAGGACCCTTATCAAGTGCTACCACTCCGGGCCAGAGTGGACCTGGGAGCGATGGCAATGAAGGGGTACTCTGCATTCCCCAGAGCTCAAGCACTGCTGGAACCTCACCATCAGATTGTTTAATGTCATATCCAGGACACTCGTTAGGGGGGGTCTTACTCCTCTGCAGAGGTGCAGTCACTGTATTCTACGGCCCCAGCTGACTGGGCAAGGGATGTTATAGAAAAAATTGCATTACAATAATATCCTTGAAATGATCAATGATTGTAAAAAATAGCAAGCTTAAAAATCTTAAAAATCCAAAACATAGATAGAAATACTAGAAACCATTTAACTGTATGCAAATCAATGAATAGTGTTCAATAGCAATAATTGTAACCACTTCACTGTGTGGAAATAAATGACTAATAGTAAATAGAATTATTCGTGTTAGATAGAAATGCTAGAAACAATTTAACTGTGTGCCAAAAAAAAAGAGCTCAGGCTTTTTCAAAAATGTTACGTACATTTTTTTTTACAAATCATATATTTGATATGTATATATAAAGATAATTTGGCATTAAATGATCTTAGATGGTTGATACGCCATAAAACCCAACCATACCAAAGGAAGAATATTTGTCCAAAAGTGATAGTAACAACACAAGAGGATTCCAAACTTACTTACTTTGAGGTGGCAATCCTTTATATTAACCATTACACCTCGGGGAAACCCCGCTGTGTACATAAGTACACAACTACAGACGGCAAAAATGGCTTCTTTTTTATCAGACATTAAAATTTTACATTATTTAACGATTTTATCTTGTATCTTTTTAAGTAGCAGATGTTAGTGGCTTTGCCATTAACTACATACAATTTTGTATGATTTTTTTGCATGCATCGAATATTCTTTCAAGCGACTTGACATGTTTGTCTTGTGTATTTAAAGATCTTAATTGTTATTTGTTTTTGTTTCACGTGAAAGAAATCAATAAAAGTCATCCAACTTAGTTTACTGAATTGTATGTCAGAAACATTGTCGTATGAATATGAATTTGAAGTGTTGTCACCGGTATATATGTTATTAACTTTGTCACACCAATGTATGTCTGTAATGATATCACCAAAATGTAAGTCTGCAGCTTTGTCACCACTATATCTCTGTAACGTTGTCACACGACTGTACGTTTGCAGAATCGTAACCTGTACATCTCTCAGTAACATTGACACGCAAATGTATGTCTATAGCATTGTCACCCAAAGGAATCACTGTAACGTTGTTCCCCAAGTGTGTGTTTGAAACATTGTCACCCGAATGTATATCTGCAGCGTTATCACCGGAATTATGCCTGCAGCGTTGTCCTCGAATGTTTGTCTGTAGCGTCGTCCCGCGAGTATGTATCTGTAACATTGTTACCTAAATGCATGTCGGTAACGTTGTTACCTGAATGTGTTGCCACAAGTATAACTCTCAGTCATGATGTCACAGGAATCTATGTCGGTTGCATTTTCACGCGAATGTATTACGGTAACATCATCATCATCATCATCATATCGCGCTGGTAGCACGGATATCCCTGACCCTCTCTCGTTACTCCACCCTATCGTTCATCGCCCTAGGTAGGTCTTCAGGACAGCATCCCGTATCCTCACATAGCTGCTGAATGTACGTTCGTGCTGGTCCTCCTGCTTTTGCGCGGCCATGTGTAGGGATCCATAAGAGTACATCTCTTATGAGTTCATCTCTGCTTCTCCAGCAGTGTCCTGCATGTCTGGTTCGTCTAACTTGAATAGTTTTCGTGATAGGGGGCAGGTGGCCGTACAGTTGGTGTCTTGTGGGGTGTTGCTGCCAGGACTTGTTCAGGATTGCACGCAGCATTCTTGTGTAATTGCCATCTAGCTTCTTCTCCAGCCGTTTTGTTAGCGTCCATGTAGTGCATCCATATAGCAGTATCGATGTCACCGCTGCCTGGAAGAAACTGCGTTTCATTTTATCGGTTAGGTCTGATTTCCATATAATCGATAGCCTATTGATAGCTGTCCATGCTTTCGTTAACCTCGTTTCGATGTCCTTTTCGGTTGATTCGACGCTGCTTCCTAGGTACGTGAATTTGTCTACTAGTTTAAGAGGGGTTCCTTCTAGAGTGGAGATGTCCCCCGTTTGGTTATAGCACATATATTCCGTTTTGTGTGCATTAACATAGAGGCCTATGCTTGCTGCTGCTCGTTCCAAACTATGCAAAAGTGTTTCGGCTTGGTCAGGTGTATTTGCCAGTATCGCTATGTCATCGGCGTAGTCGACGTCGGTAATTGTTGTTGCGGGGTACCTTCTGCTTCTTTTCTTCGTCAGTTCGAAGCCATTCTCTCTGATTTTGTCAATCGATGTTCTAAGTACGGTAACAATGTCATCAAAATACATTTATTTAGAGTTGAAATTTGATTGTACGTCTGTTTAATTGCCCTCCCATTGTATGCGTCTAGCATTGTCACTAAAATGTGGGTATCTACTGCATGGTCAGAAGCCTAATGTTATATCGGTGAGTTTATTTGTTAACTTGAGAGCGAAGTACGCAAAAATCACAACTTGAATTTTAATGTTAGGACAATCCATTATTTCATTCTTACACCATTCAATTTCAGTGACCGTGGAAGCAGGTTGCCATGTGGTAGTTTCTTCGGTAAACAAATCAACCAAATGAAGAAATCCTACATATATATATATATATACCAAAACTTCCGCACGAAAAGGATGTGACATAAGGTCAATTTTTAAGTGGAGTCAAAGAGGTTTGAGTTCAATGTTTTCCTTTTCCAAGACTGAGTGCCAAGAGTAAAGAAGCAAATCTAACCTACTATTTAACCATAGCCGGAAGTAGAAAACTTGGTCGCTTACATTTCACAAGGTTATTAGCGTGATGTGAAATGCAAACACTTACGTTCAGAATTTGAATTCGAGTAGCCATGTCTATTTCTGAGTACAATAACCATTACACCACTTATATATATATATATATATATATATATATATATATATATATTAGAATTAATAACTCCTCCATTAGTGTATCACAAAAGTGAGTATAACCCTCACATTTCTGCAGATATCTAAGTATATCTCTTCATGGGACAACGCGGACAAAATAACACTTTGACACAATGAAAAGTAGCCTGTCTGCAGCTTATATAACAGAGTTAATTTATTTCCCCCCTCAAAATATAACTATGAAAAGCAAAACCCCTGCCAACAAAAGTGCGGGGTGTACTCATTTTTGTGATACACTATATATATATAAAGGATAGCGTAGAATAAGAGTTAAGGACGTTTGGTTACGGTCAATTTCCCATGCTGTGATCGTTGGACCATGGACGATAAGCAGAGAGTTACCAACCACACAAATGCACACACATACACACACACACTTATATATATATATATATATATATATATATATATATATATATATATATATATATGCATGTGGCTGTGTGTCAGTGTATTAATGCAGGCTTGGGTTGCGAAATGGTTATCATCGCTGAAAATTAACCGAACAAAACAAGTCCAGGTTCTGGACGAGGCTTGTAGCGTTTCACTTCTTTTAATGCCCTTAACAATGGCATGAATAGACATCTTCTCAACCTAAGCTTTTGTTTTCTAATATATTAGACTTGGATGTCTATAGCCTTGCTTATAGACAGAGTCGTATAGTAGAAAAAAAAACTAATTTAAAATCACCGACGGAGGAGGAGGAGTTAGCAATTCAGGACTATAAAAACTTATTCATATAGAAGCAACAGAACCAATATGAAATTGTTTGGCTGCAACCCTATGCTCTAATCAAGTTATAGAAATGTACTACGACTTCACCTGATTACCATGATTACTATTTTATATGTATGTGTGTTATATAATTAGGGACTCCAGTTGATTGTTTTAATAGAAAGTTGTTTTCTGACTAGATTTACAAATCGGCAACTGAAAGGTGGAAAAGGAGGGACATCTACGATAATGAGATTCGAAGCAGTAGGAGAGAAACCATCTATAAGAGAGAAGCATATGGAAAGTTAACTGGGGGAGTCTCCAAGTCTAGGTCGGGATAGCAGTGGATGCCTGGGTTAAAAATAGAAACATGTCAGTTGCAAATCGGAATAAGGTCACTGATTTGCTGAAAGAAACTCAAATGGAAAAAGTATTAGGGGTACGCGGGATAAAAAACAGGGAAAAAATGTTAGTTGGGGACTATCCATGGAGATATGAAGACGGGTCGAAAATTGCGTCACCCATGTTGGGGTGAGCTCCGCGAAGTGGGTATCACACCTGCTGCGAAGATATATGTGCGAGAACTACAACAGAAAACGAGAAAGATAATATCTGTGTTCTGCTCTCTCTCTCTCTCTCTCTCTCTATATATATATATATATATATATATCTTACTCTCTCTTCTCACTATGGTTTATTCACTTTGTTTATCTAAAGTGGTTAACTCTATTTACGCTGTGATTTCTCTCTCTTTAGCAACTACCAAGAAGGGTTGCAGCGAATAAACTTTTGTATTAGCGAACTAAGACAGTGTTTTGTATGTTTGTCACTTTTTCTTACAGTGAGGTGACAAATTGGGTCTGGGTGAAACTTAAGGTGTAGGGTTACGCTCGTAGACCCGTTAGAACCGTGGTGGTACCAATTTCTATGTAGTGCCGTGGTGCTAAAAGGGTCAGCCGACAACCGTGGTTTTACAAGCGTCTACTTGGTGTCGTAATATTACAAACGTCTACTTGAGAACCGTAGCATTACATGTATGTAAGTGTCACACTTATGTCTTTAGATAGATAGATAGTAATTCTTGGTTATTTTTATATTTAATAAATCAGGTGCGTAGGTTACGTGGATATAATTGAGATATTTTTTCTCTTTCTGACTTGTACGAAAAACAGAAAAGAAATAATTTAAAATACGAAAAAAATATCCAAGATCAAAGAAATGCTAAAATCAGTTCTGGAAATTAGGAACAAAAATAAAAGCTGTTTTTTTTTCAGTTAAATGGCCTGATTATGAAAAGTTTAGTGAAGGAAGAAAATGAATTAAAAATATAGTTTAAAAAAATTGAATATGAGAGTATATATTTTAAAATAAATACGCAAGCTTGATAAATGTAAGACAACTTCGAGAGCGAAAAATTGTCTCGATATCTTGATGCCTTTACTTGTCCTCATATAGCTGGTTACCGATATAATGTTTCGGCAGATCCATTCTACAGCCTTTTCCGCCTGCCTGTTCTCTAAGATAAGTTAGTAGAAATTTCAAAATGAACCTTTTATTCAGCGCATTTGAGTACACTGCTTTCGTTGAACTACTCCTGCTAAGTGATACGAGAAATGTTCAAAACCTATCGAGAATGAATTCCACTGAGGTTTAAATTGCTAAAAGTACCTCTGATACGCTATTTTGATATGGTATGAGATTTCGTTGTCCTCCTGACATCAGATCTTAGGTATAAATATCCAGTTTAGAAAACAAGAAAATATCGTCAGAATTAATTCTATTGAATGTGGTGGAGATTTACTTGCCCAATACTGCGTTCAAATTTCTTTAAAAAATTTTAAAGACCAGCTTCAGGATTTTATTTAAAATAGGCACGTACTCATCAACACATATTCTTGGCGCTTATAAAGCATTCTATACGTCTAAAGATAATTACTTTATTATATAATTGCTCAAATAAAAAAGTGATAATGATCCTTAGTACTGTTCTAAAAAATGACTATTGTTATCATGGAGTGCTGTTAAAACTGAATAACAACTGGTCCAGGATTTGTGCATGTCAAATTAAAATTTACATTAGATCGTCAAAATCAATGGTTAAGGTTTGGTTTGTTTTTTGCTTTCTTGTTTTTCGATGGCATATCAAACTTCGTAGGTCATTTAAAGTCAAATCTATTTTTATGGATAGTGGTACTATCTAACCCATTGCAGGGAGATTAGAGAATTCATACTTTAAAAAAATATCAACTGTAGTCGAATTTCCAAAATTTTTTTTGTAATGTTTTAAGGTGAATAAGACATTTAGCGAGAATTTATGAAAGCGATATGAAGTGGAGATATGTGCACAAGAAGGTGACTCGATAGATAAACAGCACAACCAATAGATTTCAACACAATAGTGCATTTAAGATATAACAAAGTTTTAATAGGCGATGATCAAACAAATAATGATAAGACTTAAGAAACAGTCCGTTTTTCTTTTCTTTTCTTTTCTTTCCTTTTCAAAATAACAGCTATATTAAGCCAGCAGGCAGTATCAAACATAAATGTCTCTCAACAGCCCTTTTCTTCTTTATCCTTTTTTCTTTCTTTCTTTTTTCTTTTACTTGAGAAAATGCTTAAGTCGCTAGGCTGAAGCATATGACAAAATTCATTCACTAATTTACTGTTGATGAAACAGAATCTTTTCAGTTTCTCTCTTTCTTTTTTGAGTACATATTTACATATTTACATATTTCCAAAATTTTAGAAGGGTTGAAGGAAAAACAGTTTAAGTTGCACTTATCTTGGACAAGGCTTAATTTACAAGTTCCTTTGTTTTACTGGCGAGTGACATCCCCAGAATCTGGCTGAATGTTAGCACGTCTTTCTAACGCTGACTTCTGTCCAGAGATTCTGTTCTACTCTTTTTAAGGGAGATACCCCGGAGTTGGCTAAATTAGCGTCTATCTTTTTCCAATGTCTGTCCAGAACTAAACATCCTTTTTCAAATTTCCCCTAACGAAAAGGATGGCATTTGGCCAAAGGGCCAATCATTTGTCTTTTTCCTTCTCCCACCACTCCATCCAGTTACGATATTCGAGTGACCTGGATTCGTTACTTTGTTCAACAGGCTGCAGATCATAGAGTGCAAGGAATTGACTTTCCTCCTTTTAACGGTCAAGCTTAGTGCCTGTTGATTCAAACACAGAAGAGTAGGGGAATTGACCTCCCTTTCCCTCTTTCGGTAGCATACTACGTCACAGTAATAACATGACTGTAGTTCTTCTACGAGGTTGCAGTCCAGCACGTTAGCCGCTACACCGTGGGATTCTCCTCACAATCAAACTTAGAAAATATTATTGGTGGAATATCTTGTTACACCCGTTCAAAGAGCGCAAGGACCGAAAAGATTTATTCCTAGAAAAGCAAATTTTATAATATACCAAAATATGCGTCTCCATTTTACTGATTTGACCATGAATATATTTTAGATGTTCTTTTTATTATGTTTAATGGTATTTATCTTCATGTGAAATCAGATAACCCAAAATGCATGTGTTTTAAGCAGAATGATTGCAAATCCTCATTAAATGACATCTCTCTGAAATTAATTGATCATTTTTATTATTTCAAAAGTAATATCTCATCTGTGGAAAGCAGTGTCAACGTACGCATAGGAAAACCATTGACTACTATTGACCGGTAAGCTACCATAATGAAATGTGAACTCTTTGATAAAATAAAACAGGAATTCTTTTGAGCTGGGTTTCTGCGAAATTTCCGAAAAGAAAAAACAAGCTAATTGAAAACTCCACTAGAATGCTGTGTACTGACATGAAAGAAATACTGAAAAGAGCAATCTAACGAAACGGCAGTTGAACGGCTACTTACCTCTAATCTCACAAACCATCCAAACGATACGAGCAAACCAAGCTGACAACTGTTGTAGAAAAAAAGTCAAACTCAGAAGCAACGTTCTTCTATCGACTCCCATACCCGGACCCACCAGTTTTAACCGATTTTTGAAAACTTATATTCATCAGCTCTATGCGGATAATCGATGTCGTACAGAGCACATCGAAACAGCGATGGCAGATAGAGATGGATGGTGATATTTAGAGAGAATCAAAAGAATCTGTGCTCTCAGAATGTCTTGATGAAGATGATGATGATGATTATGATGGTGCGAGTTAAGAAAGAAGAATGCTACTTTTTGTCAATTTCTTTATAAGTACTTTCTTTTAAAGCCAATGCGCCGTTATCTTATCATAATATTTGTAACTATATATAGAATTTCAGCTAGAATTTTTGATAAATTTTTTATCTGTTCTGTATAGAAAATCGACTTGACTTAGTTTAAATTTCAGGACAATATTGTTTGTTTCATGAAAGCTCTTGGGAAAAACATGAATCCAGTTCTCCCTCATCCAGTTTGATGTTGACTTTATGTAAAGCAATTTAAGTTCTCTATAGTAATAGGTAAGAGTCCGGCGTAGGGGAAAGGGAAATTTTCCATAAAAAACAGGAGGTCTAGTTGTTACGAAACTCTAACCAATAACAAACAGAACCCTACTTGGTGTGATCGCTGACTGAGTGTGTCTGAGGTTCTATGGTTCAAAAATTGTCGACAGGAGTCTACTGACGTCAACAACTGCGCCACTCAACTGTTGAGCTAAAAGACCTCAGACCCTCAGTAATAGTAGATATATAGATAGATAAGATTATAAATGTAAAGAATATGTTTATATAAAAGCATAGATATGTATTACGCTCAGAAAAAAACAACTAATTATATATCATCGTTGCATAGCGATTAAAAGACATTACAACTTTGAAAGAGATTAGACGTGAAACTTACTGATTTTATTGTAGATTATTTTTATCCATAGAATCCAGTTATATGTTGGCTAATACGATCATACACAACCATACCCTCACACACTATATATATATATATATATATATATATATATATATATATATATATATATATATTGAGCTAAAAGAGATAGGCACTTATGAGTTCATTTTTACCTTTCCAGGGTGTCTTCTTCGTCTTACGAAGTGTCTTCTTCGTCTCACGTTGGCATGCAAATGTTTTTTGAGAGATGCTGCTTCCAGGATTTTTCAAAACAACTGAAAGCGTTCTTTTGTAGTTACTATTTTGCTTTTACTCTAAGCTTTTTGCTACTCTAGTACTGACGCGGTTATGGCGTGAAAGAAATCGTCTTTTATTTCATCAAGGTGATTAGATCTTCATATGACCTAAAATTTATTATTATTATTATTATTATTATTATTATTATTATTATTATTCCATTATAGTTTTTCACATCAGTGTCAGCTGATGGTTTTTCACTGGAGTTTGAGAGACAAAAAGTCTCCTCAAGTCTCCAGGACTCGTCTCAAGATTCTAGCCGTTCTCAGCAATGCTGTCATTTGGATAGTCTCTACCCGTCTGCCAACTTACAAATCTTCCAAGCCTTTTAATAATCCTTTAGTTATTGTGCCTAAAGCTCCTATCTCTTGTTGCGTCTTATCTTTTCTCGTTTTGATATAATTGGTTCTTATAGCGTTATCCTGTGCTGCCACCAGAAGAGATTCCATTTCTCTCTATTGGTTTCCTTTCGTTTGCCAGGTCCACGATTTCTGGTGTGAGATGTTGTTTATTAGTCGTTTAAAGCGGCCATAGAGTTGTTTTTTCTCCCATTTTTGTTTCCTAGTTGTTGTCATTCTATCGTCTAGCGTGTTGTCCGTATCGTTTCTGATGGCTCGTTCGTGTTTTTCTATGCAGTCTTCGAGCCGTTGTATCGATACGTCAACGCTGTCTTCGATGGTCATTCGTTTTCTTGTTCTTTGATCCATTTGTTTAAGTTCATCTCTGGTCCACTTGAGGAAGTTCTCTAGTTCTCCTGAGATATTCTTTCCGGATCTTGTCTTTCATTTCTACTTGCTTGATGGTGTCAGCCTCCAAGATACCCAAGTATTTGTTGGTTTCCTCTTCTCCGAGCGTTTTAATTTTATAGTGATTTGGTAGTTTCATTCCGCCAGTTATATGTCGTTTGCCACTTTTCATGACGAGCATGGTACGTTTTTCTATGCCAAATCCCATTCCTATGTCCGGACTCTATATTCTAACGGCGTGTATGAGAGTTTTCAGTTCTTTTTCATTTTTTTGCAAATAGTTTAATGTCATCCATGTACATTAGGTGATTGATCTTCTCTTGCGATCTGCTGAGTTTGTATCCGGCTGGATTTTCTGAGTATGTGGTTAAGTAGCATCATGGCTATTATGAATAGCAAGGGTGATAGTGCATCTCCTTGGAAAATCCATCTTTGGATCATTGTTTTCAGCTAAGCTTCTTCCCCCTGCTGTCAGTTCCACTCTCCAGGTTTGCATGGCTTTTCGATGAAGATTATTATTATCATTCACTCATTAGAGCTTTTCCCATCAGCGTTAGCCGATGGTTTTTCACTGGAGTTTGAGTGACAGCAAGTCTCCTCAAGTCTCCAGGACTCTTCTCAGTATTCTGGCCGTTCTCAATAATCCTGGCGTTTGGATGGTCTCCACCCGTCCGCCAATTTCCAAGTCCTTCAGTCCTTTTAGTAATCTTTTCGTTACTGTTCTAAACGCTCCAATTACAATTGGTATAATTGTCACCTGCATGTTCCACAGTTTTTTCAACTCCTTAGCAAGGTCGAGATACTTATCCTTCTTTTCACATTCTTTCAGTTTTATTCTGTGGTCAGCCGGGATAGTAAAGTCGACAATTTTGCAAGTTTCTTTTTTTTTTTTTGTTGATTATTATTAAGTCTGGTCTTCTGGCGGAGATTAGGTGATCCGTGTGTATGTCAAAGTCCCATAGGAGTTGTTTATTATTATTATTATCATTATTCATAAATAAGTGCACATCAAATATTTCTTTGTATAAAATAATATTTTTTCCATAGAAATTACCAGGAATTTTTCGCGTAAAATATATTTCGGTGAAAGAGATATTATTAGCTATTGCTTATTTCTAAACTCAGTCTGCATTGAATGATTGCAATCGGAAATATATGTGGGAGTCAAATGTTATGATTTCAGGTCACTAATGATAAGTATTCGCGAATAATTATGGCTTCAAGAAACTATTCTTCATACGAAAACATTCTACTCTTTTATATGGGTTTAAGTATTCCTATATGATATTAATAATTTTCTAAGATATTTAATTAATCTTTAAAAGAGACAATAACGGTTCGAGATGGATTGATATAAACTGAAACAGTAAGATGTAAAATGAGATAGATAGATAGATAGATAGATAGATAGATAGACAGATAGATAGATAGAACAGAGATCGAAAGATAGATATATAGATAGATAGATATATAGATTGAAACAAACAACGATAGATTGACCGATATAACCTGGGATAGTTAAATATATAGGACTCTACACTCCTATAATTTAATTTGGGTGGTATGCCACTTGTTCCCACAACAAAGATGGCGGACGCACACAAATTCAGTCTCGGGAAACCATTGGCCAGGAGAACCACGTGACCTGCGTAAAACTACGTCCGCGCGTAAATTTCCTCCTGCGTTTGGAGCCATTTCCAAGACACGTATTTTCTTTCAATACATCGTCTTCAAACAGTTTCTCCTTTTTTCACAAGTTCCATTGCAGCGCTGACACACTCTATTCAGTGTGACACTCTTCTTATTCATCAACAGGAGTGAAAAGCAAAAAAATGGATAAGCCGCGCAGACATCCATTACTTCAATATACATTGACTATGTGACTTTTTCCAGTCTCGGAGAAACCGACTGTTTCGAACCACAAAATGAAAAGGACATTTTAAATATGTAATCCAAATTAATAGGACGTTTTCGTCATTAACCCTTTTGTAGTTTAGTTGTGTGAGTTACACACACACACACACTCGCACATAAACACACACGATTATTTTATTAATAGAATTAGCGATATCTTTAATGTATCAATGTCTGTTTTATTATAGTATATAAATTTGTTTTGTTCGTCACCTCGTTTTGAATGTTCCTTTTGTCCGCGCCGTTTCATATCCTTTACTCATTGGCTTCCTTCATTTACTTCATTCGTTTACTACTTTTTTCCATGTGCCTTATTCCAAGCAAAACTTATATAAACCTTATTAACATAAAACTATGGGGGATTAAACATATCTACCAAATAACATGCCCCCCTACAAATATAAACTTATATATATACATATATATAAAAATTTATTGACACGCATAAGTATTTGATACATGTTATTTTCTGTTATAACAATAGTTAATGTTCGCCATTTTGCCTGATATTTTGTAAGTAATATCTCGTAAATTTGTTTTAGTCGCATGTTGAAAGAAAATTAAAAACTCATGGTTGAATCCTTTCTTTTTTTTTTTATCAAAGTTCAAAATTAGCCTATGCAAAAGTATTGGATACAAGACACTTTTTAAAAAATTTCAAATCGAAAATTTGTATTTTAAAAGACTTTAAATATTCAAATGTTCTATAATATTGGAATTTTATCTCTGACCAATCAGAGAAGCACACAATTTTTTACAAGGAAGTGTTACTAATCATCCCACTATTTGATTTGCATTTTGAAAATCAAGGATTAAAAATTGCAAAAAACTAAATAATTAATCAGAGATATGTGAGATAGAATCATTGAGCGTCACAAATGAGGATAAAGTTACCGAAAAATTAGCAAAGAAATGAATCTAGCATCAAGTACAGTAGGAAAGATCATCAGAACGTATAAGAAGTATGGTGAACGTACAGCAAATCTTGCAAGAAATGGAAGACCAAGAAAAATAAATGAGCGTACCTCAAGGTGGATCAGCAGAAATGTGCAAATAAACCCTTCATTACTCGTTCTGAAATTAAAACTGCTCGAATTAATGTAAGTAAGGATACTATTAGCAGAGCTCTATATCGTACAGGCTTTCATTCAAGATCACCAAGGAAACTGCCTTTACTGAAAACCAAACATGTCAAAGACCAATTAAAGTTTGTCGAAACTTGTGTAAAGAAAGGTATGCAGTTTTGGGAATAGGCAATCTGGTCGGTTGAAACGAAAGTTGAACTTTTCGCAAGGAACACAGTGATAAGCTTTTTGGCGAAAAAATAGCACTGCCTTCAAGAAGCATAATACCCTCCCAACAGTTAAGTTTGCGGGTGGTTCCATTATGATATGGGGATACTTTTCATCCAAGGGCACTTATGAGCTACCAGTTATCTATGGTAGAATGAATGGTAGCATGTACGGGGAAATTATTGAGAAGAACTTTCAAAAATCTGCAACTTCTTTAGGACATGGTCGGAATTTCGTGTTTCATCACGACAATGATCCCAAACATGCCACAAAACTTACAAAGGAATGGTTTGAAAATAATGGTATTTGTACTCTCTATTGGCCAAGTCTGTTTCCTCAATTGAATACTATTAAGAATTTGTGGAATACTTTGAAGGTTAAATCTCGTAAGTGGAATCCACTAAATATCAAGCAATTAGAGGAATTTTGCAAGAAAGAATGGGCCAAAGTAACGCTGGATTAGTGTGGAAAACTTGTAGCCAACTATAGAAAGCGACTGGAAGCAATGAAACAAAACAGACGTGACGCAACAAAATATTAAATTGATCTATCCAATACTTTTGCGTGGGGGAATTTTGATCTTTGATAAAAAAAATGGATTCAACCATGAGTTTTTAATTTTTCTTCCGCATACAACTAAAATAACTTTACAAGATATAATTTACAAAATATCAGGCAGAATGGTGAACATAAACTAGAGTTATAACAGAAAATAACATGTATCCACTATTTATGCGTGTCACTGTATATATACGAGGATCATTAAATAAGTTTCCAGACTTTTTTCGTGCGGGCACTTTTATTGATAGTACACTCATTAAACTCTAGTTCCCTTCGAAGTAATCTCCTCCGGCAGCAATGCACTTGTTGTACAGTTCCAACAACTTCTGAAAAACCCCATGGAAGTCCTTTTGCGTGAACATGTCAATAACCTTCGTCACAGCCTCTTTCATCTCAATTGTCTCATAACGACATCCTCTGAGCTTAGGGAATAACTAAAAGTCACAGGGAACAATGTCTGGACTATAGGGAGGGTGAGGAATTGTCTTGATACCCATCTTGGTCAAATAGTCTGTGACAAGGATGGAGTTTTGAACTGGTGCATTGTCCTGGTGGAAATGCCACTGAGCTGATTTGAAGAGTGCTGGCATCTTCTGACGGAATCTCTTCCTGGACTCCCTTAAAACCTCAACATAGTAACCCTAACCCTAACCCTTTGGCCAATCAAATCTGGTGTATTGACATCCTTACTCCTTCCACACCTTTCATTATCCCACACAGACTCCCTGCCCTTCTTGAATCTCTTATGCCACTCCAAACCTGATGCTCGATTTATGCAAGATGATCGAAAAGCAGTCTGTGGCATACGTTCATGTGGAATAAGTTTCTGTGGCATTTTTACCAAATTTATAACAGAATTTAACTGTATATCGTTCTTCCTCACATCCAGATTGCATTTTTGAAATTCTCCAGCTGTGACAATCAGGCTTTAGTAGGGTGTATTCCAATTGCTGCTGTAGCTGTTCCTTTGAACCTGAAATCCTAAAAATTTGTCAGTCATCTCATAAGATGTATAGCAATAACATACTGAATTTTCAAGATTATACGACAATTTCTAAATGCCTGAACAAAAAATGTCTGGAAACTTATTGAATTCAACACACACACACACACACACATATATATATATATATATATATATATATATATATATATATATATATATAAGTGTGTGTTCGTGTGTGTGTGCGTGTATATATATATATATATATATATATATATATATATATATATATGTGTGTGTGTGTGTGTGTGTGTGTGTATCAGTGAAAAATTATGGTTATTTTTATGCGTATTCAGTTTTGCCTTTGCTTGTATATATTCCTTCATATATGATGCGCTTTATTGTATCTAAAATATCTTAGAACGTGTTCATTATTAAACAAGATTTTTTTACGCTTTTACGCTGTCAAACCTTGGGTATTTTATTCATGTCACCCGACTTCATTCCTTACTCTGATTTGATATCTATTTGCACAACTTGGTCCTTAATCATTCCGACAAGAAACGATCCAACAATTCTGTAAATTTTATATAAAATTACATGCGATAAGAAACAATTTCTGAATAGACATGACATTTTTCTTGAATCATCGTCTTGTTTTTTCTTTAATCTACTTAATTTGAAAAGAAAACTTGCTAAAGCCATTTCATATTCTTGATGTTCTAATTTTTCTGACCGATTACACTGAAGGTTTTTCTAATACTCGTCAGCTGTCAAAATTGATTCACATCTGTCAACCTAGTAAAAGAATAAATATTGTAAGTGTCAGTTGTGTAAAGTTGAGCTTGTCAAAATCATTTCAAATTTTAAAGGCAAAAAAGGCATTGAAATGTTGTTGTTTTTTTCAAACCCATAAATATATGTTCAAATAGCCGTTCAAAAAATATATTTGCTGAAATCACTGATAGCGTAAAATGTGGGTTCAAAACGTATCGAAACTGAAATTTGCATTTTTCTTAATTTCAACAATTTTAGATGAAGTCCTTTTCACAGCTGAGAAACTTTCATAATAAAATTATAATTTCTTGGGGCTTAGATGAATCAGAACCAGTTTGAAAAGTAACTCTTGTTACTTTTTGATAGAAAGCCTTAGCAAAAGACGGAATTTTTTAAGTGCAGCAGTTTCTGCATCCTGCTCCATGTGATATTTTTTTCTGTTAGCAAAGAAAAAAAGTCTCATAGTAAGTTTTTAGGAAGTGGAGGATATTAGAAAGAAATATTATAGCCCCTGCATAAAGTGCCCTGTGAGGAATAAAGGTATTAAAACGATTTTAGGTTAGCTCTGGAACTATTCTACGTATTCAAAGATGTTCATTAAACTTTACAAGTCTGAAACAGGATTACAGTGGGAATCCATCTCACTAAGTAAACAAACATTTGAGATTTATATTTTAATTGAGAGCTAATAACTGTTTTGCTGGATAGATGAATGAATCGCTACTTGTCTGTCTAGTATTCTACATCTTATGTTATATGGGTAAATAACTGACTGGCTGGACAGTTAAGAGCTGACCGGATGAATGAATGGATAGATTGATTGATATTGGAAAACATTTACATGGGGTAAGTTATTTATCAATTATTTCAGAAATGTATGAATTTTCAATAGCATGAGAATTAATTTTTTTATTTATTTATTGCGGACTTTTCCCCCTCATCTTGGTAATTTTTTGTGTTGTTTCTTCTTTCACTACGTTTCGGCCAAGTTCCCTCTGGCCTTCTTCCGGTGATTTACCGCGACCTCGGATAGGAATGCTGAGTCTTGTAACCGTATCCCCAGTAATTACTGCCTTCCATAGTTGTTGTCTATCGCACCACGTTTTTGACCAAGTAAACCTCTGGCCGGCTTGGGTAGGATTTGAAACCGCTATCTTCTGACAATGCTCACCTGGAACCGAAGAGACTCAACGCCTCTATCCGCTGCGCCACGGGCCCCGAAGGGCGATCAAGGATGGATTTTTTGGTCTTTTTTGGTGAGCATTGTCAGAAGATAGCGGTTTCAAATCCTACCCAAGCCGGCCAGAGGTTTACTTGATCAAAAACGTGGTGCGATAGACAACAACTATGGAAGGCAGTAATTACTGGGGATACGGTTACAAGACTCAGCATTCCTATCCGAGGTCGCGCTAAATCACCGGAAGAAGGCCAGAGGGAACTTGGCCGAAACGTAGTGAAAGAAGAAACAACACAAAAAACTACCAAGGGGGAAAAGTCCGCAATAAATAAATAAAAAAATTAATTCTCAGATTAAGAGCCTCATCTCAAAAATGATTCCAATTAAGGACAATATTTCAATAGCATGTTCCTAACTTTTGCAGGCTTACATGCCAAACTTATCGTTCAATATAAACCACAGAATAAAAGATATTCAAAAATAGTAAATATTCCTCCGATAAATTTCACCTTATAAATCAAGTCATCAATTCAATGTTTTTACTTTTAAATAATAAAAGCTCAATCCATTAGAGTAAAAGAGAAAACATTCATTCAAGAATTTTCAATTTTGAAAAATTAATTTTTAAAAATTACGTTGAATATGTTTACCTACTTTGCTGACCGCATCCATTAGGGTATGAATAATTATCATCATAATCATCCAAGACTTCAACAATATTGCGTTCAGCATTCTTGTGTAGTTACCGCAACCTTTTTCTGCTTACATTTAGTTAGCGTCCATGTCGTGCATCCATATAACAGTATCAACACGACCACTGCTTGGAAAAAAATTGCGTTTTATTCTATCGATCAGGACTGACTTCGATATGACCGATAACTTATCGATAGTTATTGATGCCTTTGCTAGTCGCGTGTCCATGTCTGTCTCGGTTGATGAAACACTGATTCCTAGGTAAGTGAACATGTCAACTAGTTTCAGAGAGCTACTGTCTAGTGTGGAAATGTCGCCTGTTTGATAAAAGCATATACATTCCGTCTTGTGTGCGTTGCCGTGGAGGCCTATGCCTGCAGCCCTCGTTCCAAAGTATGTAGCGGGGTTTCGGCTTAAGGGGTTATTTGCCCGAAGCGCTATGTCATCGACGTAGCCAGCGCCCATAATTGTTTGTGCTGGGTACCTCATGCTTCTTTCCTTTGTCAGCTTGAAACCGTTGTCTTTCATTTTATCAATAGACGTCCTAAGCAGACAGATGATAAAGAGGTATGGGGCTAATGTGTCTCCTTGCAGAACATCTGCTACAATGGCAAAGTAGTATATGTCTCCATCTGGGGAGCGGACTTTTACTTTAGTGTTTCTCTATAGCATCATTATGGCTGCGGTGGTTTATTTGGGTAGGCTGTAGGCGAGTAGTATTTGCTCTATCTTTAAGTCAAAGGCTTAGGTGAACTCTACAAATAATATTGTTGACTCTAAGTTTTTTGCACTCGGACCGTGCTAAACATACTTCGAAAATACTAAACAAATCCACTCCAAGACGGGCAGAGTTTTAAAAAATAGTTAGTAATTTATTGTTTTACTTATTGTCATTTAAAAATACCTGAATGATTTTACTTTTTCTTTGTAAAATCACTGTTGTATACTATATGTGCTTTAAATGCAAAGACATTGATTCAAAATAACATTTGAACCTGATCAACAGAAGCTCATACTATTGGACTTTATTAGAAATTGAAAACCTAAGTGAACATAAAATAGAATGTCTATAAGGATGTAAAGAACCATAAATAAGGAGAGTGATGAAATTTTAAAAGAAATTAATAATGAGCTTTAACTAAGTTAAAACTTAATATTGACTGAAGGGGGAAGTAAGAAGGGGAAATTATTTTTCAAAAGCCATGGGAAATAGCATTGTGGATGTAAAGACGAGTGGATAAACCCTCTGACGTCTCAACGCAATGCCTAAACCGTTCCTGGGCGACCAGGAAACTACTGCTGCTCATCTATAAGGGTAGCTTCTATAGATGAAAATAAAAGCAGCCATTGAAAGATCACCATGACCCACACTCTAACCACATGTCAATGAATACATTTTTAAAAAAACTAAAAAGCAGCAAAGAATAGAAATATTTACTTTATTTTTCTCACTCTTAGATTTCTAAATGTAAGGTTTCCATTTTAACACTTAAGATATTTTGTTAGGAAAGAGTTTGCAAATTAAATTTCACTATGGAATCAAGCTTTAATGTTTCTGCAGTCATTGCCAACATTTTTGCCAAGGCGTTTTTACATTGAACGTTTGCCAGTTGGGCGAAACGGAATCATGCCATTTTCAGGAACATAATTTCGAAGTTAATATACATGCTGGGTTCCAAATGTATCGAGTGTAAATCTTTACTAGCAAGATTAAATATTTTTTAATCGTCCCTTTGGAATTTATTACATTTATTCCGGTGAGTTTCCTATTGGTCTAATTTCTACGGAAACTTCTGTTTAAGAAAAAATGGTGTGAAGCTGCGTCATCGGAATTCTTTTATTGTCCCTTAAGTTCTCAAATATCATCCTTGAGATAAAGTTTCAGTTAAGCATTAAAGAAAAAAACTGTATTGAGCAAAGACTAGATTAAAGAGGATGATGAATTTACACAATCCTATATTTCGCCTAAAATTGCGAACAAAAAGCATCAAGAAATGGTACCGAGTCAATTAAACAAAGACTAGACGTCTAAACATCATGACTTTTATCATATAATGTTTTCAGCTCTCCAACCATCTTAATTTAATTTTCTAACAAACATTAATTGTAATATTTTTGTAACTGTTTTAGCATAAATCCGAAAGTTTTAAATCCAATCTACTTTACAGAGAGATAATCATCGTTCCGTTTCACGCCACTCTAGTTTATGAATTATTGTTAGAGGGATTAAAGAATATCTGCATGCACAGCAAAAGCGTTGAGAGATTGTTCGCAAAAGAAATCTTCGCAGTATCGTAGTTATAGAAACAGACAGGCTTAGACGTATATTAAGGTTAGAATATATTGTTTTCAACAGAGGCATCCAGACACCGTAATTTCTATTGTGATAACAAAAATTATGCTGAAGTAGCGACTGCAACTTGTGAAATGATGATTAGAGCATTGAACTCTCGAAAATGTCTGAAGGACGCGAAAATTGCTGTGATTGAATGTTTCAAAATATTTAGAAATGTGGTTCAACACATACATAGACAATGAAGGAGTAGCTATATCAATGTTTTGTTATTTACTGCGATATTTGAAAATTTTTTTTATTATGAATATTTGATCTCTTATAACTATGCAATAGCTCTTGAGAAACGACGACGGGAAAAATGTAAATCTAAAACTACAATGGAAACAATTCTCTAACCTCTAAACATAAAATAACCATTGATGCTAAAATCAATCAATCAAACTATCAATCAATCAATCAGGATAACCGAGTAGATTGCTGGTTTATTTTGAGGGCAGATGAGAATGTTAACATTTTGCCTGGAAAATTATTACTAATTAGATGAATTTAATGAATAATGCCAGTTCCGATTATCTTTTATTTCCATTTGTTTAAAAAAAAAAGATGTATCCAGTTCTCAGGAAGAATGCAAAAGACGCCTAAAGTAGTTTTTGCGAAGAATAACCCTTTAAAGATGTGATGGTTGGTTGAACTATGAAGTTGCCAAAAAGATGTCAGGAAAATAGTTTTTAAATAACTATAAATATGTTTAATAAATAAATAAGGAAAAGATGTTTTTATTTGTATGTGTGCCGTTAGTAAGAGGCAAAATATGTGTGTAGTTATTATCACCATCGTTCTTCAACGTCAGAGTTTTAACGGGAAGTTTTCAACATGACTTAATAGCTCATCTTAAAATTTTCTTTCGTGTGTTCACTGTGGTTGGCTTTTCTTAATGTTTGCAATGAGTATTACAGTCACTTTGTCACCATGGCTTTGAATACATGTACTGCATTGTCTGAAGAGGGATAATAACCCTACACAAAAAGGGGATATATCCTGTATATGACAATAAACTGCATCTGCTGGTGTGGCTTATGCTCTGTAACTGTGGGATGAGTGGGTAAGGGATAATCCGATGCTTAAGCTATAATCAGAATACGATACTAGTTCAATTTTAAGCGGATTACAACTGTTTTGAATTCAAGGTTTTTCTTCTCCAAGATTGGCTGCCGAAACAAGTTTAAAAAACATAATCTGACTATTTCTCCATACCTGGAGGAAGTAGTGGGATTTATAGTTTTCATAGAGCTATTAGCGCTGTGTGAAATGCAAACCACCTCTTCTAGATTTTGAACCTTGACCACTGAGTCCATTTCTAAGACAATAACCATTACGCTACAAACGCACCTGAAAGTACGGAGTAACATCAGCTTGATTGTGTCACGATGAAACTGAGCAAAGATGCAGGAATGAGAACAAGAAGAAAGGAAAAGTCGGAAAAATCTCACTCAGTTTATTGTCAATGCTCCAATTTCCTTCTGAACTAGTCTCAAAAACAGGAAATCGCGGAGAATTATTTTCATATCGACCTGGGAAATATCTATTCTTTCACAAATTGTAACACATTCCAAATGGTGGGAGGCCGTAGATTTCGACAACCCTGAAATTTTGGTCATTACTTATTACTTTCCTAGTAACCGACTGGCTGACCCTTTTTTAAAATCCTCAAATCTCAGATATCACCGTCTCTCAGATTTATTGTGGGAGTTCTCTTGATTGACTTTATGTTGCTGTTCTCACAGCTGGGCAACTGGGTCACTAGTGATGAGAAGCTGCCAAAAGATTGTATTTTCATTCCCATTGATCCCAGGGTCAGTTTGACCCTCTGTCAGGACCCAATTGGTTGGTCAAATTGACCTCTTTGATAATTATTAGTATTGTACCAGAATGCTTATAATAATGTAACTACGTGAAATTAAATGCTTATTACAATTATCATTAAATATATTTATGCAAAATGCATTTGTAGTTCTCAGCTTTTAACAAAACCTGAGAGAGTTTGAGTTTTGATTTTAGTCAGTTGCAACATCCGGGAAACTGCAGAGCAGACCGGGTATTTTTATTTTAATTTACTTTATTTCATTGTATTTTCTTCGAGGTGTCATCGATTTAGAAATCTCGAGTTTAGAGGCTTCAATTGAAATTTTAGAGAATACATGAAGTTTCTTCTTTATAAAAAGCGACTTAGAAAACAAATATAATGGTCGGCCTGATTTATCAAAACGTCAGTAAACGTTGGGTCCAAATTATAAATCCCTGCTTGTTCGTTTCTTTCGTCACCTGAAATCTGATCACAACTTTTTAAATACCCAACAATGTAACTGTATCCAACGTGGTTACTTGATCTCGATGTCGAAAAGGGTCAACTGACACATTGGTCACAGTAAACACTCACGTTTAAGATCAAGATGTTACATTATATCTCGGATCTATCAAAGAAAGATGGAGAGAGTCTAGTTTTGAGTTTTAGTCAGTTGCATTTCCGGAAAACTACAGAATATGTGTGTTCCTAGTCGTTTAACGTTTTATAAACGTAACGTTTTTAAGATTTTTAAAGGCTTCGATAAAAACGTTAAAAGATTTATGGTGGTTCCTTCTTTTGATAAAAGACAATTTCTTCGTGAGGAACGGTTTCATTTATTAAAACATACAAAAATATGAAAACCAAATTATAAAATGTTTGTCCACGTCTTACCTCATCTAGAATTATGTGGCAAACTTTGTAATTTGTTCATACCACTGCATTCTCAAAGTCAAATTATTTGACAAAAAATAAAGTAGTGATGAGCATTCATCGTTCGCAAGGGAATGAGTTATAAACAAATACAAAACCTGCTTCTTTCTTTCTGTCTTAATATATATATATATATATATATATATATATATATATATATATATGTGTGTGTTTGTGTGTATGTGTGTGTGTGTGGTACGGTGTAGACTATTTCTTCGTTTCTTCGAATATAAATTATGAATTCATTGAAATCTATACCCAATTTATTCATCAAGATTATGACCTCATTTTGAAACTCGTCGAGAGTAATTAAAACCAAAGTAATTATGAAGAAATATCATTGATGTTTTTGCCATAATTATCTCTCTTATCCTGCATTATATATATATATATATATATATATATATATATATATATATATATATATATATATATATATATATATATATGTATATATATGTATATATATTCCGACGAGAAAATACCACATCCTGATACATTTGGCCGTCAGCAGACAATAGTAGTAAATGAGAATTACAGAATATGGAGATGGGAGAGAATATCTCTTCCTCCACCCTCACTTTTATTACAAAGAGGTGTGGGCATTAGAGAAAATCGCTCCCTATTAGCCATGTAAGTGTCAGCGGAGAGGTAGACCCCTCAACCATATTTGGTATTGAGGAAAAAACCGCCAAAGAAAATCAACACATGATTTATTTAAAACTACGAAAAGAAGTTAGTGGCCATTTTTTAAACATCGGGTGAAGACGTAAAAGTCCAAAATAATGCCACGCAGAGAAGGCAGAGTAAAGAAGAGGTTTATCATTTGATTGAACTTGGCATTCCGAGGTATGGTAAGTCTTGTAAAACGAATATTTTAATGGAGGCTCCTCTGAAAGTATAGAAAGTCTTTCTCAGTCCTGACCTCAATCTGAATTGCCTTATTTTCGTTGTTTCTTTCTTTTATGCAATAAAAGAATTTCGTTATTAATCTCGTTGATCCAAACACGAGAGTCATTCTTTTATTATGAAGAATTGTATTTGTCGAAGACCTTGTATTTGAGGGTGACAAGCTTGCCAGTTAACTGCGTTGAATATTAATATTTCACTTATAACTCACACAGTGGCTTTAAAATTTGGTTCCCCTCTGGAGTTTGTGATATCTGTAACAATACACACACACATATATATATATATATATATATATATATATATATATATATATATATATATATATATATATATATATCTTTCAAAAATGTCTAAGCCCTAACCAGATTTTAAATTTGTGGTCAACATACAATATTTCTCTGGGCCTCATATGCACAGAAAGGAAGAGAACTGAAATATCATTTAGATTTTCTAGTTTTATGAGAAGTTATAATGCTTTACAACGGTAGACATTTTTACCAATAGATATTCTATCTGGGTGAGGCTTAGAACCTTTTAAACGATACAGTTGCTCACTGACACACACACACACACACACATATATATATATATATATATATATATATATATATATATATGTATACATATATATATATATATATATATATATATATATATATATATATATATATATATATATATATATATATATATTGCAGTTCTGTCTTTGTGTCCGTCCCCAAAAACAGTTATAAAGAAAGCGAATATTCAAGTATTTTTGCCATGAAAACAATTCCCACTCGAGAGTGTATAAAAAATTCATTCGAATCTCAAAATTAACTCCTTTTTCATTTTTCAATTTAAAAAGTTTGATCTAAATCATCTTATTTCAATTCTCCTATTTTTCCCGGGCTCATTATTCTGTATTCTTTTCTCTTGCCAATTGACATCATTCATTCAAATGTTTCACGCTGTTTAGTTTGTTAAATATTTACAAAACAATAGAAACAAAGAAAATATAAACGAATCATACAATGAATTAATATTTTTGTTAGATTGTGAACTTTCACTTTTTTAAGGAAAACATCAATAGAAATATCATTTTGGCAAATAGAAAACCCTAAAATATTACCTTACGAATCAATAAATAAGTAATCAAAAATGAGAAAAAATATATTGGCTAAAACCAAAATAGAGGAACATTGTTTAATAAAGATTATTAAACGAAATACTCTTTGAGATATTACTAGATGTATATAAAAGGGTAAATAATTTGATTATTAGAATTTATGTAAGACTTCACTAAAATCTTTTAGTTCCTGTGTTTCATTACTTTCATAGAATGTAATTTCAGAATAGTAAAGGAATTAGTTTTTTTCTGACTCATTTCCATGATTGCTTGTTTGCCTTTTTTCAAAGGAAGACATCATAGAAATCAGAACCTATTTTAAGAGGCCAGATTCTGTCACCATGACCTTTGTATATATCGTTAACCCTCCTCTCTCTCTTTCTCTCTTTCTCTTTCTCTCTCTATCTCTCTCTCTCTCAATCTCTCTCTCTCTCTACACACACACACACACACACACACACACACATATATATATATATATATATATATATATATATATATATATCTACCTTACTTCATCTCTCTCTCTCTCTCTCTCTCTCTCTCTATATATATATATATATATATATATATATATATATATATATATATATATATATACATACACGCTATATCGACTTTGTTTCTCAATAAAATTCTCCTTTAATTGGATTATCTTTTCTTCTCTCTTTTCCCTTCCTCTCTCTCTCTCTTATATATATATATATATACATATATATATATATATATATATATATATATATATATATATTCACTTAAAGAATCAACAATCGGTCACTTTTTTTATAGAAAAGTATTTCCTCTGTGGATTTTATTTACATTGAATTCTTGACGGGGATTATTTTAATTTAATATTCGATTTTTTTTATTTTATTGGTCCAGCTTGGAATTGTCTCCAATTCCAGATTGAATAATGTCTTTGAATATATATATATATATATATATATATATATATATATATATATATATATATATATTTATATATATATATATATATATATATATATATATATATATATATATGTATGAATGTATGTATGTATATATATATATATATATATATATATATATATCAAGGATCCGATGTTTAATTCAGTTGATGCTTAGTTGCACTAAAAGTTATTTCCTATAATACAAAATAAGATTTAGCGAGAAAAAAAGGAATTTATCGTTTCTTGACTGAAAACCCAAAGCTTTCGTAAAGCATAATATCACATATACTGATAACGAACTGCCTTAACAAGTTCAAGCGGAACTTTCCTTTTGATTATGAGAATACTGTAACTTAGTGAATTTGGTTAAGTATGAAATATCACGTCTGTACGACATGGAATCCCGCCAGATGTACATAGTTAATTTTATATACATTGATTTCTTTCATCGTGGCACATTTGGAAGTAAAGTAAAACAAATCCAAGATATATATATATATATATATATATATATATATATATATGTGTGTGTGTGTGTGTGTGTGTGTGTGTGTGTGTGTGTGTGTGTGTGTCTGTGTGTTTGTGTCTGTGTGTTTGTGTGTGTGTGTGTGTTCATCACTAAAGCTTCGCAGTATATATATATATATATATATATGTGTGTGTGTGTGTGTGTGTGTGTGTGTGTGTGTGTGTTCATCACTCAAACTTCGCAGTAGATGGCCTGTTATTGATCATTCTGCCAACGATAAAAATTGCCATAGTATTCACTCTTCCGTCAATTCCAAACTTTAAGCCGCTTATTGCGATTCATAGTTTTAAAAGATCAGACCTTATTCATATTCATTCTGAATTTTATCTTTCTAAAACCTTCTGGTTTTATTATTAATTTGATCGAATTTTTGTTGTCCGATTTGTAGTACATATAGTAGAACATATAATAAGCTTATGTTGTCCGAATTTCTTTGACTAAATTTTATTATTAATATTTTTAATTTCCAAGTGCCTTTACTTTAGCCTTACGTTTTTCTCCGAGTAGATATATGGCTTATTTTGTCTAAATATCTTGGATGAAACATTCCTATCTCTCTAAACATTACTAAGATATATATATATATATATATATATATATATATATATATATATATATATATATATATATATATATATAAACAACACGAATTTAAGTTATGCAAAAAATGTTAACAATTAAAAGGTGGATTTACTTTTTAAAATCGGTTATTCTTAACACTAAATCAATTGTCTTTTTCAAAATTAATTCATATCGTTTTTGATCGGTGTAAGATTTAATGAAATTTTCATTTCATCGGAATATATATATATATATATATATATATATATATATATATATAGACAGAAAAATGTAGACACTGTTGATATAATTATCATGTAGGCAGGAAACTGTCAGTCATCAAGGACCATTGAGGTTGTGTCTACCTAATCCTTAGATCTACATGTACAGAACACTCTCTATACATATAGCAAACTGCATTATATATATATATATATATATATATATATACATATATATATATGTGTTATTTTGTGTGTATGTGTGTGTGTGTTTGTGCAATTATAACAGAAAATCGGCGTATCGAAACAAGATTCCCTTTGCAGCAATATAAATCAAATGATTGAATATAGAGATTATCGTAATTTCACGTCCAATTTTCCAATTTTATGGGGTATCTGTTGGACCTGCAATCGGACTGAACGTCATTTTTTTAAACATTAAATGTCTTGATATGATGGAGATAAATCTAAGCAATGCTTAGTAGAATCCTTAACTTCTTCTTAAATAAAAGTACTAATATCATTTGTGATGACTGTTACAAAATGAACTAATGGTTTTACGCATCACCTTGTTTACATTCGAATTTATGGAGTTTCCGTTGATTTAGAGGAAAAATTTGGAAGTTATATCATTAGTCTACAATAAATAAAAGGAACGAAACATATTTTTGTAAAGCAATATCCCTTTTAAGCAACAAAACCCATTCAATCGTTTGTAATATAATGGCCGAGGGATTTCGGTTCATGCCTTTGGGTTTAGTTAGGCTGAGAACCTTTCGGCTCAGCACATTGGTTTGTTAGGAGCAAACTTGATGCAGGTGTTAACACGTGTGCGTGCAGAGCGGACGTGTCACTCAGTGATGTCACAATTGCCCGAGATGAGGAACAGGGTAACGGAGTGTGAATAACGTCATGCACCGTAAGCACGCGGAGGATTTTGAGAATTTCGAAGAAAGTTAGAGAGTTGAAGCAAGACACCGAACGAAACGGTCGACTTTCGCTGGCTCGCCGAAGCTTGGCGAATTTGCGCGCTATGGGCGCCGCACGAGATAGGGGCCAGATGATAAAGACTGCATAAAAGATTGTGTCTCTCTCCTTATGTCGAAACCTTTAACTCAAAGATAATAAAAATATTTCGTACCTGAACAAAGAAGTCGTTATGTGTTTTCGAATTTCGAGATTCCTATGTTCTATGTATATATGTTACCAACATTCGATGTTCATTTCGCACATGGCCGTATCTGGCTATGGTACACGTTGATTATTTCATAAAAAGTTTTCATTTCTCGATATTGTGCGTGAAAAACCAGAAAGCCTTTAATGAGTGAGTAGGAATCATATTCAGAAGCAGCGTAATCCACTGACCCAAATATGTTGATGAATCCTGTCTCGGGGGAAGAAAGTCATAACTAAGTTTGGCGCCTAATCCACGAGCCAGGTGAGAGACATAAGAAAGTGAATTCCCCCATAACAACTTCATTCATACACTTCTTTATGAATCATCGTAGCGTATCAGTAACAAGAAAATTTGGTGGTAGGTGAGTGTACAGGGATAATAGAATTCATGCTCCTCTTAAGGGCGTAAGTGCGAAGTGAACTCACAGTCGGGATCGTTTTATCACTTCCAACACATTTTTCTTGTATTTTATCATTTTCACGGTTTATGAGATTTTTACACCAGTTGTAAACAGGTGGTTTTTCAACGGAGTCTGAGTGACTGCAGACCTCCTTCCTGTAGTCTAGTTAATCTTAACAGTGCGTGTGGTTTGGATTATATCGGTGCTTCCTCAGATCTCCAGTTAATTTACACTCTAACTCAGACTTCGGAGACCGTACCAAGGTACCACCGTTAACCACATGTTCCAAACCTTTTTTTATCCTTCCGGGTGGTCCAAATAATAGCCAATGTTTTTGATTTCTTTGATTTACCCTCTATGACTATTAGAACGGGAAACGCCACAAGATTAAAGTTATTATTTTCTGCTGTATCAACTAAGAATAAGAATTAATGTAATTTATTGGCCTTATGAGTAGAGTGTTTGAAAATGGTCCGGGAGACCATGTTTCAGTGCCAGGTCTAGTCATACCAAAAACTCAAAAAAGTACTTGATGCGGCCTTGGTTAACACTCCTCATTATAAGGTAAGGTTCAAGGGTAAAGTAGAGCAATCCAAATAATGGAGTAGCCCCCCTCCAACACCTCGGTGTAGTAGCTATTGAAAAGGGAGCTTTCAGGTCACCTTCGACTAAGGTCGTCAAATTTACTTCCTCTTAGTTTCGTCTTTTGCTCAATTCACTGTTGATCACCTTACCTATCTTGTCGTGCCAAGTCTTGTATTCCTTTCGAGCTAACATGCTGCATTTGTTTATTATGTGATTAACGGTTTCATATTTTCTCCACATAACCTACGCTTGCTATTCTATTGTACATTATCGATTTTTGATTTAACATATTAACATACGGCGGTGTTTTGTTCTGCAATTAGGAGAGATTCAATTTTCCTTTCTAGAATACCACCTCTTACCCATGTCCATGTCTTCTTGTGTCCAATATTGTTCAGTTGTTACCTATCCATACAGTTGTTTTCCTTCCCATTTCTTTTGAGGTTTTTGCTGTTTTCCTATTTGTTCTAATATTGCCAATGTTGTTATTGGCTGCCGTAATTAATCTTTCTTTGCTCTTTTTAATGTAATCCTAGATTCTTTGTATTGCTGCATCAACACAGTTTCGAATGCTGGCGAGTCCTCTTCCTTTCTTTCCTAAAACATACAGTCCTTCTATGTAATCTCTCGAATGTAAAGCTTTATACATAGTCGTCTTTCTTGTACTTTTCTTCTGGTCCAGTGGTCTGAGTTCCCGTTGGTCTATTTTAAAAATGGTCCTGATTATCTTACAAAGAGGAACTACACAAGTGTTTATCTCTTTGATAATATTTCTGTTACAGAGCTTGGTTTTGAGAAGCTTCCTCGTTCTTCTGAGGCACTCTTTACTTATTTTTCCTCCCTCTTCGTTTGACTGATTGTGACTGCTTTCAGTAATCCAATACTTGCCATTTTCTTTTTCTCCAAGCGTTCTGATGCTTTTCTGATTTGGTATTTCTATTATGTCCCCTGTTTGTCTTTTCCAACCTTTATTAAGATCATGGAAAATTTTTCAATTGTTGAATAGTGACCCTTGACCCGAGCCTCCAATCAGAAAATTCTCTGCACGGCATTTACCTGTGTTAATAAACGGCAGCAGTCATGGGTTTGAGTGGAAATAGTGGGCATTGCGAAATTATATATGCAGATACCCGCGTGGGATTCAGTCAGTATTGATTCACTCTCATCTTGCAGCCGGAATAGATTCGGTCAGTCACAGAGGGTTCTAACGAGTGGCTGGGCGCCTCACTGAAGTTGCGTCCCTTAGAGAGGCTAAGAAGAAGTTATTGGTTAATATGGCAATCCACCTTCGTTTCCCTCTTTTTTCCGTTTTTCTCTATGTGTCTCTCTTGCACTACAGAAGCTTTGACCTCTTTCGAGAGAAATAAAGACGAATCTATTTTTTTGTAAAAAAATAGAGTGGGATTCCTTTATTCTAATGGCTATATAACATAATGTCAAATTCAATTCCAATATTCTGGTTGTATAATCTTATTGTTTGTATCAAAATCTTCAGTTCTTTTTTATTTCGTGCAACTACCTTTATATCATCCATGTACATATAGAATAAATCATTTCTTGGGGTTTAGTAAATTTGTACATTTTCTAGATACGTAGTTGAGAGGCATCATTGCAATAACGAATAAAAGTAATGAAAGTAAGTCTCCTTGGAAGATGTCTTTTTGGATTGTTACCTCTGCTAAGGTTTGCCCCCCCCCACAATCAATTTCTCCCTTTAGTTTTCTATAGTATTCGTTATGAAGTTTATGATGTTGTCGGATTTTTTGTACATTTTTTGATATTCTATTTTCCTAGTTTTGGGGACAATATCATCGGCCTTTTTGTGTTCAATTGATGACATGGCAACATTTTTCTGCCTCGTTTTGGATTCTTTGAAGATTAGGTGGTCCATGAATAGTTGATCATTTGTTCCTCTTGTTCCCCAGCGGCAACTTTTATGTTCCTCGGGAAAATCTCGTTTCATATTAGTAAGAGATTTATTCACTTGTCCACGCGGTTAAAATTTTCCACATCACAGGTAAACACATAATCAGTCGAAAGTTGCTGGAGAATGTCCCTTGTTTAGTCTTTCAATATCAGTGAGGTTTTCTCTTTCGTCATCAATTTGGGAATGCTACCTTCTTGTAAGTATCTACTCAGTATTTCAATATTTATTTGCGACACACCTCCGTTTTTTATGGGTGGTTCTGGTTCTTCTTATAATAATTATAATATAAGATGTAAAAAAAAATTAGTTTTAAAATCTATTAAAACTAATAACAACTTCTCAAGTACGAGTTGCACAAATTCAAACTTTCATTCATTTGTAAAGGTTTGATTATAATCATAACTCTATTTTTAATGTTTCATTGCAATCATTTTTAATCACACTTTATTAATCTTTAATTATAATTATCTGTTGAACATGAGGATGAAGATAATAGAAATTGTAGTTGGTGCAATTAGAACGGTCCTGAAAGGTGTGAGAAGGGGATTGGAAATAAGAAGAAAATTGGAGACCATTCAGACTAAAGCTTTGTCGAGATCGGGTATAATATTCAGAAGAGTCTAGGAAACTTGCTGTCACTCAGATTCTGGTGAAAGTCTATCAGATTACGCTGGTTTAAAAATCTCGCTTAGGATAAAATGATAGAATTTTTAATCTTTTTATGGTGATGGTGTCAGCAAAACATAAACACCAATTGACAATAAGAACAAAATGGACCTAAACCATATATGTAAACCACTCTTTATAGCGCACCCAAAATTGGTCTTTCTACGAATAAAAAAGGCCGGTTTGCTCAATAATGAACCAGATTAAACCCAGATTGAGATTTAAAAAGATTAGCAACCGAAAAAAAACTCTATTCACTTCAATAATTATCAGATTCAATGTAATATCAAATCTGATCGAGGGGGGTGACCTCGTGGTGTAATGGTTAAAGCGATGGACTGCGGAATCGTAGTACGCGAGTTCGTACTCCAGTCGCGCTATTACGTTCACTTTCGGGCAAATACCCTAGGGAAAGGTATGAACCCCCTTATCCTCCCAGCTATGGGTTAAATAATACCACGACTGTTCTTCTAGGAGAATGGCTTTGGCATTAAATAACCTAAAAAGAGTTGATATGCCATTAAACAAAGAAACCAAACCAACCAAACCAAATCTGATCGACGAATGTCTTTACAATAACAAATACAAAATAAAAACAACAAAACAATGGTAAAAAAGGATCGAAAAGAAATAATCTATGCGTTCTTTTAGACAATTAACAAACACTCAGGAAGAAATATAACTCAAGGAGCCTACTACAAAGCGAGAAATAACGAAATGTACGATATATACTTAAATCCCAATAAATCAGTGAATATGAGATATAATCTCAATAGGAAACGCTCAACGGATAAAGAAAAATATAAGGTAGTTGAAAGAAACGATATCATTCGAAAGAAACACAGTTAATAATGAAACAATTAATATATTATAACACTCAAGGAATGAGTTTATCTAAACTTCCACCAAGAAAATAGATATAACAAATTAGAGAAAGCCAACGTCAAAAAGAAAACTCAGACTTCTCAGAAAATAAGATTAAAATCAATGAAATGAAACAAAATATAATCAGATAACTTGATGGAATAACTAATAGATATATGAAAGGCTGAGAACCACTAAAAAGAATTTAAGACAAAAAAATAACCTAATACAGGTAAAGTTAGCAACTATACAATAGAATATCTTCTTCAAGTCTTTAATATATATAACTATTTCAATATTAAGTATTGTAGGCATATCAAATAAAGAAAATACCTTTTAGCAACAGAAATAGAAATTAAGTATACAAAAAATTATAGATGAATACAATGGAGAACTTGAGAAAATTAGTGAGAGTGTCAAAGGGAAAGTTAGGAAGCAAAAACTGGAATTAATGAAAATGAAAGAACACGTGACAAGAGTAATACCGAGGACACATTATTAAAGCAATTGACAATGATGATGTACAATTTTGTCAGGAAACACTTGAATTTGATCATTGCAATTTAGTCGATTCGTTGTTGAAAATTAAAGGCCCTATAAATGCTCGAGCTTTTAAAAACAAATAATGACATGTCGTTTTCTCCAGGTCACTTAGACTTTGCACTAAGTGCAATTTATCGATTACTTACAACTGTTTCCGTAAATTTTCCATAAGATAAAGAGGGAAAATTGTAATTCTTGAGCTGCTCTCTATGTCGTTGCGATGCGTTGACAACTTACACGAAGACGCTTTTATTGTTATTTCATTTTGTGTTTGTTTTTTTGTTTTTTTGTTTGGTTTGGTTTTTGTTTTTCAGGTTGGATGGTTGGTTGGTTGGTGGGTTGTTTTACGGCGTATCAATCCTTTTTGGGTCATTTAATGCCAAATTAAATGTCAAAGAATTCAGCTTAATATAAGTATAGTTTTTTTTACAAACATTTGAATGTCAAAACAGTTCAATTTGAAACATTTCAGTTCTGCAAAAGTACATACTTTATTTCTATTAAAAAAACAGTTATATTTCAAACAGATCAGTTTAGCATAATTACACAGTTTAAATGTAAAAAAAAAACAGTTATATTTCAAACAACAGGTGCTACCACTACGGACCAGAGTGAACCTGGGAGTGATGGCAATGAAGGGTTACTCCGCATTCCTTAAATCTCCAGTATTACTGGAATGTCACCATCAGATTGTTTAGTGTCATATTCAGGACACTCGCTGGGGAAGTCTAACCCCACTTTAGAGATGCAGTCGGTGTAATCTTTATCAGATACTAATAGTTTTCTGACACTTTTACCTTTTTTAGTTTCAGGATATTTTGGGAATGCAGAGTATTCCTTCATTGCATCGCTCTCTAGTCCACTTTGACCAGGAAAAGAAGCACCTGACAGGGTCCTGTTTGTTGGTCAAATAATTCTCTTAGTGATTTAACATGAATGCAAACAAATGACTTAGGCTAAACTGAATTGCTTGAAATATAACTGTTTTATCATTTTAATGTGTGAATTCAATTAAACTGATGTTTAATTAAATTGCTTGTTAGACATATCAGTATTTGGAACCATTTAACTTTGTTGACTTATGCTAAAGTTAATGGTAAGAAATAGAGCTGTTTGACCATTTAACTGTGTAAACAAATGACTTGTGTTTAATTGACTTGTAAGTTATATATAGCAATAATTCGAACCATTCAACTTTGTTGACTTATATTAAATGGAATTGTTAGAAATAGAAATGTTTGATCATTTAACTGTTTGTAACTTATGTTTAATTTAATTGTTACAGATAAATAACAATACTTAGAACCAATTAACGGTGTACAAACGAATGAATATAGAATAATTAGTGTTAAATAATAACGCTTGTATCCACTTCCCTATGTGCAAATAAATGATTAATGTTGAATTGAATTATAAGTGTTTAATAGCAATCATTGAAGCCATTTAAATATTTAGAAACAAGACAAATGTGCAGATAAATTAGTCCTAACTCATTTAAAAATGAATTTACCACCAAACTAATGTCTTACATATCATATCATATATATATATATATATGTGTGTGTGTGTGTGTGTGTGTGTGTGTGTGTGTGTGTGTGTGTGTGTGTGTGTGAAAAGAAATGACTGACGTTAAATTTGGACTTTTATATAGCAGTACTTGAAGCCATTTAGCAATGTTAAATAAATGATTAATAGTAAATAAAACTATTCGTATTAGATAGCAATATTTAAGGCCATTTACCCGTGTGCAAAAAATCAGCTCTTGCTCGTAAAAAATGTAATGTACAAAATGTGTCTATCAATCATATATATCTAATATATGTGTATAAAAAAAATTGCTTTTCAATCACATACAATATCTAATATGCCACATAACCCAAATAAACCAACCCAAATAAACCAAAATATAAAACTTCAAGTGATTATTTCCAATAATTCTTAACCTAATCGGATGGGACTGTAGAATACTCCTGTTATATAATTGCGGAATTATTTTTTGTCATCATTTTTCGTTGGTTATATCTAATCATTCGGTTTAGTTAGGCTTAGAACTATTCGGCTTAGGGCACGGGTAGGGGCAAACATTGAGCGCAGGTTTCCACGCTCATTGGGGGAGGATGTGACAAATACCGACGTCATAATAAAAACTCCGGATAGAAAATGAGACTGGGGGAGGTGAATGACGTCATGCCCGGAAGCGATGGGCTGAGGATTTTGAGTGATTTTTGAAAAAAAGAGTTAGTTGAGATTTGAAGCTGGACGAAGCGAGTTGAGATCCGAACCAAGACGAGTCCAGTTGGGACAGCGGGGTGCGCGCGCATTTGTTGGGTCAGTGAGTTGATATCCGAAGCTGGACGAAGCGAGTTGATTTTTGGACCTGAGTGAGGCCAGTCCAGAGGGGTCTACGAGTTGCTCCGGCTGTTGTTGGGTTAGATAGAACAGTCAGCATAGTAAAGATTGTGTCTCTCTCTCCTCGTGTCGAAAAACCTAAACTTAAACAAGGTAATAAATGTTTTGCAACTGAACTAAAGAAGCTCGTCAGTGTTTCGGGATTCCTATGCATATGAACGTTTTACCGATCGGTATATTTTATGCATCCGTATATGTGTATATTTTACGTAACCACATTTTGGCTATGCTACACACCAACGGCGTCTATGTGGAATGTTAAGACTCTATTAATACTAGAGTTGTGGAGAATCAGGAGTACTTCATCATAACTATTACTCCTAGGTTAACTCTGATCCGGAGTACTCGTACTTATTAGAGACTCATCCATGGGTCAATTATTTTGTAAACTTGACACCATGTAGCTGTGAGAAAAAAACAATTATTGATACTAAATTGAATAATTATTATTTCGTAGCAAGTGTTAGAACCATTTAACTGTTCGTAAACAAATGAGTTCAGTCTTATTCTTAAATAGGGTAACCTACAAACCATTTGTTTACAAATCATATTTAATATATATGCATAGAGAGGATTTGGCATTAAATAACCTAAAATGGTTGATATGCCATTGTTGTATAGCTGTGATACAACTATACACATACATATATATGCAGAAACATAATCAACATTAATGACGAACGAACACACTTCTTTAGAAAAATATACCTCTCACACTTTATTCGAAAGGGTTGCGAAAGGGTTGCGGAAGGGTTGTGTGTGAGAGGTGAGTTGGAGACTGAACAGACTGCAACATATTGACCTCCAAGCTCTTCTGTCTTTAGCAGCACTTTTTTCTCATTCTGCTGGGCTGCTCAACCGGGGGTCCTGAGAGCCCAAACCCTCTGCTGGGACCTGGTTCTCACTACCTCGAACTGCAACTCGAACCCCAACTAACTGACTCGAACTCCTGACTCCAACTCTGGCACCGGGTTATATAATTGTTTGACACACACTTGCTTCCTGTGAGCGTCGCATTTCCACCGAATTCAACCCGTCCACGGTGAACGTTATATCATGATATCTTCGACGGCTGGGTCGAAGGTCAATATGTTACAATCATCCCATAATTATTTTTCCAAATTCCACATGTGGAATTCTTCTTGACGTTCGTCTCCATCCCTCTCACACACATATTTTATAAATAATTCTCAAGGACAACAATAGCTGAAAAAAAAAAAACGCCAGAAGAAATTACTTGAACTAGAGTAAAAAAAAAAAATTCTTAATTAGAAGGTGACCTTCTCACTATGTAAAACTTGCCCGGCAAATCATTATCTAAATTTGTTTTATACTATTCTTTGCGCGGTTGACTATCTTGACATGTGTGCATCAAAGTACAATACGGACACATCTTTCATCCTCCAAAACACAACAGGGCTCTCTGTAATTCCTTGAAGAATCTCAAAACCCTAAAAGGACCATAATCTGGTCCCAGATCCTGGTCACAAACCTAGTGACCCTGATCATTCCAGCAATACATTTCGCCTGGATTCCTCATAACCACACTCCAGTCCTTCGCTCAACAGGTTCCTACGCATGCAGTAAACCACCTAAAATAGACCACGCAAAATATCTATTAGCAATGTGTTACTCATTTTTTTTCATAATATGAAACAGAAAAAAAAAATTCTAATGTCGCCTTTAAACTCAAACAAACTCTTTTTTTTTCACAAATTTTCACTACTTTTCAACAAGTCAAAACAATATGTCCACAATTAAAGTTCACAAATGTTCAGCTTTTTTCTTTTTTCTCAATCTATACACTGTCTATTTTTCTAAAAATGTTCGTTTTTTTTCTTTCTTTTTCTTTCTCTATGCTGCGTTCAACATTGTTCAAGTTTCTTTTTTTCTCTTCCTGTCTCCTTCCTCTGTCTTGTCGTCCTCTTTTTTTCTTTTATTTTTATAATAGATTGTTAATTCACTATCCTTTTTTGCAAAACGTATCTCAGGTTCGCTCTGTCTTTACCTTAATATAAGGTCAATATATTACACCATTAGGTCGAAGGTCAATATGTTACACCATAAAACCAAACGAAACTAAATCAATCTATAACTCTTTATTAGAAACCTCAGTAAATTTCTTTGTCGTTTAGTTACTTAGGTTGTTTTTTTTTTATACATTTTTGTAAGTTAGTGGTTCTTTTGTTGACCTATGCATTGATTTCTGAATGTCCTACTCGCTGATCCAAAATCATTATTCTCTTTTTCCTATTTAATCTCAATATCAAATTTTAGGGATATTAGCGTAAGAAAGTATGATACAAGGTCAAAAGTGAGAGCGAAATAATATTCTACTTATCTATGACCTTAGTAATGCTTACGAAATAAGCATGTTGGCTTTTACGATACACTGTTCTAACTACATAAATAATTCATTTACGAAATAAACCTAGTCCTATATTTTTTTTTCTTTCTTTCTTTTTACCATTTGTCTATTTTCTTTTAAATTGCGACTCATTCTTTCACTTTTACTCTATTCTTTATTTTGTTTCCATTTTAGTTTCTTATTTTGTTCTTTCTTTCTTTTTTCCTATTTTTCTTCTTTTCTTTCTTTGCTTTCTTTCTTTCTTTCATTCTGTTTTCACTTTCTTTGGAATATTTTTAATTAAATTTTAAGACTTTCTTTCCTTTTTTTTCTTTTTTAGCTATTTCCCTCTTCCTTGTATTTTTTTATTATGCTATTTCCTTTCTTTTTTCCTTCCTTTTGTTCTTCATTCAGTCTTAGATTCCTTCTCTCTTTACTTTGTTTGTTTTTTGCTTTGACTATTTCTCTTTCTTTTTTTCTTGTTTTATTTTCCTTTCATTTTATTCGTTTTTGTTCTTTGTTTTTGTTTTTCTCTTTCTTTTTTTCTTGTTTTATTTTCCTTTCATTTTATTCGTTTTTGTTCCTAGTTTTTGTTTTTTGTTTTTTAGTTCATTCTTTATACATTTCGTTTTATTTATCTCTCTTTCTTTCTCTCTCTGTCTCTGTCTCTGTCTCTCTCCCTCTCTCTCTCTCTCTCTATATATATATATATATATATATATATATGGTGGATTCTATAAGTTTCCAGACTTTTTTGTACAGGCATTTAAAATCGTCGTAGACACTTGAAAATTCAGTATGTTATTGCTATACATCTTATGAGATCCCTGACCACTTTTTATGATTTCAGATTCAAAGGAATAGCTACAGCAGGAATTGGAATTAGAATACATCCTACTAAAGTGCATTGCAACCAGAGGAGATTACTTCGAAGGGGACAAGAGTTTCATGAGTGTACTACCAATAAAAGTGCCCATACGAAAAAAGTCTGAAAACTTATTTAATGATCCTCGTATGTATGTATGTATGTGTGTGTGTGGGAAAGGTAAAAATCCAATTATTCTCCCTCCAGTTATGGATAAATAATAGGGTAGACTGGGTTCTTCAGCCTTGGTGAGGCAACTAGTCTAGGAGAAGGAAAACTCTGAATTCAAACCTGTTAAACTCCGCTTAAAAATTGATCTTGCGTCATATCCTACCCGAGTGGAGGGTTTGGTAAATCTATACCCCCCATATATATATATATATATATATATATATATATATATATATATATATATATATATATGTATTTTTAATTTTCAGTTTCTTTGAGTTTTTTATTTTATTTTCCTTCTTTCTTATTTTGTTCGCCTATTTCGCGTTTTTCTTTCGTTATTGTTTGCAGGTTTGGGTTTTTTTTGCGGGGGGGTATATTTTTTTTACTGTAAATTTTAATCATTTATTCTTTTCTTTCTTTTTATCCTGGCTTGTTTCTTTCTATGGCTTTTGTCTTACTTTCATTCATATTTACGTTTAATTTTTAAAGCTTCCATTGCTTCTCTTTCTCTTTTTCTCTCTTTATGCTATTTTTTTTCTTTCATTTTCGTATATATAGTTACTTACTCCTCTTTCCCCGCCTATTTTTCTTTCATTATTTCTTCTTGTTTTTGTATTTTTCTTTCTTTCTAAGTATATATCCTTCTCTTCTTGAGAGTATTGTTCTCTTTGCCCTCACAATGATAATTTCAACCGAATACATTTTCATCTCTTTCACTCTCTTTCTATTTCTCTTTTATTGTCTATCTGTGTCTAAATTTTGGACAATGATCATGTTCTTTCGTTCTTTATTTCTTCCTTTCTCTTTCTATTTCTTTCTTTCCCGCTTCATTCCTTCTTTTATTCCTTTTTCTTTCTTTCTTTCTTTCTTTCTTTCTTTCTTTTGAGCATTCGCTTGCTTTTCTTTTCTGTCTTATGCATTCTTTCTTTGTTTCCTCCTCTATATCTTTTTTCTTAATTTTTTCTTCTTCTTTCTTTCTTTTCCTTCTCCATTTTTGTCTTTTTATAATTCTGGATTTTTTTCATTTACCTTTCTTTTCTTCTTTTTTTACATCCGTTTCTCTTCCTGTGTTGGTCGTTTCTTTTCAATGTTTCCGCTTTCCTCTACTTATTCGCGGTGAAATTTCTCTTTCGTTAATTCCATAAAATCAAAAAAAGAACAATGAAAATAGATGAATCTGATCACAATACCATACTGTCTTTTCTGAAAACGAGGCTTAAAGTGACGTCACGAAGTTGATTCTAATGATACGTCACACTAAGGACATATTCGCTGTACTTGTAGTCATCATAAAGTTTTCATTGACATATCTCAGTTATTCAATACAAAATAGAGGAAGCGAATAAAAATGGATTAATGAATCAAATACTCTTCCGCTCGCTGCACTCAGCTTAAAATCCTATCATTTCGTGGGCTCAGACAAGTTATTAAGTTAGACTTTTTAAATCCTGTTTGAATTGAACTATCGTAAAAAAGAAAAAAAAAAGAAAGAGAATCAGAAGAACATTAGAGAAAACGTTTGTCGAAAAATAACTGAATTATAAAAGAGAGAGTAAGAGGAGGGGGATTAAGATATGCGAGGGAGAAGTGCTGTGATAAAAGATATGGATGTTTTATAGAATAGAAAAGATGGAAAGAGAATATGGACAATGTAAAAAAAAAAAAGATGAATTGAAACAGAGAGTAGAACCAGATAACAAATTTTCAGAGTTGATATTTAAGAGAAAAGGAGAAATATTAAAAAGGAAGAGTAAATGGGTGGATATGTTATGAATATATAACGTGGAGAAAAAAATTAAGAACTGGAAAGAAAGGAAAAAAGTAAGGACGTAAGAAAAAAAAGATGAAGGAACAAGAGAAAAAAAAAAGTAAACATGGGGAAAGGGAGGAAAAAGATAATGGAATTAAGAAATATTAACACAAAGAAAGAAAGAAAGAAAGAAAGAAAGAAAGAAAGAAAGAAAGAAAGAAAGAAAGAAAGTTAATGGATAGACAAAGAATCAAGACTGCAAAAATACAATAAATACAGAGAAACAAAGAAACAAAGAGATAAAGAAAGGTTGCGGATATATATAGAGGGAAAAATAATTGTCAGCTGGGTGAAGGAAGGAAGGAAAAAAGAAAGAAAGAAATAAACAAACAAACAAACAAACAAACAAACGTTATGGAGAGACATATAATCAAAACAACAAAAACTCGGTAAGTTTAAAAAAAACAAAAATAAAACAAACAATATGTGAAAAAAACTTTGATTGAAATTTGATTTAGAGGGAAAACTAACAGAAAAAAAACTGAAAAAGAAAGAAAGAAAGAAAGAAAGAAATAAAGAAAGAAAGAAAGAAAGAAAGGTCATTGATAGATAGAGAATCAAAGGAACAAAAAGCATGGTAAATACAGAGAAAAAATGAAACAAAGCAGGAAAGAAAGATTATTGATGGATAGAGGGGAATATTTAAACTGGGAACAAGAAAGAAAGAAAGAAACAAATAAACAAAGATTATGGATAGACTGAGAATCAAAACAAAAAATAATACACACAAAAAAACAAACAATGAGTGAAGAAAAGGTTGGTTATAGATAGATAGACAGAGAAAACCTCTGAAAAAGGTGAAAGAAAGAAAGAAAGAAAGAAAGAAAGAAAGAAAACAATGGACGTTAACTTATACAAGGTTTATAAATAACTTTTTTTTTATATTGAAAGAAAGAAAGAAAGAAAGAGAAGTATAAGAAAAGAGGAAAAATATTTAAAAAGGAAAATGAGTTCAAATTATTATTTCGATTAGAAAAGAAAATTGCTGGCCTATCATTTCCGGAACATTAAAAACTTAAATGAAACTAATTTTTTTTTTAAATAAGATTAAAAAACATAGTATCCATTTATTCATTTATTCATTTCCTTCCTTCAAATATATATCTCTTTTTCTCCATTTCATAGTCTTACTTTCTCGTTTGAATTCTTCTAATTCTTGGGGCCAGGGAAATTCAGCTCCTTTTATCTTCTCCTTCCATTATTACTCCTAGTTTTTCATTGGCTTCCACTTCTCTTTTATCTTTATTACTTTAAAGCTTCTAATGGCAATTACCACTTAATTGTCGTTTCTTCTAGCGCTACTTTCTTTGGTTTTTCATCTTTTCAGAATTTTTTGTCTCATTTTTCTTCTTTTCTAATATAGATATTTAGCCTCGTTCAACTGTTAGGCGCACTAAAAACATGGATCTCCTGAAACTGAATTGAGTTATTCGCTCTGCGTTTACTCAAATCAGATGCTACGTCTGTACTCGATGTCAGTTAAAAAGCGAACTATAAAAAAAAACGAAATAAGTCCGTAAGCTTTCTAGAATAAGTAAATCATTTTACTTAAGAATCTAAGGAATTTGATACAGTTCCAAATGAGCTATCTTTTGGTGTCTTTTCCTTACCTTACGGTTTCTCAGCTCGAAAGGTAGGTTCTGATCCTTTCAAGTGTTTTATTCTCAAGAATCTTCACGTTTCGCTTGCACAGTGATAACTTTGATTTGTTAGATTTGCTATTACCTGTCTTCTACTATCAAATACTTTTTCTTGATGGAATTGCACAGTCTGAATATCACTTTCTAGTGATCTAACCCAATTATAACTCCAACCATGAGTTACAAAGAGCATTCAATAAGTTTCCAGACTTTTTTTTGTAGAGGTATTTGATATTGTCGTAGACTCTTTAAAATTCAGTATGTTATTGCTATACATCTTATGAGATAACTGAACTATTTGTTTGATTTCAGGTTCAAAGGAACAGTTACAGCAGCAATTGGAATACACCCTACTTAATCCCGATTCTCACAGCTGGTGAATTTCAAAAATGCAATCTGGGCGTGAGGTAGAACGATATGCAATAAAATTCTGTTTTAAACTTGAAAAAAAAAAGCCATGCGATGAAAACTGGATCTACTGCTATGACCCAAAGACCAAGTGACAGAGTTCCCAGTGGGAGCATACTGGCTCTCCCAGACCCAAGAAGGCCAGACAGAGCAAATCCACCCACAAACATTTGATGAACCCTTTTTTGGCAGCACTGGCATGATCTACATGCACTGGCATGATCTACATGCACTGGGCTCCCAATGGACAGACACTCAACAAGGAATACTATGTTGAGGTTTTAAGGGAGTTCAGGAAGAGATTCCGTCGCAAGAGGCCAGCACTCTTCACATCGGGTCAGTGGCATTTCCACCAGGACAATAAACCAGTCCAAGATGGGCATCAAGACAGTTCGTCACCCTCCCTATAGTCCATACATTGGTCCTTGTGACTTTTGGTTATTCCCTAAGCTCAGAGGCTGTCGTTATGAGACAGTTGACGAGATGAAAGAGGCTGTGACGAAGGTCATTGACATGCTCGCTAGAGAGGACTTCCATGGAGCATTCCAGAATTTGTTGGAATGTTACCACAAGTGCCTTGCAGCCGGAGGAGATTACTTCGAAGGGGACTAGAGTTTCATGTGTGTACTATCAATAAAAGTGCCCATATGAAAAAATCCCGGAAACTTATTTAATGATCCTCATAAATAGTATCACTACTGTCCTTTTTCAAGGGTGACTTTAGCAGTAAATAACCCATGCAAGTTGAAAAGCTATTAAAACAACGAAATCAAACCTCACTTTTCTAGCGTTCAATTATTGATTACTCATTTTGTTTCCTTTTGATGCTTCTTGTTTCTGTAGCAGTTAACTGTAATTTTATTTCTGTTCAAATTATTATCTATATATTTATACGCTAGTACATATGGTTATCACGCGGTAAAATGTGGAAATTATATTAATATATCAATGAAAAAATAAGACGGATGATTGACAATACGTCTACTTTTCGACCTTTCTCGTCCAAAAATTAAGAGTACACTCTCTGCACATTACTCCAAATTCGTTGACTGTTTTAGAGTTAATGTTTTCAAAAGAGAGACGAGTAAAATGAAAAAGAAAATGAAAAATGAATTGGCCACTTAATAAGTATTTATAAACATGGTAATGTCAGCGAAACCTGGTGGATAATTATGTAATAGGGTAATTTTTATGTTGTTTATTTATTGAATAGCATATCAACTCATCATGGCTTATTTAACGCTGGAATTTGATTGATTTATTGCATTTTATTCAGCTGGTTTGGTTTGGTTTGGTTTCTTTTGTTTAATGGCATATCAAGCTTTGTAGGTTATTTAATGCCAAAGCTATTCTCCTAGAAGAACAGTAGTGGTACTATTTAACCCATAGCTGGGAGGATAAGGGGGTTCATACCTTTCCCAAGGGTATTTATCCGAAAGTGAACGTAATAGCGCGACTGGAGTACGAACTCGCGTACTACGATTCCGCAGTCCATCGCTTTAACCATTACACCACGATGACACCCCCATTGGTTTAGTTTATTTGTTTAGCTGCTTATCACCTTCTTGTGTGTTACGTAATGCTAAAATCTGATTGATTTATTGCATTTTATTCAGCTGGTTGGGTTTAGTTTTGTTTGGTTTATTTGTTTAACTACTTATCAACTTGTGTGTAACGTAATGCTAAAATTAGATCCATTTGTTTGTTAGCATTGGATTATTTGTTCAACGCCGTGTCAGCTCGTTATGTATTATATAATTCTGAAATTTGTCTATTTTGTAAATATTTAAATAATAACTATATTTTCCATATTCCATTGCAAAAATTATTTTTTGTCAGACTTTGTATATTTTTCAATGATTATCATTTATTGGCACAGTTATGTGGTTTTAAATATTCCATCTAAAACTGATAAGTTGCACACAGGTGAATGTTTTCATTTTGCTGATAATTTATTCACAATTATATATTTTGAAGTAATCATTCCTACTTAAAAAAATCATTTGTTTTCGAAGAGTCTTGTCATATCGTATCAAATATTCTTCTCTAATTTTACCAATTTTTAAACAGATCTATTTGACCCATAATTAGGATCCGAATAGGTATAACAATTCCGAATCAGAGTCATGGATGAATGGCAGTGAAGTGGTACTCTATACAACCAAGGGCTCCAAGACTGGCCCACGATTTCAGATGTTGTTTAAGGGGGTGGGTTTTATGCCTTTGTAAGTTTCAATTCTTGTTCAGATCTTAACAGAATCTTTTCCAGATGTTTCGGAAGATTTCTGATGGTTCCAATGACAAGTGGTATCACTGGCACCTTCATATTCAAGAACTCTTTTAAACTCTCTGATAGGCATTTGCATTCTTTCTCATTTACCTTTTACTTCTACTCTGAAATTTGCAGAAACTACAGAGTCTTCTAATTCGCAAATTCATTTCCTTTTTATCAACCAAAATTATGTCTGACCAAAATGGGATGATCTATTTATATCTCAAAATCTCAAAAAATTTTGTGCGTCTCATTTTTTTAACATAGCTCCTGGTTGACGCATATTCCATTTGTCAAATATGATAAATTTTTTGTCTTTAGCACAATTCCTAAATCACCTCCCCCAACTTGTTCCTGTTTATATACATCAAAGTAAGGAAAGTTGGCGACCTTAGTCGAGGGCGACCAGAAAGCTCCCTTTTCAATAGCTACTACACCGAGGTGTAGGGGAGGGCGTTACTCCTTTCCCTGAATTGCTCCCCTTTACTCTTGATAGGTACCTTATATTGCTGAGTGTTAAGCAAGGAGGTATCAAGTAACGTTTTTAAAGTCTTTGATACGATGCGACCTGGGATTGAACCTAGGTCTCCCGGAACATTCTACCCACTAGGCCAATGAGCCGGTTACATCTATTACACCAAATTGTCGTTTTCACTTATGTTGGTGACAGTTTCATCCCTCTCTCTCTCTTTCTCTCTCTCTATCTCTCTCTCTTTCTCTCTCTCTCTCTCTTTCTCTCTCTCTTTCTCTTTCTCTCTCTCTCTCTTTCTCTCTCTCTCTCTCTCTTTCTCTCTCTTTCCCCATGCACTGTACACTTGCTATCATCCGGTTTCTTATTTATTTCCCCTTTTACAGTCTTATGGTAATTAACAGAGATTCTGTTTCTCATTTTAGGTTTTTACATTATGTTCAAATAATCTCGTACGTCATATCCTTTCTTAGTCTTCTGAAGTGTCCATCTAAGTATTTTTCTTCACATTTCCGTTTTTTTTTGTTTTTTTTTGGATAACTCATACTTTTCTGTTTGTTCTTGTTCCACTTTTCTCACTTTTATTTATGTCGTAATAAATCTTTCTTTGTTCTTTTTGGTACCTCTTTGAATCCTTAAGTTTGTGCATTCACACATTCCTAATATTGACAAGCCCTCTTCCCACTTCATTCTTTGTAATATAAACATCATTCCCGATCATCCTAATCAATTTTTTTTCATTCTGTGGTTCCTCATCTCCAACCTAATTTAGGAAGAATCCAGAATATTTAACAAACGTGACTTCACGGGTATTTATTACTTTTAGAGTTTGGTTTTCGAATATTTTCTGACTTTTTCTTTAATTTACATTTAGTTTATTATTCGAACATTTCTACGTAGTTATATAATTGTTTGTTTGTCTGTTTGGATTTTATGGCATATCAACTCTTTTTGGTTATTTAATGCCAAATCCATTTTTAAACAAATAAACAGTTTTATTTCAAACCATTCAGTTTAGCATAAGTACACGGTTTGTTAAAACATTTCTATTTCAATCTATTCATTTTAATCAAACAACTCTAATTCACACAATTTAGTTTCGTATAAGTATAGATTTAGTTTACTCACAGTTAAATGTCAAAGCAGTTCTCTTTTGAATAATTCTATTTGAGGTAGCGCAGTTTCAAAAATAGTTCTATTTCAAACAATTTAGCTTAGCATAAGTACGAAGTTTAAATATGAAAACGTGGTACTAGCTAATCCATAGCTGGGAGGATAAGGGGGATCATACATTTCCCATGGGTTTTTGTCTGAAAGGGAACGTAATAGCGTGATTGGAGTTCGAACTCGGTTACTATGATTTCGCAGTCCATCACTTTAACCATTACACGACAAGGACATACCCTATGTATTAATAGTTTTCCTTCTGTTGCTGTGTTGCGACGCTTCTCTTATTAAGTAATTATATTTGTCCTGTTGTTTCTCTTTTTCCGTTATTATTCATAACCGTTTTAAAATTCCCGTTTTGTTGACTGAAGCTATAAAATACGCTGACTACTCCTCTGCAGAAGAGCAAGAGTTCCTGCAAATGAGGAGACATATTGGCCGTGGTTGGTAACGCATTATATTTAAGGATACGATTCTTGTTATTGGTGTGTCCGAGACTTGGGTACTAAGTGGTTACATGACCTGCAACACTCTAGTTCGGCCCTTATTCGAAGATGCCAAATGTGATCTATCGGCTAATCATGTCAAGCCCAAACGTGTATATAATTAAATCACAACATAAAAATCTCAATACCACAAATAGAGTTACTACAAACATAGAAACATCGTTAGCTACATTAAAGGAACTTCATACAGCCTTATGAAAACAATGAGTCCTGGAGTACAAATGGGTAACCATTAGAAGGAGTGATGATGAAATACAAAATAATACGTTTTAACATTAAACAAATTCATAATTCCCAAGAAAATAAAAATTTGATACCACCTCATAAAGATAAAACCATATATCTCTGCATCCTTAAGGTGTTTTGAATGTGAAAATGATGCCCACAAGAAGAAAGGTGAAGTGAATGTCCGACATGTAAAAGGACTGTAGAATACACCGACTGCACCTCTGCAGAGGGATAAGACCCCCCCCATGAGTGTCCTAGATATGACACTAAACAATCTGATGGTGAGGTTCCAGCAATGCTGGAGCTTTGGGGAATGTGGAGTACCCCTTCATTGCCATTGCTTCCAAGTCCACTCAGGCCCGAAGTGGTAGCACCTGATAGGGCCCTATCTATGGGTTAAATAGAACTAACAGCATACTTATGCTAAAATGAATTGAGTAAACTGAATTGCTTGAAGTAGAAACGTTTTTGACAATTGAACCGTACTTACATTTAAACTACGTGCTTATGCATAACTGAATTATTTCAAATAGAACTGGTTTTCGACATTAAAACTGTATTTACACTTAACCGAATTTTACATATAACTGCTTAAATAGTTTGAAATGGAAATGTTTTTGACAATTAAACTGTGTACTTATGTTAAACTGAACTGTTTTCAATAGAACAGATTAATAGAACATAAAAATGGATTTGGCGTTAAATAACCTATATTGGTTGATATGCCATAAAACCAAACCAAACCAAAAGGAGTGACCAAATAGAATTTGACCCCTTGGTGTAATTTCCCCAAGAGAACCAATTCATCGTTTCAAGAACTTGCAATATATAAAACAGAGTATGGGAAATAAAGGAGGGGAAATGCATAATATAGCATTTCTCAGAAGCCAGAAAATAGTGAAATCCTATATAAAATTTATCACCTACGCCAATGCAGCCCAGAGAGCGAATATAATGAACAATAAAAACAATCAATCAGATAAAAATAGAACTTTCATAAAAGATATAGTGCAACTGAGATTAAACGAATCAAAATTTCAAGGACAGTTTTTAAAAAATACACTCAGCTGAAATCAAACGAATTACAAAGAGAATCCACAGCAAAGTCCCATATAATGATCCATAAAATTATCCCTAAAAAATCCAAATATCCAACAAAAATACATACAGTAAAAAAAAATTACAAAGATCACCGACTCGCCTATTTATTTCCAAAATAAATCCAGAACCAAAAACCGACGCAAAATACATTATAATCACCCCAATAAAAATAAGTCATACCCAACCAAGAACGACTGAAAATATCAAACCCCTCATCATCTTAATTCAGAGAACACCCAACATCAAGAACACAACAGCAAAATCAAAAAACGAAAACAAAAAACATTGAAAAACTGAATATTAAACAAGACTACGAAAACGAAAACAAAAACAATGCAAATTACCAAGGATTAAAATATAAACATATGTTTAAAACTTCCACACATAAATAAATATATAAATATATATTTAAAACTTCCACACATATCCTTGTATATATATATATATATATATAAGGATTTTGACATCAAGTAGCGAAGCTCACAAGGTTTGATATGCCATTAAGCAAAATAACATAAACCGACAATTCTTTGAACATTTTAAAACGTTGTATTATCTATGATAGTGGTAACATGTCATGTGACCTTCTTTTTTGGTATTTATCTCAGTTCCCAAGTAATGTTAGTTTTTAGCTTCCTTTCATTTTCACACTGCCCTCTTCTGAAACGGCAAAACCCACAAGTTTACGAGATCTTTTCTTCGTGTTAATTAACGATATCCCTGATATCTTTTAACCTCAAAATAATAGATAATTTCAAACGTTTCATTTCCTACGATAGATTCAGGTTTGTAAGAATTTGGAAAAAAAGTTCATTATTTCGAACGATAATCTAATGGCGAGGCAAAAATCTTGGTGTTTGGGAAATATAGATTACCTCTTCATTAATATTGTTCCTAAGTCCACTCTAACCAGCAGTGGTATGGGTCAAATATAATTGTTTGACACTAAATGTATGCAAATAAATGACTTACGCAATCTGAATTGTTAAACATAGAACTGTTTGATCATTTAACTGTATGTGAACAAATAACAAATGTTTAACTGTATTGTAAGTGATAAATAGCAGGAAATATATAACTGTGTGAAAACGAATGATTGATAGAATTATTTGTCTTAAATAGCATTACTAGAAACTCTTAAGCTGTGTGCCTAAAGTGAATTATTGTTATTACGAAACAATACTTTGAACCATTTGACTGTGGGCAAATGAATGTTTTTTAATTGAATAATTAGGATTAAAGTGCAATACTTGTAACCACTTAACTGTGTGCAAAAAAGTGATTACTATTGTTGGGTATCACCCACCTTTTTCCACACGATGAACTAGTCCATCTGCCATATATAGCAGTAGCTACTAATACCAGGGCAGACTAGAAGGTGAAGAGCAGCTTTTTATTGGAATAGTATAAGAACGCTGGAGACTGGAGATCGCATTAGATTGCCTTACTTGCTACCGTAATAACGGAAGCCAATACTATCGTTGGACTATTTCTTTATTCTGTATTCACTAATCCTATGTTCCTGTCTATTAATAGTCTCTCTATTGTATATACTTTTTCCTGAGAATATATCTCCATTTCCTCTCATATCGTGGTTTGTCCTTTATTTAATATTACAAGCGTTCACTAATCCTATCTTCTTGTCTATTAATAGTCTCTCTTTTGTTTATACTTTTTCCTGAGAATATATCACTATATCCTCTCATATCGTGGTTTGTCCTTTATTTAATATTACAAGCGTTCACTAATCCTATCTTCTTGTCTATTAATAGTCTCTCTTTTGTTTATACTTTTTCCTGAGAATATATCACTATATCCTCTCATATCGTGGTTTGTCCTTTATTTAATATTACAAGCGTTCACTAATCCTATGTTCTTGTCTACTAATAGTCTCTCTTTTGTATATACTTTTTCCTGAGAATATATCTCTATTTCCTCTCATATCGTGATTTGTCCTTTATTTAATATTACGAGCATTCACTAACCAGAACTCAACAAATATTGACTATAATTCGTAGTGTTAAGTAGCACGAAGTGAAATCATTTAAATGTGTAGAAATAATAGAAATACTTGAGAGCAAACGAATTAATACTTACTCATTTAAATTGAAGTTACATACAAAATATTCACTTAAAAACCCAAACGTATATCCATTTAAATGTGTGCAAATAAATGACTGACTGTCACGTGGTGTCCCCCTAAGTGAGAAGAAATATGATTACTTCTAATTCCTCCGTATTCCAATTAACAGTAGCAAGCCGTCAAAGAATGACCGTTAAGAGAGATAATGCAGGTCAAAGTAAAGAATGTGGGTCAAGCTAACAGATGTTTATACTTGGTGACCTGATGGGTAAAGAATGGGATACGGGGTGACATATAGTAGCCCTAACGGATCGCCTGACCAGGGAGAAGAGAGAAGCCAAATGATTGGCTAGAGCCCTGGGGTTGAAGTAGGAGCTCCTTCCGTCAGCAGGGAGGAAGAAAGTTAGTCTTGAATGAGGCATCGTTGTGACCAGATGGGGTGAAGCGCGTGCCAAGACTCCGCGAAAAGAAAGATGAAATATCTTGGACAAGTAAGAAAAAGAAACTCTACTTTCAAGCCAGACTCCAAAATAAAATAAAAGCCGTCAACCCGAGAATAAAGAAAAAAAAAGGAGAAATAAAAATGCTATCCAAAGGAAAGTCGTCTAAAGACAAGTAGACTTTAAAACTGTTTCTCCCTATACCCAGTTATATATCCTCTCTCTCTCAAGTTAAGAAAGACTAAAAACGAAAGAAAAGAGAAGAAGAAAGACATTTGTGTTCCTGTACTATTCATTTATAATATAGCCGACACGTTAAAGATGTGTATCTATGTGTAGTAAAAGATTGATGTATTTTAATGTTCCTACGTGCTCAAGTCGTTCTTTGTATCGTCTACTACCAATTTGTTATTTCATGTTCCTTTTTCAGCTTCTATTCGCCTTATGTTTTTCTCGCCTTAAAATTGTCCTATAAATTCCTTTAAAATTCTTATACGGGAAACCGGAGTTATCGACAACTATAATTAATATTATTACTTCTAAACCTAGAGGTGCATATCTTCCATTGTTCTAGGGGAGGAAGAACTAGTGGCCTTGGTGGGTGTTAGTGTAGTGTAAAATTTGGAAACCACTTGCCAACGGCGGTCAGTCTAGCCATAAATTAATCCCCCTCATAATATGCCAGTTCCTATATGCCCGAGGAAAAACTCTGAACGACGACTTATTCTACAAGGGATCAAGTGCCAGTCTGTCTCGTCTTCATACGTGCAAAAAGTAGAGTCCCGTTTTGGGATTCTAGTAAATTTGCTGTCACACTGACATTAAAGTATTACTGTTACATAGGAATACATGAAACCATTTAACTTTGCACAAACAAATGATTAATAGTAAATAGAATTATTCGTATTTGATAAAAAATACTTGAAACCATTACACTGCGTACAGACTAAATTGTAACATAATGGCCAAGGGATTTCGGTTCATGCTTTTGGGGTTAGTTGGGTGCAAACTTGATGCAGGAGTTAACGCACGCGCGTGGGGTGGACGTATCACTCTGAGATGTCACAATAAACCGAGATGGGAAACAGGGTTACAAAGTGCGGGTGACGTCACGCACCGGAAGCGTGCGGAGGATTTGGGGGATTTCGAAGACAGTTAGAGAGCTGAAACTAGACGGCGAACGAGGAGGTTCAACTTTTGGGTCTCGCTAAGGCGAGACGAATTTGCGTGCCATGTGTGCCGCACGAGAAAGGGACCAGATGAAGAAGCCAGCATAAAAAGATTGTGTCTCTCTCCTTATGTCGAAACCTTTAACTCAAAAGTAATAAAAAGGTTTAGTACCTGAACAAAGAAGTCGTTACGTGTTTTCGAATTTCGGGATTCCTATGTTCTCTCTCTCTCTATATATATGTTACCAACATTCGATGTCCATTTCGCACATGGCCGTATCTGGCTATGGTACAAAATGAGCTCAGGCCCGTTTAAATTTTTTAACAAGAAAATGTGTTAACAAGTAATATATATCTAATACATATGTGTAAACAGGATTTGGCATAAAATTGTTTATGATGGTTTAGTTATAATATGATGGTTTAGTTGCATAATAAAAAAAAATAAACATGAATGGGTGACAAACGTTTGGTTTAGTTGGGTTGGGTTGAGTTTTAGGGTATGTTTATTTTTTTTTATTATGTCACGCCATATATTTTCTCCAATAAACCTCTGGGAGCTAACGCCGCTGGTCGAGTGTAAGGTATGACGAATGACCATCAAGTTTTTAATTCTTTTTTTCCAGTTAAAGAAAAAGCCTGGAAGATTATGAATATTGCATATGATTATGACCTTCATAAAGTTTCATCTGTTCCTTTTTAGTTCCAAAATATTTCTCTTAACTTTTATTTCATATGGAGTTATCGAATGTCTTTCTACTTTTAAAAGACATTCGTAGTTTGATTCATTTATTTCCAGTTCAGTTTTATTTTGGGCCAGTATTTTCCGGAAGGATATTATTATTATCATTATTATTATTATCATTATTGCTCCTCCTTCATTCTGACAGCATCTTATTCAAATCATAATTACTACTGATAGAGAAAAACAGAATAGTAGAATTCTCATATTTCTTTATTTAGAAATTTAATTATAATTCACGCATTCTCGTTTCCGTTTTTTACTAGTTTTATTATAACCTTTATTAATATGACTTGTAATATTATCAAAAGTAGCAACTGGATTAATAGTTTTTGTAGCAGCAGTAGCATCTATTCGTGTACTAGTAGTATTAGTAGTCTTGGTAATAATAGTAGTGCCCTCTCAATCATGGATGGTATTATTATCGCCATTTTCGTCACCGTTGGTATAATTGTCATTATTCTCAGATAGATTGAAAATTGGATATAACTAAAAGATGCAATGCCAAGTTTATTTGTAGCAAGTTGTGCAATCGATTTTTTGCATCAATACCCGCGTCGATAGATTGCTGAAGTATTCTATCTTTGGCTTCCGTAATTTAGTTATTATACTTTATTCTCTTTTTATTCGTCCAAGAGTGTCACACACACACACACACACGTATATATATATATATATATATATATATATATATATATATATATATATATGTGTGTGTGTGTGTGTGTGTGTGTGTGTGTGTGTGTGTATTGTCATTCGTTGCATCACAACTCTTCAGCGTGGCTAGACACACGAGATTCTTCAAGGTGAGATTTAAACCCGGCTTACTTTACGTCAGTCGGATATATCACCCCAAAACTATCGTCCCTCTCAGCGTATGAGAAGAAATTTTACGTATTATTCATTTACAAATACGCTTATCGGCTACCGGATTTCTCAGTTTAGAAGAAGAGCTTTGTATTTACGCCTCTGTGGTAGCCGGCGATTCGACACTGAAATACTGAGGTTTTTGTTGGTCAGTCAAGACTAGTATGTATATGAACTGGAGTTCATAAAAGAAGGGCAGTAATGATATTTTCCTTATTTCTGTCAAATTACGCAGCATGTTTTGCTCATCTTGGATTGTTAATAACATGAGACGTTTGTGCCAATACAGCAGCTGTTTTGCAGGGTCCTGCTACAAGCATGTTTGTTTCAAAAGAGAATGCATCGTCTATTTTTCGTCTAGCTTTTTCTCCAAGCCTTTCCTTAAAGTTCAAGAGATGCAATCTTATTTTACTACTGACATGATTTTGGCTGCAAAGGTAATGAAAGACTTTGCCATACTTCTAGCCATTTAACTAAATGCAAACGAATGAAAAATGTTTAATAGAATTATGAGTATTAGATAACAATACTTAAAATCATTATGCATCCTGGGTATGACATTGAATTCCCTCTGATGGTAAGCCTCTAGTCTTGGAGTTTGGGGAATATGGAAAACTCTTTCATTAATATTTCTCTCGGGTTTACTCTGAACAGAAGTAGTAGCATCTGTTTTGGTTCCAACTATGTATCAAATATAACTATTTCATCTTTTACTACAGATTGTTATGATTAGTTCTTTAAAAGTGTGCAGTTGTGTGCAAGTTGTTCGTATTAGGAATACAAGACAAACAATTACTAATGTTAAATAACAATATACGAAACTGTGTATAAACAAAGGATTAATATTTAGTTAAATAGGAAAACTTGATAGGTAGAATTAGTAATGTTATAGAGGAAGTCTGTAAACCATTTAACTCTGCGCAAAAAATATTAATATAGGAATTATTTGTGTTAGCACTAGTTAAAACTGTAGAAATTTTCATATTCCATTGGAATACTTGATAAATAAAAACGCACACAGCATGGAGCTTCTTACAAATACACCGACTTAAACCGAATCCCACCTGAAATAGCTTGGAACGGACAGTAGGATGCATTAACCTGAACGCAAATAAAACACAGTTAATGCATTTTAAACAAGAAAGAGCAATATCCACTTTAAGTTACAAGCCTTTTAAAAGACAGTTCACATTCCTTGGCAGCAATATCTCATCTATTGAAAGTGATGTCAACATACGCTTAGAAAGGCCTGGACTGCTATTGGTTGGATATAGATCATATTAAAATCTGACCGCGGTTAAAATAAAACAGTATTTCATCCAGCCTGTAGCTGTATCAGTACTACTACATGGATGAACCACTTGAAGTTTAACGTAATGCTTGAAGAAAAAGCCAAATGGGAACTAAACAGAATGCTATTTACTGCTTAGAGCAAATCATGGAAGCAGTATCCCACAACGAAGCAGCTGTACAGGAACTTATCTCCCATCTTACAAACAATCTAAGTAAGACGTACAGAACATGGTGGGCACTGCTGGAAAAGTAAGGATGAAGTAAGAGACGTTCTCTTATGGACTTCAAAAAATGGATAGGCCGGTGTCAACCGACCTGCAATGACTTGCATACATCAGTTATGTGCTGACAATGGATGCTGTCTAGAGGATTTTCCAAGGGTGATGTACGATAGGGAATGATAACGAAAGAGAATTAGGGAACGCCATTCAATTAACATGACTTGATGATGATGATGAAACACTTCATACTCAATTGAAATATCAATTATTTAAATGAAACAATATATCAATATAGTACTCAATACTTTTAAAGAGGAAAAAAATTCATACCTTGTTAAAAAATCAATTTTTAAAAGCCAATGAATAAATGTTTTAAGGGAAACAACATTATCTCAAACATATCTATTTGATTTAAAGATGAGAGACTGAAAATTACTCGTACACTGGATGAGAATGAATGAAGGAATACTGCCAATAAAAGAGTGACAGAACACATCTTAGAGCTCGAAAATTGGAGCCTCACGACCGGATACAATTTATCGTTATGCTCAGGACATGTAGAAATTTAAGAACTCTAAGCTTCTTCAGTATATTGTAACCAGAAGAGGATTTTTTTATGAAATCATTGTTAAGCCGATTGTTCTACATATTTCTTGGTTATTCTGAAATGAAAATCTGATCGGCTTTTATATTTGGAGTTTTCCATATACGACACATAATTCCTCTGAATGTAATATAGCCTGATGATCACCAATGAATAAAACTATTAGGTGCAGTAGATGGTTTGAATTTCTATGGTATACAACCTATATATTGACTCTATCCCAGATATACATCCCCCACTCAATAGATTCCAAAATCCTTAATCATATATATATATATATATATATATATATATATATATATATATATATATATATATATATATATATATATATATATACAATTTTGCTAAGGCAGGATGCGACACAGCATAAAGTTTAGTATTGATTAACAGGTTTGAATTTAGTGTTTTCTTTCTCCTATTCTGGTTGCCATACCAAGATTAAAGAGCACAGTCTGCCCTTCTACTTATCCATAATTGGAGGTGGAATAGTTTTAACCTTAACATCCTCGTCCAGGATTTAAACTCTAGTCACCGTTTCCATTTCCTACGATCATAATCATTACACAACAATTATATATATATATATATATATATATATATATATATATATATTATCCAAAGAGAAGTAAGTCAATGGTGGGAACAATTCTGTTTTCAGATTTTCTTCCTACAATATCCATGAAATTCAAAATCCACACGAGAGTTCAATTTAAAATAATAATTAATTAAAATACAGAGCAAATAATTCCGCATAAAAGAAAAATCTTTAAAAATTACTCATATTTTTCGTAATAATTTTTCTTTCAGCTGACCCTATATTCTATAAAATGTTAGATCTGCATCTTCAGACAAACAAATAAGGTGAAATTTCGAATGAAGATTTAGAAAAATAAACACAAAATTCCGGTCACCCTATATTCCCTAACCCAAATTTCATTTGGATTTTTTTATGTAAAGACCAGACCATTTGTTTTTCCTGTCTGGTGAACAAATGACATTTAATTCCAGTATCAATTCTTGACTTCTCTTTCTTCTCACCCCCGCTCTTTTTTTGTTATAGTCCCCGTGTCATTTTTGCCTTTTTTGTCAATTTTCTATTTTAATCAATACAAAATATATTTTCAATGTTTCATTTTAACTCACACTTTTTGATAAAAGCATCATTTGTTTGTGTATATGTGATGTCAAGTGTTCAAATCTAATACACATAATATATATTCAATTACATTCTTCAAATTTATTCATATTTCATAATAATAGGCATTTTTGTATACAGTTATTTAGTGTCAAGTATTCAAACCTAATTCAAATAATTTATACACAATTACATGCTTCCAAGTAACTATTCTTATTTCATAATAATAAGCATTATGGCGTCAAGTGTTCAAATCTAATTCAAATATAATATACACAATTAAATGGTTCCGAGTCACTATTCATATTTGATAATAATTTATTTTCATACTGTTATGTTTCAGCATTCCTATTAAATACAAATAATTTCTAAACGGATCAATTTGAACAAGAGATGAGACCCTAAAAGGTACCCTCAGGCCGAATGAACCTAAGACTAACGGCAACAAAAGAGTACTTTATACTCACCAAATCTCAAGAAATGGTGCCTCACCACTGGATACATATTAGTATCCTCTCTAGAGCAACTTTTTTTTGTGTGTTGGGGGAGGTTCTTAGTGCTCCGCTCAAAATGTAGTCGGCAGTTTCTAATCCCGGCCTACAATATTAGTTAAATCAATAAAAGAAATTAAAAATTAAAGGCTCCTTTTACAATAGCTACAACACCGAGGTGTAGAGGAGGGCGCTACCCCATTCCCTGGATTGCTCCAGTTAACCCTTATTCCTTACCTTATAGTGGTGACTGGCAACAAGTACCACTTTTGAGTTTTAAATATTATTCAACCTGGGATTGAATCCTGGTCTCCTGGATCATTGACGAACACTACTTATTGGACCAAAAACTTATGGAGGAAAGAGTAAAACGTCGATTCCGATGTTGTGTGACATAAAAAAAAGAGGAGGCATTATTTTTGGAGTAATATATTTAGGAGCACGAGATAATGGATCCCTTTAACCGCTGACGGAAATTTATAACCGGTGGTAACAACCATGATATAAATAGTATTCCGTAGCATAAATCTTGCTTCCTGTACTAGTTGCAGTTTCCGTGATAATAAAGAGGAAATTTTAGTTTCTTTGAGAGCATTATATTTATAAATCTGTGATACCCAAATCAAAATTCAATCTCAGAACTAATCAGGAAGGCTTATTGTATGTATTTTCAGGTAAATTACCCTTCAAAGGAAATAAAATTTGCATCTGCAGCAGTATCACCAACACTTAAGTGCGAAATATACCCAACACATTTTGAAAAGGGCATTAGAAGAACCTGTATTACATTTTACCAAAGCAGTGTCTGATCAAACGAGACAAACATCAACATGCAACATGCAAAGGCATGGACAGCAACCGATAGACTATCGATAGACCTGACCGATAAAATGTAACGTAGTTTTTTCCAAGTAGCGGTCGTGTTGATACCATTTACCAAACCCCTCCGCTCGGGCAGGATATGACACAAGGTCAATTTTTAAGCGGAGTTTAACAGGTTTGAATTCAGAGTTTTCCTTCTCCTAGACTAGTTGTCTAACCAAGGCTGAAGAACCTAGTCTGTCCTACTATTTACCCATAGCTGGAGGGAGAATAATCGGATTCATACCTTCCCTAAGGGTATTAGTGCTATGTGAAATGCAATCAGTCTCGTTCAGGATTTGAACTCGTGTCGCCGTGTCCATTTCCCACGACGATAACGACTACACCACGGGCGATCGTGTTGATACTGCTGAATGGATGCACTACATGGACGCTAACTAAACCTATAGAGAATAAGCTTGACAGCAACTACACAAGAATGCTACGAGCAATATTGAACAAATCTATGAGGCAGCATCCCACAAAGCAGCAGCTGTATGGCCACTTACCAACCATCACGAAAACTATCCAAGTTAGACAAACAAGACATGTGGGACCGTGTTGGGAGAAGTAGGGTCGAGCTTATAAGTGACGTACTCCAGTGGACCCCTTCACATGGACGAGCAAAGGCAGGGCGACCAGCTAGAACTTACATACAACAGCTCGGTGCCGATACAGGATGTAGACCCGAAGACATGCCGGAAGCAGTGGACAATAGAGAAGGCTAGCGAGAAAGGAACAGGGATATCCGTGCTGATGGCGTGACATGATGATGATGATTTGAAAAAAAAATCGGCATTTGTAGGAGGTGGAATTTGTAATTAATCTGGCAAAACATATTTTCAAAATCTCTATCTGCTTAAAGATATTTTAAGTGGAAAAAAGCTAGACAAGTTGTACCAAATATTTGGTTGCCTTTTAAATCGTAAATTATATAAAGAGAAAGATCGAGAGATAAAACGTTTCAATTATATATCATTACATAACAAGGCGTAGTCATCATACTTAAATTATGAAAGACAATATTTTTCCTTGTGTCTATCATTTTTTAAACCAGTATTAATAAAAGATTTCTGCCTGAATATTCAGAACTTGATGAGTTAGATTTGAATTGATGTATTTCGATTTTTTTTTTTTTTGTAGTTTGAATTATTTTCTTTTTGAAATGTGATTCAAAATGTCAGTTCAATAAGCCTCCGCCAAAGTTCGGATGCTTTGGAAGAAAAACTGTCAAATCTCTTATTGATGATTTTTTTAAAATGTTTTGAAGAAATCCTCTGTAACTCGACCAACGTTGGTAACTTTCCTTAAAGATATATATATATATATATATATATTATGAGAGTGTTGGTCGTCAGTAAATTACTATGTGGTTAGGTGTCGAACAAAGTGCTACGAAATCATACAATTCTTCTTAAACAACATGTACATTTAAGATTATATCTATTTTTAATCACTATATATATATATATATATATATATATATATATATATATATATATATATATATAGTGATTTCGTAATTTGGTATCTTGACCAATCAGAGTTCAAATAATCTCAAATTCTAATCGCAAATATAGAAATAACTCACAATTTTATGTTTAACATTTTGCTGGGAATTTGTATATCTGAAAAGGAAAAAAAATATCAAACATAGAAGTTTGAGTTATTTCTATATATTGCGGTAAAAATCTAATATTATTCATACTACAATTGGAAAAATTATCAGCTTACGAAATGATACCGTTATTTCTGAAAACAGCTTCTGTATCTATCTATCCATATAAAAGTGTATATATATATATATATATATATATATAGTCGTTGTAGTCGAGGGTGATCCCAAAGGCTCCCTTTTTGATAGCTACAACACCAAGGGGTAGGGGAGGGTTCTACTCCTTTCTCAGGATCAAACCACTTTACCCTTGACCCGTACCTATAATGCCGACTGTTAAGGAGGCATCATGTACCATTTTTGAGTCTTTGGTATGACTGGGCCTGGGATTGAACCCAGGTCCCCCAGGCCATTGGCGAACTCTCAACCCATTATGCCAATGTCTGGTATATATATATATTTATATATATTATATATAACACTGTGTGTGTATCTGCTTGTATGTACATACCTTATCATATACATAAACACAAGAAACGGTTGTTGTCACAAAAGAAAGGGACTCGAAGAATCGGGTTCAAATATTGAACAATGTTGTTTTCATTTCACTTTGAAGTAATGCCCTTGAGAAAGACATACATTCTTCGTTCCCCCACTCAGCTAAAATTATTGGATAGATTGGTCTTTATCTTTGATAAGACAACCAATCTATGAGATGGAAAGACTCTTAATTCAAATCTGAAGATTGGTATTCGGAAGAATCTATCGCACACTTATCCTCCACTCTTATCGTTATCATCGTATCCACAAACTGTGGCTGTTTCTACATAAGGTCACACAACTATAAGTAAATTGCCAATGTAAGCAGCCAAACAGTTCACAAGGTTAACTGAATTGTTTGGTCCTTACATGCCGTGCCCAACTTAAACCCAACGACTACAAGTCGTATACAAGTCGTATACAAGTATATATATATATATATATATATATATATATATATAATTGAAAAACACAACAATATGACAAACTGAACAAAACTCAACAAACCGTCATTTGGCTATTTGAAATTTTTCAGTTATATGGAAATTTTATCTGTAAGAAATTGATTATCATACATTAAACACTCCTGGAGAATTGTCTTATATATTCATAAATGTACATATGAATGGGCATGCATTGTGGATTATGGAGAATTAAGGTCTAAAATCATTCTCAAATCAACTTTGTGTGTGTGTGTGTGTGTGTGTGTGTGTATGTGTGTGTGTGTGTGTGTGTGTGTGTGTGTCCTCAAATAGTACTTTTTTAGAACCAAGGAAATCATAACAGACACAGGGAGCAGAATTGCTGTATAGCCGCATACATATACATATACAAATATATGCGGAACAAATTCAAACATAATGACGAACTTCAATGAAAGAAAGAACACACTTCTTTATAAAAAATATATCTCTCACACTTTATTCTCGAAAGGGTTGATGTTGGTTGTGTGTGAAAGATGAGCTGGAGCCGGAGACAGACAGTTATATTGACCCCAAGATCTTCTGAATATAGCAGCACTTCTTCCTCATCTTGGTTGGGTCGCTCACCCGTGGGTCACTGAGGGCCCAAAGTCCTCTGTTTGCCGCTGGCTCTCAATTCGGCATCTTGTCTCCAACTGGCTCCAACTCAACTGACTCAAGCCGTCTGTGTTCTGGTTATATTTTTGTTTGAAGTCCACCTGCTTCCGCTGTTCTTCCGCTTATTTACACAGGTGCATCTCCTGAATGATGACTCGGTCGAGGGTCAATATGTTATACAATGATATATTTAGAGTAAGAACATTGCAGTTTGAAAATACGCCCTATTAGTAATACATCCAAAGAGTATAACTAATTTTACGAAAATATTCACTATTCGAAACAAACCACCTGTGTAATTGCACTTAATTACTGATCGTCATCTATTACATCATCATCATCATCATCATCATGTCTGGTCATCAGCATGGATATCCCTGACTCTCTCTCTCTCGCCACCCCTCCCTATCGTCCATTGCTTCCAGCAGTTCTTTAGGGCTACATCCCGAATCCGCACAGAGCTGCGGTATGTTGGTTCTAGCTGGTCGCCCTGCCTTCTTCGTCTATGTGAAAGGGTCCACAGGAGTACATCACTTATGAGCTTATCCCTACTTCTTCAGCAGTGTCCTGCGTGTCTGGTTCGTCGAATACAATGGACACACACACACACACACACACACACACATATATATATATATATATATATATTGTTTCGGAATAAAAAGCAATCAAATCACCTCTTCTAAATTGTGACACTGGTCATATCAACAATTATGAAATCTGAAATAAATGTTATGGCTTTTGCAGATAAACGTATTTGTCATTTCCTTTCCTGCAAATAAGAAAAAGCGATAACCTTTTCGTTTAAACCTTTTTTTATGAGACTGCCTGTCTCAACTACCTTCTGACATTTTAGAGACCGTTTCCTCAATGAATTGCCTAACTTGCAGCTTTCATACTTTTAACACTCATTTGCTTATTTCATATATTCTTTCTTTTTTGCGGCATGTTCTGGCGTCACTATTATTAACACACAAGGAAAGAATTGGAAAACTCGGCTCAAATTACGACTCAGGTTATTACTATTGATTTCAGTAAGTGAGTGGCCAGAAATAAGAATCCAATATACCAAACTGCACTTTGATCTTTGGTCAGATATGTTGGCAAAATATCTTGTCACTGTCAAGAATACCGCATAGGGCTGTGCGCCTGGATAAAAAAAAGTTTATTTCATCATCATATATATCTCACTGTATCCTTTATATGCCCAAAAGAATCAGCAAAAAGCATTTACATCAACTGACATCCTTCGAGAGTCTATTTTGCTTTCTATTAATTTATTATTTTCTTGTTTTTTAAACCTAAATTCATTTTTATTAAATCAGTATATTTCTTGCTTTCACTTTGCTATTTCTCACTCCCAAGTCACCTGCATTATCTGTTTATCCATCATTAATCATCTCTCCTCGTCTTTATCTATCTATATATATATATATATATATGTGTGTGTGTGTGTGTGTGTGTGGAGGTATCAGAAAAAACATTATCCAAATAGGTGAATATATTACGATGTAAAGTCGACTTTAACGTTTTGGTTTCAGTAACCATCATCAGGACTTGGATATCAAAATGGTTCACAAACAATGAATGCTTGCTGAGATGACAGGAGAAAAATGAGAAATATGCAACGAAAAGATACATAAACGTGCACATAGCGTTCATGATTCAAAAGTCATAAGAACGTGTCTGGCACGTGAAAAAATATTTGAAAATGTTAGATTTCCCAAAGAAACGAGACAAAACCTCCCATTTATTGAGAAATGCGCAAGTAAGTTTTTATATGTATAGATCAATTTGGAATCATCCATGTTAAATATTATCTGAAAGATATGCTCCGATTGAAAAATATGAAAATTTCGTTTCTGCCCACATGAAAGCAGCGGTAGCATGTATACTAAACAAACCAAGAAACAAATGTAGATTTCCGGGAAAATCATTTATAGTTTGGGAAAAAAAGAGAAATATAAAAAAAGCATCCTTTATTTTAAAAAAATGAAAAAAAGAACCAATAAATGTCAACGTACATAAGATTTGGAAAACTCAGAAAGAAAGAAGAAAATATACTTTAAAGAACACTTAGAATACATTCAAGACCAAATCGATGAAATTAGAAATCCAGTAGAAGATAGGTAATCATGAATTGCAAGGTAAACTGTAAATGATGTAAGCGGAAGCATATCGAGGGAAATTGTCAAACCTACCTGCCAAGAAGAAAGACTTCTGAAGTGGAAAGAACATTTCAAGAATCTATTCAGAAACACTGCTGAAATAACTGACAAGCCAATGCAAAAATCACTCATGGCCAACTAGACGTCAAACTAAGGCAGTTTATGAAAGAAGAAATAGACGCACTATAGAAAAAATTATAAATAGAAAATTTACAGGTCTTGACGAAATATCCACTAAAGTTCGGAAGACAAGAAAATTTGCCAACATACTTATCCGACTATGAAGGCAAAACATAACAGAGAAATGAACGAAAGGGTGCATCTTTGGCTTTCCCTAGGAAGACAACATTGGAATCATTATAGAGACATAATTCTTACTGATTTAGCTGAAAAAGTGCCCTGATTCTCAATTGTATCCAACCTGAAATCGAAAAAATTCTTAGAAAACATCAGAACGGCTTTCGAAGAAATTGCTCTATAAACTCACAGATTCTAACAAACTGTCGAATTATCGAAGGATTCTAACAAATTGTCGAATTACCGAGCAAAGTATCTATGGGCAACTCTACCGTCGATTTCTCAAAAGTATTTGATTCTATACATAGGGGAAAGATGGAGTAAAATATAACTTGCGTATGGTGTTCCCAAAGAAAATTTTACGGATATAATAATGTTTTACAAATGGTCCGCCCACCTGATGAAGACACAAACTTCTTCGACACCAAATTCGTTTATGATATGTCTAGACTACGTACTCCGAACATCAAACCGGTCAGCTAGCTTGTCACCTATTTTTATGCTTTTAATTCCATCGTAACTAAAACTTTGGGTCTGATGATTGATTTAATATATATATATATATATATATATATATATTGTCATCCACAAACCGACTGTTTCGTTCTATCAGAGTTCTTCAGTGTGGCTAGACACGCAGGACACTCGAAGCCGGGATCGAAACCCATCCAACTTTACGTTAGACTAAGTTTCAGACCTCTACGGGAATTTTAAAGGTATTTATTTAGCAACAGCAGCAGGAGCCGTTTGTTTACATTTTTTATACCCTATCGGTTACCACAGTGCTATATATATATATATATATATAGGGGTATTCATCCATATATATAAGGATTTACTTGTTATTATATTCACAGCTATTAAAGGCTTTAAATAGCTACACATGGGCACACATATGTGTGCATGTGCATGTCATATATATATCTCTCTATATATATTTACATATATATATATATATATATATGTGTGTGTGTGTGTGTGTGTGTGTGTGCATAATTACGTATCTTTCTCAATATGGATCCTTATATTTTTATATCTCACTCAATCATCACGAGTCTGAGTCTATATATATTTGTTATTCTTTTCTGCTATACATCTCATTCCCTTCATATCTATCTATCTATCTATCTATCTATCCCTTCTCTCACTACATCCGATATACGTTTCTTACCCCGCATACATTATTTTCTCACTCATTACCTTTTTTTTCTTTAAAATGTTGATACTCTTTTCATTCTGTTTTTTTTTTTTTTTTTTGCCTTACCCCTTCTTTCATTTCCACTTCAATATCCGCCGCCATTTTTCTTTCTCATTATTTCCTACTCATTTTTTTTTCCAACAACTTTTTAAAAAACTTTTTTACCACTTCCTTATTCAATTATTTTTCTTTCTTCAGTAATTTTCCATAATTATAGCTCGCACACCAACCGTTATTTCATCAGATCGTGTACATTTATTTCCAAAATTAATCAAATTAAATCTATTTTAAAGCAGCTGAATTCTTCTTCTTTCACGAGTACAGAATCACTATTAATAAAAGGCAATGATGGCAACAGACATGAAAAAGGTGATGTGGAATAGTTGTTAGCAGACTATTCTTTAAGACAATTTACCGCCTTTAAAAGTTGATTCCTCACTTGTTGCCAATCTTGTGCCTGAACTGGATCATCACTACAGGATATTGTTTCGTTTAAATTCTTGGAGATTCTATATTAATTGGTCAAATCATGCTAGTAAGTAGATTTGCTTCTATTTTTCCACCCATTTACGAGTCCCATAACTGATTAGGTATTCGGGTTATCACGGAAAAAACTTATCCTTGACGATATCCCACAGAGAAATGGAAGGGTTACCAAGTGGTGCGCATCTTATCTTCAAGTAACATATGAAAATCTTGGAGTCCAGCCTCTTACAAAGCATTAGCAGAAAAGTGCAACGGGAACAGCCTCGTCCAGGTTTTGAATTTTGCTAGCAGAGGTTAACATCAGTGACTATAACCATAACAATACCCACGCCTCCAATTGGTAAAAAAAAATCGATCGACAACTTAATCTAATTTTTTTAATAAGAATTAATTTACTGTATAAACACTCGTATGAGTTTTAAGATTATTGTACGTCTCATACAAGACCTTTCAGACTATTAGTTATTTCTTCTTTAAAAATCACATTGTTGCATAACATTTGCCGGGTGCCATCATCATTAAGATGACTCAATAGCATACATTTTCTAGATTCTCTCTCACCATCCATCCCTATCAAACACCATTCAGGGAAAATCCCTAGACGGCATCTGATGTCGACATATAGTTGATGAATGGTCCATAGCAAAATGTCGCTTAAGTGTTTGTACTCGCTTCTCCAGGAGTGAACACTGTGTTTTACTTGTCTCACTCGGATGGTTTGTGACATGGGAGGTAAATAGCCCTAAAACTACTGTTCTCTCGGCTGTTGCTTCTAGAATCTGTTTTTACCTCACTTTTTCTCCATAAAATTAATATCATTAAGTATAATTTATTTACAAATTTGAGGGCATTTCTAATAAGTAACCAAAAAATTAAATAGCAACCTAACTGTAATCACAAATAAAATTACACAGACATATTTGTATCTATGTTGACAGAGTTTCAATGCTGGATTATTTTGCAATAAAAATACCAAAAAAGATTTGCTTTTATTGATGTTTCGGCAGGAATAATAAAATACTGTTAAATTCGGTTCAGAAGAAAAAAATTTATATTTCAAAATACTTTGTATTTTAAAATATAAACGTCTTTCTTCTTTTTCAAAATTATTTTGGAGTGAACATATTTATGAGTGATACAGTATATATACATATATATATGTGTGTGTGTGTGTGTGTGTGTGTGTGTGTGTGAAGAAATCGGTATACGTACACTTCCATATATAAGGAACAATAATCATTAAAATCTAATTGACTCAAATACATTGAGCAATATTTCCATGTGTATCAAAAGATTGTCACGTGATCCCTGTGGCAGAATGGAATAACTGACAGGTTCGTCACGAATGCATATCTTGTTTGTTTCAAAATGTTTTTATTTACTCAATTCTCTGCCTCAGATCGAATGTGATACAAGGTCAGTTTTTAAGCATAGTATTGATGGATTTCCTTCTGGACTAGTTCCCGTGCCATGGTTAGAAAGCCTTATCTGTCCAGCTATTTACTCGTACCTGGGCGAGGAGAAGGGATGCATTCCTATCTTTTTCAAAGGCATTTGTGTGAAGAGAAACACTCACTTTTGCTTGAGCCTTAACGGACTTAGACTCCAGTCGAAAATCTGGAATTTGCTTATCTGTCACAATACTTTCTGAACGGGTAGTTTGGGACAACACAAGATGGTATGCAAGAGCATCACCCTACATACTCATCAGATCAAGCTCTGTTTAACCTTTTTTGTTCCCTAAATTTGAAAAGAGTCTGAAAGGTAAGCTTTCAGAACAAGAATGGTATTAAAACAAACACGATTAGACAGTTTTTCACCATATCAAAAGAGAATTTTCACAGATGCTTTAACCAGTTAGAAATGTGATCAGTGGAATATGTATGTTGGATGCCAAGAGGAATATTCTGAAGAAAATAAAAGCGTCGTTCTTTGTTTATTTCCGACTTTTTAGAGGCATCATCATACTTGATACCTTTCAAAAAAGATCTTATCATCATTACGGTCATTCTCGAATCAGAGTTTGTCCCCAAAAGGAAATGCGTGATCGTCACTCTTTCTTAGGTCTGTTATCAAAACTGCAGTTGACGAAATAACTCCTTGTACAATAGGTGGATGGGACTTCTACATTGGCTGATGTTGATGATTTGTTAATTAAGGGAATGGTTCTGATTCTAAGGCGAAGTAACCAATTTGTAGATTTCTTTGTTCTTCTTTGGTTTGACTTAGTCGATACTGTCTGACATTCGGCCGCACATAACAGCACTTAAGCAAGTTATCAAGAATACTTGTCTGTTATATACATGGAATAATTGGTCAGACTTGCTTGTCGTTCCCACGTTTAGAATGGTTTAACATTCACATGTTCTACGTTCATTATCATTATTTTATATCATAATTAATTTAAAAAATACCACTCAAAATTAAAAATCACGAATGTTTCGTGAAAAATCAAATCTTGATTTATTAGCAGAATGACTTTTTTTAGTAAGATATACTAAGATCTTATTATACAATATATTATTACAATCTAAGTTATAATACAATTTGATTATATTCAATAATGTATTGATTAAAAATGTAATCGTTATAAGTGTAATAATTTATAATGGAATGATAAATATTGAAATAATATAAAATAATACAATATATTGTATGGATATTATTAATGATAAATATATTTTCTTAACAATGTATTATTAATACAATATATCATTATGATGTGTAATACAATGTATCATTTTATGCTCTATATAACACAATGTATTTTAATAACATATAATGTAATAAATTATAAGATTACATATAGTATAATGTTTTATCATGATATATCTAATAATTCAATATACAATTATATGATATTATATTTAAACTGTTCTAATTCAGTTAAGTATAAGTATAGCTTTTGTCAAAATAGTTCTATTTCAAGCAATTCAGTTTAGCATACAAAAACAGTTCCATTTCAAACAATTCTGTAATTCATAAGTACCTAGTTTAAATTTCAAACAGTTCTTTTTCAAGCAATTCATTTTAGCATAAGTACGCAGTTTACTTTTATTTGTTCCATAGAGAGGACCCTGTCAATATTTGTTGAGCAAAAAGTGAAGGCAAAATTGATCACTGTACTTGAACCAGAGGATTCAAGTAATTTCG
>OY757907.1:26333294-26538294 GCA_963585895.1 Sepioteuthis lessoniana | reverse complement strand
ATTATTTAACACTTATGTAAGAAGTTATATTATTATTTTTTAAATCACAAACTGCACCAAAATGAAGATGAACGAACGTCTAATGTAATGTCCGCTTTTAGTTGATCTTATGTATACATAGATTTTTTTTAAAATACCCTATCCGGTGGCAAAAGCTGCTCGGTAGCGCCAGGAGTGGCAGTACCGCCTTGAGCTACCGAAACTGTGTTATCACCCTGGATGGCGGCTGATGAGGCTAGGGTATCGCACGTGCTTCCACACGTTGTATGATGAAAATTTGAACACTAAGACTCTCTGGAAAGCAAGATGACTCTTTGGAAAGACAAAGTGACTCTTCAGAAAGTTGGAGTGACATCCTGGAAAGACAGGAATTTTAACAAATATGGATAATACAATGAAAGAAAAATGTCCTCAGGGTGTCTGTAGCAGGGAGGGAGAATATATCACCCATCTTACTTGCTCCTACGGTAACGATCTAGATATGTACCCGGCTACAACGTGTGATTGCGGTAGAAAATTCAGCAGCTTGCGAGGAACACGAATCCACAAGGCGCGCTGGTGCGAAGAACGTAATTCTCCTGCCGGAGAATGTAAATCGATTGATGGCCCTATGAGTCAGGGTTACCCCCACAGTATTCACAAGCCCATTGCTGACCATCAGCGTCCTGGAGACATTTTTAGCAAGCCAAGAATTTAGTGGCCCAAGGGTAATCAGATAGCTAACTGGACTAACTTAGACCAGGAGCTTTCTTTTTACTCACCACCCATCTTGAGGGCCCATTGATCAACAAATAAAATCTTTTAGCGGAATTATATATAACGTTTGTCTCGAGTGCTTTTGGGCAGTAACGCATAAATGAAAGAAAACGAATCGAAAAGATATAGAATGGATTTCAACACGAATGTTATACACGTGTAACCACCATTCTCGTGTAATTACGCAAAATCAAGAAACGGTTGCTATGACATCTAACGGCCGTAAGTAAACGCTTTTTTAAATCACAAACTGCACCAAAATGAAGATGAACGAACGTCTAATGTAATGTCCGCTTTTAGTTGATCTTATGTATACATAGATTTTTTTTTAAATACCCTATCCGGTGGCAAAAGCTGCTCGGTAGTGCCTTGAGCTACCGAAACTGTGTTATCACCCTGGATGGCGGCTGATGAGGCTAGGGTATCGCACGTGCTTCCACACGTTGTATGATGAAAAAAAAAAAAAAATTTTCAATTTTTTTTTTCAAGTAAGTATTTGCATAGTAAATTGATGCAGAAGAAAAAAGATAGATAACTTTTGGAAAGAAAAAACTTAGTTGCTTTAACTCTAAGTAAAAAGTATTTTTACTTAAAGGAATTTAAGTTTTGAAGACTTTGTAGGAGTTTAGATGGAAAATTATATGCCAAAAAGTCAATGTTGTTTTTTTTTAAAGTTAAACAAATTTTGAATTTGGAATTTATATTTTAAGAAAAGGATCATATTATTTTTGAAAAAGAATGACAAATCAAAAAATTGGATTTTATTTTGGTGGAAAATAGTTTCAAATATTTTCGAAATGGATCTAAATTTGTTGGGAACAAAAACTGAGTAATTTTGAGCGGATTTTATTTCTTTTCAAATTGATCTAATTATTTTTTAAATAAAAGGTATATAAAAAAATGCAGGATTTTATTTTGTGGGAAACGTATTCTAAAGTTTTCAAAATGAATCCGAATATTTTGAAAAAGGTAAATAATCTCTTTTGGATTTTTTTTTTTTAGAACTAGATTTCAATATTTTTGAAAAAGATGACTGATTAAAAAATAAGATTTTATCTTTCTGTCTTTTTTTTTTTTTTTTTTATAGATTTTATTTGTTTGGAATATCTTACTCTGGTGGCTAGATTAGGAAAAACAAAACAGAAATTATGTCACGGTGAAGGCGTGTGAAAAGAGTTGAGATCTATAACACTACAACCATGAATTTATGGGAAAGTTTTTACAATATTATTTCTGTTGTCATCAAAATTATGGATAAGGAACAGAAAATACCGGAAAACGTGCATACACGATCTTTAAAAAAATTTAGAAATATATAACAAAATAACTAATATACTTAGTTAAGAAAACTTAGCTAATGCAAAGTAAACACATAAAAATATTCACGTTTATAATTCGTTTTAGGGAGATGTAATTTCATTTCGGACATTGCTATCATTAGAGCTGAAAATATCAATTTAATTTTCGGCATTACTTTCCTTTATTCATACCATCTGATTCTATTCCAGGCATTTGCCATATATATATATATATATATATATATATATATATATATATATATATATATATATATATATATATATATATATATATATATATAAACACCCTGCTCACTATATATATATATATATATATATATATATATATATATATATATATATATATATATATATATATATATTGTGGGCAGAGTGTTTGCAAATAGCATGGGAAACCGGATTCAATCCCAGGTCGAGTTATACAAAAGACTCAAAAAATGGTACTTAATACCTTCCCGCTTAATACTCAGCATATTACGATACGTATCAATGGTAAAGTAGAACAATCCAGCGAAAGGAGCAGCGCCCTCCCCTACACTCCTGTGTTATAGCTATTGATAAAGGAGCTTTCAGGTCATCCTCAACTACAGTTGTCAACTTTACTTATATATATATATATATATATATATATATATATATATATATATATATATATATATACATGTGTGTGTGTGTGTGTGTGTGTGTGTGTGTGTGGAGAGAGAGAGAGGCGTATCTTTTATCTTTTTCTGTCTCCGTCACTATGTGTCTCTTTTCCTCCCTCGCTATATATATGTGTATACAAATATATATGTATAGAGAGAAATATATATAATCTAGTTGCGTTTGCGTGATGATAATATCACAAGCTGCACGGTGTTTTCCTCACATCTGGCATGTTCCTTTTTCCAAAGATTCCATTGCTTTCTTCTGTAAGTGAATTTGCAGGATGGCTTTGAATATTCAAACAGATGCCTGTGACGTTTGAAGAAAAAAAAAAAACAAACAGGGAAATTTACGACATAAAACAAAGAAAGTCTGCATCGTTATAGCAAGGGAGGAATCACCATTCTGCAGGCGTCCCTTTTCTATCTGATAAGTGACCGTGACCAACTCTCTGATGGAAAAGGCAAGTTATATTGCCATCTTAAACTCCTAGCATTGAATAATTTAACCTAGAAAGCCGGGTTTTCGTTAGATTTATCCTCAAGGGGTTTACAAACAAACGCTTTTAACGGCATTTCTACTGACGATCTCTTTGCTATGGGAGTTACGAAGGAAAGCTTTTATGGATTTTATTTTGCGTTTTTAATCTCTTTTTTAATTTTTTATTTAAACCGACAACAAATGTGTCGTAAATTCTTGCAGATTACTTTTTGCGGAGGAGAACAGAAGTAACCAATCAATATCGACTTTGAAATTTTCAAAAACTAATATTCTAAACATGGAACATGAGGTATCTATACATCTAGCAATCTTTGAATTGTGAGACGAGAAAGATTTAACTCGTAATATGGCTCGGTCTTTGTTCGTTTGTTTGTTTTATTGTTTAATAGCATATCAACCTTCTTGGGTAATTTAATACCAAATCCATCTTTCTAGAAGAATATTAGTAGTATTATTTAACCTATAGTCGGTATGGTAAGGGAGTTCATACCTTTTCCAGGAGTATTTGTTCGATAGTGAATGAAATAAAACGACTAGAGTTCGAACTCACTAACTACTATTCCGCAGTCCAACGCTTTAACAATTACACCATGAGGACACCCCTCATTGCTTGGTCGTAGGGTCGCAATTGATATAGTGAGAATGGGGCAGGAAGGAATAGCCTGACTGAGCCCATCCCTCTCCAGGAGTTGTTTGAATTAAGCATTTTCTTTCCCTTTGACCAGTTTCTATACCAAGATTAAAGAACCCAGTTTACCCTACGAATTACGTATAACTCAAAGGAAAACAATCCATATCTTTCCCTAGCGCATTCACCGTTTGTGAAATGCAAAAATAATGTGTTCTGGCTTTAAACTCGGTTAGATATTTTGTTGATTGTTTATTGATTTCCTTTATGGCATGTCAACCCAAGTTGGGTTATTCAATGCGAAATTCAGTGTTTTTAAGCTAATATATGTTTTCAACCGAACATTAGCATAATGGTTTCAGTGTTCTCCAATAGCCCGGGAGACTGAGGTTCAATCCCAGGTCGAGTCATACCAAACATTCAAAAATGGTACTTGATGCCTCATTACTTAACACTCAGCATTATAAGGTATGTATCAAGGGTAAAGTGGGCCAATCCTGGGAAAGTAGTAGCGCCTTCTCCTATATCTTGTTGTAGAAGCTATCGAAAAGGGAGCCTTCGTGTCACCCTCGACTACGGTCGCCAACTTTACTGACTTATATGTTTTCAAGTGACTAATGATGATAATTATTTGTAAAACAATTATAGCTTCAAATAACTATAACTACTACGAATAGTTTTTGCAAAATTATATGGTTTCAAGTAATTATTCCAATTAGAGATTAATGATTCGCTTGCACGCGTTTATATATTATCAGGTATTCCCATATAATACTAATAATCATGAAAAATTATATAGTTTCAAAAATTTCAAGTAATTGTGTTTTCAAGTAACAACTACAACAACTAAGAGAACTACTAATAATAAAGATAATAATCATAATAATAATAATTGGATGAAGAAGAAGCGGACGCACAAACATTTCTGGGATTTTGAGATAGAAATGTATCACCTATCGAGGCCATAAGACCAGACAAAGTGTTAGCCAATAAAAAAAAAAGAGGGAAACGGCCGAATTGTGGACTTTCCCGTCCCGTCAGACCACAGAGTAAAAAATAAAAGAAAGCGAAAAGAGAGATAAGTACTTGGACCTTGCCAGATGATAAAATAAGATTATTGCCTTTTAAAAGAAATAATAATAAAAATTATGTCTATTGTATCAAGAGCAAATAGAATGTTTGGCACGATGGTAAAAAATCATATTTCAAGGCTGGCAAATTTTGTATAAAACTTTAGTAAACCTTCATATAGAATATTGTATTTAGGTCTCGGTTGTAGTGTCTACACATAGAAATTGGAGCGTAAAATTAACCTTGGAGGTGATACAAAGAGGAGTGACAAAAATAATGATAAGTGTAAAAGATTACAGTTACAATGTGAGATTTTAAAAATTCGGATTTATTACTAAAAAGATGAATTAGAGGGAATCTGTTTATTCTCATCTGTATATATATATATATATATATATATATACAGAGAGAGAGAGAGAGATAGGGGGTAGGGGGAGAAGACATGCAAATAGGCACAATGATAGAAGAAGAGAGCGGGTGGGGAGACAGAGAGAAATATAAAGTGATATCTATAGTTTACATAAATCTAAACATGTTGCCCACACAGATACACACACACATATATATATACATAAATACATGTTTGTCTGTATGTAGGTGTATATTTATGGAATGGATGAATTATTGATCTATAATAATTGATGGGTTTGCGAATAGGACAAATCTCTTTAGGTAACAAAGGTTATATTTAAATCATTTTATCTTTATGATAATCCGATGTCTTCATATCACCTGATACCTTCGGGCCAGGTCAACGCCATATGATTATTCTAGTCTGGTCTTCTATGGCTGGCAACAAACTTGTTAAGTAGCATGGACGTTCATTGAATCTATGTTGATCTAATAGTGAAAGTCTTCTGCTTATCTAATAAAATTACCAGAGAATCGATTATATCCACGACTTCCAAAGATTTATAGCCTGTTGTTTCTATTTGCATTCTTATATACGCGTGTTGTGTATGTGTGTGCGCTTAGCATATGTGTATATCTCTCTCTCTCTCTTTCTCTCTCTCTCTCTCTCTCTATATATATATATATATATATATATATCTTTTACCCTTTATTTTTTATGCTTCATACATAATGTGTTGAAAGAAAAAGCAAATTTCATGATAAAAAACTAACATTTGCGCACATAAACAATGCTACATTAGTCAAAAGAAAAGACATTATTTAAGAGGTAAACCGTTTATGTCATGCACTAGCCTTATCCCAGCATCCTATCCTTCACGTTTTATGTATTGATTGATTAGTTTTAACGACAAGTCAACCCGTCTGGTTTTATTTTGTGCCAAGTGGTTAGGGAAACGCGTAAATATTTCAATTATTTATAGTTTCTTCTTAAGAGTTTTTTTTTTTTTGTACACGTTATTATCGAATAACAATAATCTTAACGTCTATTTGACTAATATATGCGACTCCAGATCAGCGTGGTCCAGGGCGTAATAGCAATGAAGAGGTATTCGTCACTCCCCAGATCTCTGGAACTGGAGCCTCGCCATCAGATGCATTTTTGTCATATCCAGGACAAACTTCTTTGAGGGAATCTAGCTACTTTTCAAGAGATACAGTCAGCTTATTCTAAATCATGCATACAGGAAAGCCTTCCTGAATTTCCAGTGCAATCACTATTTAATGTATTTTCTGTACAGATATGTTATAGACAATTTAAATGTTAATATTCACCTGTCTACACTTCCGAACTATAATGAGTTTCGTGAAGCTTGGAGTTCACATTGACCAGCCTTCTCCCGTTAGCCGCTTTTGTCAACAGCCAAAAACATCGATGCAAATCCGTGCATCAAACAAATTTGAGGGCATGTAAGTATGCATATCAGAAAGCATGTACTCGTATGAATGTATGTATTTAGCAACCCCCACTCCCACGAGATTGATTCAACACAAGGTCAGTTTTTTGTTGAGAACAACTGGTTTGAAATCAAAATTTTTCCTTCTCCTGTACCTGTCTGCATACTGCGTTTAAAGAGTCCAGTTTGCTCTATTATTTACATAGAGCTTGTCAGAGAAAAGTTGAAGTCATACTTTTCTGAATGGTATCATGGATATATAAAAGGCGAACATTCCCATCCTGATTTGGAACCCGAGAGAACGAGTTCAATCCCTATGACGATAAACATTACGCTATGTGTATGCGCATAAGTGAAATAATAGTTTTTTGAATTAAATTATGTCAATGTGTTATGAATAAATTTCGATCGTAAAATATTATATAAAAGCTGTTGGCGACCTTAGTAAAGGGTGACCCGAAAGTTCCTTTTCCAATAGCTACTATACCAAGGTGTAGGGGGGCGCTATCCTTTTACTGGATTGCTTCACTTTAACCTTGATCCATACTTTATAGTGCTGAGTGTTAAGAAAGGCTGCATCAAGTACCATTTTTTTAGTCTTTGGTATAATGCGACCTGGGACTGAACGCTGGTCTCCCGGGCCATTGGCTAACACTCTACCAACTTGGATAATGAGCCAGTCCATATAGTATACTTAAACAAATTAGATCAAACTATTTGAATGAATGGTGTAATTTTTTCCTAGACATGATGAAGAAAATATGGAATGTTGAGAAAAAAATCATGGAATGATCTTGTAACTTTTATTAATAATACAAATACCAGTAAAAGCCAAGATACAAAATCGGTCTACAAGAATATTTTATGAAGCCAGAATGTTCATCTATGGAAGAAAAATTTTCTTGCGCCTCATTTGTTATTTATTCATTGCTGAATAAAAAAGAAAAATCTAAGTAAACATCTTCTAAGTGTGCTGATTGCATACTTTTTTTTTCGAATGTAAATATATAGTTCTCTCACTGTCTCGCTGTCTCCCTCTCTCTCTCTCTCTTTCTCCCTACCTGTCTGTATCTCTCTTTCTATATGTATAAGTGTACATGTGTACTGTGTGTGTGTGTGTGTGTGTGTGTGTGTGTGTGTGTGTGTGTGTGTGTGTTTGCTATGACATGAAGATCACCAAAACGTAGTTGGAATATCTGCTTTATATATATATATATATATATATATATATATATATATATATTCTTCCCTTTTCTCCATTCCTCTACCTTTTTTCCATCTATATTTCCCCTTTTAAATATTTTCTGGCGTTAAGATCTTGACAAGAGCCAGACGAAACCGGTCGTTCAAAAATATATAATTTGTTTTAAAAATAATAAACATGCCCCACCTTCCCTAGGCCTGCATGTTTTCCTGGCAATCAATATACACCCCCACACACACACATATATATATATATATGTGTGTGTGTGTGTGTGTGTGTGTGTGTGTGTGTGTGTGTGTGTGTGTGTGTGTGTGTGTGTGTGTGCGGATATGTTCATACATATGTTTGTCCTTAATGAGCAATGAGTTTCTCATTTTATATACGTTCTTCGAATAAGAATATTATAAGCGTTATGAAAACAAACAAAAAAAACACGTTGGATTGCCAATTATTTAAGACTGGCCAGAAAAAAATGCTACTAATGGGTTGCAGAAGTTAAATTTATTTATCTTATCTACTTCTCAGTCTACAAGCTTCACATCTCATTTTAACAATGCTCATTTCAAAGTGTGTCCGCTATGTTTAACTATCAGGTTAATATTATGAAAGTATTGATCTTTTCCAGCATCTTTATTTGAATTTGAGTTATGCGATCTATTTACACCTCCTTGACGACGATAACAAGCGATCCCAATTTTTTGCACTGGTTCTAAAATTTACTTGCAGGGACAATCACTGCAAGGGCATCTCAATCGTTTCATTAGAAATATATATATATATATATATATATATATATATATATATATATATCATCATCATATCGTGCTGGCAGCACGGATATCCCTGACCCTCTCTCGCCACTCCTCCCTATCGTTCATCGCCCTAGGTAGGTCTTCAGGACAACAACCTGTATCCTCACATAGCTGCTGAATGTACGTTCGTGCTGGTCGTCCTGCTTTTGCGCGGCCGTGTGTGGGGATTCATAAGAGTACATCTCTTATGAGTTCATCTCTGCTTCTCCAGGAATGTCCTGCATGTCTGGTTCGCCTAACTTGAATAGTTTTCGTGATAGGGGGCAGATGGCCGTACAGTTGGTGTCTTGTGGGGTGTTGCTGCCAGGACTTGTTGAGGATTGCACGCAGCATTCTTGTGTAATTGCCATCTAGTTTCTTCTCCAGCCGTTTTGTTAGCGTCCATGTAGTGCATCCATATAGCAGTATCGATGTGACCGCTGCCTGGAAGAAACTGCGTTTCATTTTATCGGTTAGGTCTGATTTCCATATAGTCGATAGCCTATTGATAGCTGTCCATGCTTTCGTTATATGCAAATAACAAATGTGCATGTAAAAATGCTTGATGGTAGTTGGGGATTGCAGGAATGAAACCTGAATAATTCAAACGCCACTGCTTGAAGTGTCACAAAATATATATGCACCTCTTCTTGCCATCACTCTGACTATGCGAAAATAATGGCAGGGAAGTCTTAATTCTTACCATGATCAAGGAAATCGAATGCTAACATAGTAGTTCTATTTCTTTAAATAAAACTCTATATAACAAAGGTTAACTATATAAAAGGTTAATATAGATACGAGGATCATCAAATAAGTTTCCAGTTGTTTTTCGTAGGGGCACTTTTATTGATAGCACGATCATGAAACTCTAACCCCCTTGGAAGTAATCTTCTCCGGCTGCAATGTACTTTTGTACCGTTCCAGCAAATTCTGGAACGCCCCATCGAAGTCCTCTTGTGTGAGCGTGACAATGACCTTCGTAACAGCCTTTTTCATCTCCTCAATTGTCACATAACAACAGCCTCTGAGCCTAGAGAATAAGCAAAAGTCACAGGGACCAATGTCTAGACGATAGAGAGGCTGAGGAACTGTCTTGATGACCATCTTAGTCAAATAGTCTGTGACTAGGATGGAGTTGGGAACTGGGGGAAATGCCACAGACCCGATTTGAAGAGTGCTGGTCTCTTCCGACAGAATCTCTTCCTGAACTCCCTTTAAACTTCAACATAGTAACCCTAGGGCTGACCCTAACCCTTTGACCAATCAACTCTGGTCTACTGACTTCCTTACTCCTCCCACACCTCTCATCCTCCCTCACAGACTCCCTGCCTTCATTGAATCTTTTATGCCACTGAGACATTGATGCTCGATTCATGCAAGATGCTCCTAAAGTAGTCTGAAGCATTCCATACATTCGTGTGGCATTTTTTCCAAGTTTAAAACACCATTTTATTGGATATCGTTCTTCTTAAGTGTCAGATTGCATTTTTGAAATTCTCCAGCTGTGCCAATCAGGCTTTTGTAGTGTGTATTACAATTGCTGCTGTAGCTGTTCATTTGAACCTGAAATCATAAAATTGGTCAGTCATCTCATAAGATGTAATGCAATAACATACTGAATTTTCAAGAGTCTATTCCAATTTTAAATGCCTGTACAAACAAAGGCAGGAAATGTATTGAATGCGCCACTTGCACTTGGGGGTCATTCAAAGTGCTACAAGTCTCACATAGAAAGAAAAGTTAAATCTCAACATGATAGATTGATTGATATATAGATAGATAACATACATATAAATATGAAACCTGATCGTTTAGTTTCTTTGCGGGTTATTTGATTCCAAGGATATACTTGTTGAAGAAAGTAATGATACTATTTAACCCAAAACTGACAGAATACGGGAATCCATAACTTTCTCAAGGATATCATTTCGAAAAATGAATGTAATAGCGCGACTGGATTTCGAAATCGCATACTGCAGGGTCCATTATGTTAGTCACTTTACCACTGGAAAACCCTGCTTATGAAGTAATAGATAGATAGATAGATAGATAGATAGATAGATAAGGATAAACTAAGCATTGAGTCAGATAATAAAAAGCGGCGATAGATATACATAGAAAGATTCCGAAAATCTTGTATAGATATTACATATTTTACAAGTGTTCAGTATACTACTGAATAAACTTACTGAGCGATTGGTGTATCACTGTAAGGTTCTGTAAAGGTTCTATATGGCATTTTAAATCCTACGCTCGATGAAAAATCTGTCACTGACACAAAACTAAAAGCTAACATAACCAAGGAATTTTTAAGAAATATATAACCACTCCCTATCTTTATCAAAATATACATAACAGCCTTCCTCCTTTTGTCATGTACAATTCGTTCTTATAAATAGCTGAAGAACAGTAAGCCTCGGAAAAGTCGATGCTTGTTTTATATTCTTCGCACTCTTTTCCCCGGATACGTGTGTACCGACATTTGAGTAATTTCGCGCTACTTTCTTCCAGACAAACACATTCCACAAGACAATGTTAGAGCTTAGACAGAGATGACCTATAGTTGCATTTTACCTGTCATTTCCGCGACGTTTCCAATATGAAAAAAAAACTTATTTACGACAGTATTCTTTTTGCTTCACCTAAATCAATTACGTTTGCTTAAAATATAGAGGCAGCGAAAACTGTGACGTCGCTATACACACACATTCCCAGACATACACACACTTGAGTATATATATATATATATATATATATATATATATATATATATATATATATATATATATATATACTTATCAGACATTTACTGTAAAATTTGCGTTCGCGAAAACTGAGCCCGTAACTTGCATTTTGTCGCAACATATATTTATGTATACACCGATAATTTTATACGATTCATACTTTCTGTGAATTGCATTTAATGCCAGCAAATATATATATATATATATATATATATATATATATATATATATATATATATATATATATCGACACACATGCACACTTACACAGATATGTATATGCAATTATGTAAGCAATATATATATATATATATATATATATGTATATATATAGCAATCTATATGTACACACGTATACATTAACACCCACAAAAATAAACACATAATTATATATATATATATATATATATATATATATATATATATATATATATATATAAAGGGTACTGTATATCATTAATATAGAGTATATTCTTAAGTTTGGATAGCGGAGATATAGAGTCAACTGTGCTTGGTAAATGTTTGTTTGGTTTCTCCCCTAAACATTCATCAGACGCAATTTTGGTTTGGTGAAAGCATAGACGAGAACTTGACCCTGGGTCTACGCTATCCTGACTTACACAACACACACTCAACACATACACACATACACATACACAATCACACTTATATAAATGTTTTTCATCCAAACTTCTTTTCATATATATATGATTTTATACAAATAATAACTTTTGTTATATTTATAAATAAAGAGTAATCATTACCAATGAGAAAGCAAATGTAGGTAAGAATAGCTTACACAGAGAATGAACTGCGATAAAGTAAGTGGTATTGACTATGTGCTTTCATGACATCAAACCACACACACACACACATGCGTGGTGCCTTCAATACGTTTCCAGACTTTTTTTTACAGGCATTTAATATTGTCGTAGACTCTTGAAAATTCTGTATGTTTTTGCTATACATATTATGAGATGACTGACTTATTTTTATGATTTCATGTTCAAAGGAACAGCTACAGTAGCAATTGGAATACAGACTACTAAAGGCTGATTGTCATAGCTGGTGAATTTCAAAAATGCAATCCCGACGTGAGGACACTTTAGAAGAATGATATGCAATAAAATTGTATTTTAAACTTGGAAAAAATGCCACAGAAACGTATAGAATGCTTCATATTGCTTTTGGACCGACCATCTTTCATGAATCGAGCATCAGATTTTGATTGGCATAAGAGATTCAAGGAAGGCAGGGAGTCTGTGAGAAATATGATGAGAGGTGTGGGAGGAGTAAGGAAGTCAATAGACCAGAGTTGATTGGTCAAAGGGTAAGAGTTAGGGTTAGGGTTACTATGCTGAGGTTTTAAAGGAGTTCAGGAAGAGATTCCGTCGGAAGAGGCCCGCACTCTTCAAATCGGGTCAATGGCATTTCCAACAGGACAATGCACCTGTCCACAACTCCATCCTAGTCACGGACTATTTGACTAAGATGGGCATCAAGACAGTTCCTCACCCACCCCCTATAGTCCAGATCTTGGTCCCTGTGACTTTTGGCAATTCCCTAAGCTCAGAGGCTGTCGTTATGTGACAATTGAGGAGATGAAAGAGGCTGTGACGAAGGTCATTGTCACGCTCAAACAAGAGGACTTCCATGGGTCGTTCCAGAATTTGCTGGAACGGTACTACAAGTGCATTGCAGCCGGAGGAAATTACTTAGAAGGGAGTTAGAGTTTCATGTGTGTACTATCAAAAAAAGTGCCCATACCAAAAAAGTCTGGGAACTTATTTAATGATGCTCTTATATACATATATATATTTGTATATGTGTATATTTACATATAGTTATACAGTTATTTATAGTTTTATAGTAATATAGTTATATGGGCCCTTTTTTGTTTGCATTTTAGCTTCTTCATAGGTAGATAAATAGATAGAACAATATCCGTTTGTCAACTTTGTTATGAACATGTTTGATTGTATGCCTGAGCAATTATGAAAATGATAAAAGAAATTATCAAGTGTAATAGAAATTATTTCATTTTGCATATAAATCATACATTTCATCGAGTTCAAATATATCATTTAATAACTGTGAACATTTTTGTTTAAACAAAGCAGGATATCGGAAATGCCCGGTTTCTATACTTTAGAATATATATATATATATATATATATATATATATGGCCGGGCAAAAGCAGGACGACCAGCACGAACATACATTCAGCAGCTATGTGGGGATACGGGATGTAGCCCTGAAGACCTGCCAGAGGCGATGAACGATAGGGAAAAGAGGCGAGAGAGGGCCAGGCATATCCGTGCTAGTGGCACGACATCATGATAATGATGATATATATATATATATATATATATATATATATATATATATATACATGTGTGTATGTGTGTGTCTGTGTGTGTGTTTAATCGTGTATGTGAGTTGTTCATAATTATGGGAATGCATTTTCATAAAGTTGTCATTTCACTATACGTTATGTCCTTGAGAAAGGCATGAACTGCCCTCTTCTTTCCTCGTGATATAGCTAAACAGTGGAGTAGACCTGTCTTTTTAGCCTTGATATAACAGCCATTATACGAGAAAGAAGAATTTTAGGAACTGGAGTCACGAAGACAGTCTTCAGACTCCTTCTGGCAATTTCTCTCATGACACAGAGCAAAATTATCCTTCCCTTGAACATTTGTGATGTGACGTGGGAAGATTTGCATCGAATGATTTTATATAACTACTTGTCTTTTATAATACATCGCCCAGAACTTTATCGAGATGCAGCGAAGTATATATATATATATATATATATATATATATATATATATATATATATATATATATTATTGACATAATGTTTACTAAGTTCGCCAGTAGCCTGGGAGACCGGGGTTCCATTCCAGGTCAAGTCATGCTAAATACTCAAATAATGGTACTTAATGCCTCCTCAGCATTATATGGCACAGATTAAGGGTAAGTAAGGCAACCCAGATAAAAAAGTAACGCCCACCCCTACTCCTCAGGTTTGTAGTTATTGAAAATTTAACGTTCGTGTCGTCCTCGACAACGGTCGGCCAGCTTACTTATTTAGGACTTATACTATCCAAACAAAAATGTTTAAATCAATAAATATCTTGCGTGTCACTGACTTGATTATGAAAATCAACTTCAAAACTCCATGGCGATTTCATTTCTTATTTTTACATTTGTTTCATCTTCGACGAAGAAAGTACGTGGGACTTCAGCAAAAATATAATGCTCAGAATTCTAAAATAAAAAATCATACCCAGTGGCATCTCTTTAAAATGTACCTTGTCTTTGAAAAAGGCGAAAAAATGTTCATCGTTTGAAGACGCCATCAGGTTTTGAGGAGTACTCCTTCATTGCTATCAGTCCTAATTTCTATCAGACTCATAGTGGTAGTACATGGGAAAATTCTATCCATGGATCAAAGAAATGTGTTTGAAAATTATTCGTGCTCTATAAGATATATATATATATATATATATATATATATATATATATATATATATATGACTTATTGAATAATAACACTTACGGTAATGGAAAAAACAGCAAGTAATTCGAAGATAAAAATATACAACGAATCACTGTTTAGGGGAATATATATATATATATATATATATATATATATATATATATATATATATATATATATATATATCTAGTGGAAAAAAAGAAAAGGGCAACCTTGTCATACCAACTGAAAAAAATCAACTGATACGCAATTGATTGGTCAAAAGAAAAAAACACCGTAATTGCTGCTAAGCTACAAGTGCAAAAATGTGCTCAATACTAAGCAGAGCAAAAGAGTGACAAAAATTATTTCGTGAGTCAGGAACTAATCTACAACAGTTTCGCCTAAGCGGCTCATCAGGGTACCTAGTCTGGATTAGGTACCCTGATGAGCCGCTTAGGTGAAACTGTAGTGGGTTAGTTCCTTGTCACTCTATACACGAGGATCGGCTGAAAAGTTAATGGACTTTCCAAGATACCCTCGTGGAATGTGATCGGGATGCGTTTTTCAACATGTGGTCCTGACACTTCTTCTGCTGGTTTTACATTTCTCAGATTCCATTGGGCAAAAAGGTTTGGTTTGGTTGTTTAAAAGAATATAAGACTTTGTGTATCATTTAATACTAAAGCCATAGAATAATATAGGTGATAATTTACCCATTATTCAAGTTAACGCCTTTATCCTTGTTATTCATCCAAAAAAGAATTTACAAGAGAGATTCGAGTTCGAACTTGCTTACTGCTTGGTTACAGTTCAGCTAGTTATCTTCTACGTCATGGTGAACTCATTGGTCATTGATAAAGTCATCAACAGCAGATATGTAGTCATCAAATAAACTTCTGAGCCCATAAATCTTTCAGCCAACCTTCGTATATATATATATATATACATATATACACCACACTTACACGCACAAACAATCACCTATATATATATATATATATATATATATATATATATATATATATATATATATATATATATATATATATGTCGTTGTCTGTGCTTTAAATATACTTCTATGTATGCGTGTAAATATGTATATGCAAATAACTTCTTTCCGATGTATATGCATGTTCATGTGCCTATTCGTAATTCGCATTGGCATTAATCTCATTCTATATATAAAAATGAGTATATAAACTTGTATGTATGTGTGTACGTTTATATTTGCTTGTTTTACGTGGACCAATTCTCTGAGAGCCGAATTCCAGTCTTTTTCCCCGGCCTTAATGCAATCCCGTTTAAGTGGTTTTCCAAGCAGCGAGTGCAACCCATTTTTACTCACATTTTCCACAGCCGTTTTTCCCAAATTGCTTTCCCCCTTCGCAACTAAATGTTATCTACTTTAAGTAATTCGCCTTATAGAAGTAATTCCTGAATATACATTCACTCAAACTTCTTTTAGCGCCAGTGCTAATAATATTATCATAAACATTTTTTGGAAAGAATCGTTTTAAATGTTCGGGCTTATTTTAACGAATTCCTGTAAACATTCAAAGTGAGTGGTCGCGTTTTATGAACGTCTTTTTTAAAGTAGTGCTGTTTACTTTTTAAAATAATTCAAAAATATGAATGATGTGTTTTGCTGACGTTATTTTTGCTATCATCTTTTTTCTTCTTTTTTTTTCCCCTGGGGTATTTTTTTTCCAAGCGATGCAATTTTCACTTCGTTGATAGCATTATATATATCCGTTTTCCTTAATTGTGTTTTCCATACTTTTCAATGTAAAGTTATCTCTGAAATAATATTTATGAAATCAGCATATGTAACTCTTTCATTAAACCGACATAATTTGCTCTCTCGTGTTTCAGAATGTATAACTTTCTTTTTAACCATGACCTTTCTGAAGGCTTTATTTTACTTTTATGTGTATATACATACACCCTTCTCCTAAAGGGGTTTACCAACGAATGGTAAAGTATCCATTCTATTATACCATTTACCAAAAGCCGTGAAAGGAAACGCAAACATCGGCCAGTATTCGATGTCACATCACTTATTCCATTCTCTGCAAGGATAACATTTTTAATAAGCGCATCATTCACTTGAATATTATTATCCAACCCTTCTGTCACTGACAAGATGTGACACAAGGATATTTTTAGCGAAGTGCTGCTAGTTTGAATTCAAAGTTTTCTTTTTCGGAGACTGGTGTTCTAACCAGACAAAAGAACCAAGTCTGCCCAACTATTCAGATATAGCTGGAATCAGAACAGATAGATTATTGCCTTCTCCAAGTACGTCATACTCTCGTACGAATGTTAAGAAGGAGATTTCTCAGGGAATAGTTGAACATAACTATTTTTAAATGGAGTATATTCTAAAATACATTGACTACTGGAATTATATCATCGGCCCGATGTTGCTCATGTTGATTGAACCAGTCGATTACTTGCTAGCAATAGATTACAATTAAATGTTAATTATTCTTGCCTATTATATCTATATTAATTATTGAAAAGCGGTTGATTGATTTGTCTGACCTCGATATAAGGCCAAAGTATTTGATGAACAATTTGGTATGGCTATAGAGGAATATTATGACTTCAACAGTTCTTGTTCCTCATGGGGGAAAATTAAAGTTCTCATCGATAGAGAGTCTCCAGCAATAAATTAGAGTAAACGAAAGATGAAAGCACTCTTGCATAGTTTAAAATTCTACATTAAAAACCAAAATATAACCGAAATACACCCCTGGCCAAAAATATAAGACCACCTTCAAAATCAAGAAAAAGTTAATGTTTACAATTTTTAAATTAAGAAAATCAGACGTATGAAAGATAAGGCATACACACAACCAGATTCAAAATATGAAGGAATTCAATTAAATTTTAAATGTATATTAGCATATTTATGCTTAATTTTGAAATTTTGTTCTGAAATAAATATAAGACCAATGGCAACTGTAGAATATAAAGGCAATTTTATTATTTAATATTTTGTATTTCCACCGTTAGCTTTGATAACCTCAAAAATTCGGCGAGGCATACCAGGAACTAATTTCTGAAGTTGAACCGAAGCGTTGTTTCCCATGCATCTAAGATTGCGTTTGTGAATTCAGAAATTGCTGAGTACTACCGACCTCATTCGTAAACTGTTCCAACAATCAACCCCTACAAATATTCTATAGGACTGAGGTCTGGACACCATGCTGGGTGGTCAAGAAGTCTTATTTTTTGTTCAAACCACTACTTTTTTTCTTACTGATGCATTGGGGATAGCAGCGTTATCTTGCTGGAAAACCTATTCTTCTTCATAAAGACGACGCCCTTCTCGTGCGAGAGATAAATCATTTAGCATTTTCACATAATTTGCTGAATTTTGTCGACCACTGAAAAATTGTAGTTTGAGTTTTCCCGAAGATTAAAAGCCCACCCCCACCCCAGGATCATCAGAGAGCTTCGTCCATTTGGTTAATTCTCTTCTGCAAAATTTTTTGCGTGCCAGTACTTCTGAAAGCCATCAAGACCATCTAAACTGAATTTCTTTTCGCCCGAGAAAACAACTTTCGCCATTCTTTTGTCCTCATGGTTTGACTTTAACGAGCAAATTCCAGGAGTTTCTCGTTGGACTTTATAGTTAACATTGAACGATTAATTCTTTTCTTATGCTTTAATTTCTAAAAGTCTTCTAATTGTTCTAGTTCTTCAAGGAGCATCCACAAGAGATTTCATTATTTTTGATTTTTATGAATAAAACTTCGCGAACAATTCTTTGCTTGAACTGAGGTGATATTTTTTCTGGCCTGGCAGTCGGTTTTTTCTCTGAGATATCCCGTCTCTTTTCAAAGTTATAATCTCGCCTTTCTTAAATTCAGATAATTTACTTCCTATAGCCAATTATGGTTTTGATATTTTAAGTATTATTGTCTTATTAGCTTTTATATTACGTAGACAATATATGATAAAGGTTTTAATTAAATTAAGTGATTTTTTTCTTTAGCTTTTATTGGTGTTCTTATATTTTTGTCAAAAACAAATTTTAAAGTTTAGCATATATGCTAATATACATATAAAAATGAATTGAAATTTCTTCTCATTTTAAATTTAAATATCTCTTAACCTTATATTTCATATATTTGATTTTGATAATTCAAAAATAGTAAACAATATCTTTTTCTTGATTTTTGAGGGTAGTGATATATTTTTGACCAGGGGTGTATTTACCTTTCTCAAATGATTATAACATTGGATTAAATATATATGTAATTAATTTTATAGGTTAAAGATATGCAATGATTACATATCTTTATTTAGGACCTACTATTCAAACAAAAATGTTTAAATCAATAGATATCATAACTATCGCTCACTTGTTTATAAAAAAGAACAACTTTAAACTTCATGAAGACTTCATTTCTCATTCATACTTTTGTTTCATCTGCAAATAATACTGAACGTGAGACTACAACAAAAATATCATTCTAAGAATTCTAAAATAAAAAGTCAATCTCTGCAGCAGTTCTTTAAAATTTACCTTGTCTTTGACAAAGGTGAAAAAATTTATACAGTTTGAAAATGCCATCAGGTTGTAAGTAATACCCCTTCTTTGCCATTACTCTTAATTTCTCTCTGAGTCGTAGCGGTAGTAAATATGAAGATTCTATCAGCGGATCAAATAGATGTATTTGAAAATTATTTTTATTAGATAAGAATACTTGAAACTGGAATAATTGTGCAAACAAATGATTTTTATTAAATAGAAATAGGTACTTGAAACTATATAACTGTGTATAAATTATCAGTCGTAAGAATAGATATTATCGTTTGTTACTTGATAATATACACTTTCTTGAAAAAATAACTTCAGTATAACCCAACAAGGGGTGACATGGCGTAAAAAAACAAGTAACCAATTGTAGTGCCCGTTTTTGATTCATTTTTAAATTTCTGTGTGATGCATTAAAGTCTTAATTCTTTTTAAAAGCGATGGAAACTTCCAAGATTGTGTGGCGGTATAAAGAAGGGGGAATAGAGAATAACAGGGAGTAAGGTATCGATTCCAATAGTTCGGAAGGCATTTGTTTTATCAGTCTTTCTGTCTACTACTACTTCTCCTTCTCTCCTTATTTATTTATATGGAAATACAGTCTACTTTTTCCTTGTGTGACACATAATGTATATCTACAAGTGTATTAATACTTTGGTTATTGTTTCCTTGCTTTCGTTTTATCATTTTTCAAGTACAACACTCTGATGGACATTGCGACTAATCCTGCAAACGCTACAAAAATCGAAAATAACACTTTTAAAAACTCGTCTTTCAAGGACGTCGCTTTGAATATTTCAGCCTGGGAATCATTAGATAATCAAAACACAATCCTTTTTCATTCTTCATCATTTGCAAATATCTTAGTCTTTGTTTTAGTGAGAATAATGGTCTTTTTGCTTTTTTAGATGATGTATTTTCTTATTTTTCTTATTAATAGTTTCCATTTATTTCTGCTTTTATCGCATTGTAGTAAGTTCGTTACGCTTTTTACCATAAACCAACTTGATAACAAAAATAAGTCGCACTCTCCATAAAGTCAATCTGTCTGGCACTTAAAAGGCAAAGAAGTGTTAGTTTTATATGATTTTATCTTTAAGTGAGTTAAGATAAAATCCTTTCCAATAAAATATTGCTAAGCTACCATTTGCAGAGCCTAACCCAATTTTTGCTACTTTTAATATTTTCTTTCTCTGTTTCTTTTCTAAGTTTATCCTAAACTTGCTTAAAATCTGCATTCAATGACCTTTGATTTTTATGTTGTGTGACATCTCATTTATAGAAGGTATACTATAACTTATTACAATGTAATAAATAAGGCAAGTAATCTTTAATTAGTATTTTTAAGTAGTCTGCCTTGAAGGAAAACCCAAAATAATACACCAACTGAACTACTGCAGACGGGTAAGACTCCATCCTCAGAGAGTGTCCTATTTATGGTAGTAAACCTCTGATGGAGAGTTTCCAATTCTAGAGCTTTGTGAAATGTAGAATAACCCTTCACTGCAATTACTCCCATGTCAACTTTGATTCGCAGGAATAGCACATGTTATGCTCCAAACTATGAGTCAAAAAGAACTAGTCTGGAGTATAACACTACATTGAATCTGATGTGGGCGATCCAATTTTGGAGCTTTTGGGAATGTGGAGCAACCATTCATAACTAATAATCTCTGGTTCAATTTGACCCGGAGTAGTTGTAACAGTTAGGGTTCCATCTATGTGTAATTGAGCTCTGACACGTTTGAAAATGATGTTATTTACACACTATTCGCCAACAAATCATATCCATAATATATATGTATCGAGAGAAATTGAAAATAAATAACCCATATGGGTTGATATGCCATATTAGACCATCAAATCAAACCAATCCTTAAATCATGCAAGTGACGTAACTGTTATCTTCGTAGAAAACATATACGACTGAGTTCAAACCTTAAACGGGGCTGTTAAAATATCCGATAACGCTAATAACCATTGGAAAGGAATGAATCCACCTATTCTCCCTCCAGTCTTGGGTAAAATAGTAAGGCAGACTATGCTCATAAACATTCCTATGGCAACTAGACGAGGAAAAGGAACATTCCAAATTCAAACTAGCTGTAAAACTGAAAAGGTTTTAGATATGCCAGGCTAACCAAAACAATATACACTGATGAGTGTCACCAAAAAAACAAAAAAAAAAAACAACTAAAACTACATGACGGGACTTGTGAAAGATCATAAAAAATTACATTTAACAAGTAGTCCAAGAATATTACCACCATATTTATTCTAATAATTTTGATAAACAATTGAATTCTTCATTTCTAAAATTGGCTATGGATAAATTCTGGTCAGTTTGGTAAAAATTTTAATCTCTTGAACAATTCTCTGAGTATCATCTGTCCCACTCATTCAGGCCTACTCCTCTATTCTTTTTTATCAGTTTGTTGCATTTGTTTATAATGTGATTAAAAGTATCATATTTGATCACCGCATAACCTATTATTGCTATTCTCCCTGGTAGTTTCAATGTTTGCTTTAATATGATTATTAATAATGGGAGCTAGTTTTAGTTCTCATAGCATTATGTTCTTAGTATTCTGACCGATCTCACAAACACCTTAGTTTCAATGGTTTCCACTCGTCCTCTCATTGGCAAGTCCTCCAGTCCCTGTACAAATCTTTAGTGACAGTAACAATTTCGTGTGCAATTTCCCCAATTTGAAGTTTCCATACAGTTGTTTTTATTCTCAATTTTGTTTTTTTGTTTTTAACTTTTATAGCTGTTGTTCTTTGCTCATTTTGTATATTCATTGAGCTTTTGAATACCTACATCTACGCAACCCTCAATGTTCGAAAGTGTTCCTCTTTTTCTTGAGACATGGATTCTGTTTATATCATCTCTTGAGTAGGAGGCCTTGTGCATTTTTCCTTGTCTAATGGTCCATCTGTCTAAGATTCTCCGGTGTTTGTTTTAGAAAGTGTCCATATTGTCATACGATGGTGACAGCCCAGGTATTTATTCCTTTGATTAGATTTCTTTGGTAAAGTTTGGTTTCAAGCAGTTTTTTTTTGTTCTTCTGAGAATCTATTTTCTTTCTTTCTTTCTTTCAAACCTTTGTTTAATTGATGGTTTCAACTACTAATATTCACACTACTAGCATTTTTCTTTCTTTCTTTCTTTCTTTCTTTCTTTCTTTCTTTCTTTCTTTCTTATTATTTACATATTTGAGAGTTTTTCACACCAGCCTTAGCTTATGGATTTCCACAGTGACAGCAAGTATTCCCAAGTCTCCAGGATTCAGTATTCAAACCGATCAATGCTGTAGTTTTGATGGTATCCACTCGTCCTCTTATTTTCAAGTCCTCTAGTTCTTGTACCAATCGTTTAATGACTGTATCGAGTTCGCTAATTTAATATTTTTATTATTATTATTAGACCTTGCAAGTTTTTCACACTAGTGTGGGCTGATTGTCTTTCACTGTAATCTGAAAGACTGCAAGTCTTTTCAAATCAACTGAACTCTTCTCCGTACTCAGGACCACCTTAACAATACAGTAGTTTGGATGGCATTGGTTCAGAGTCCGATTTCCAACTTTACAAGATCCCTTACCAATCATTTGAAAACAGTTCAAAGTTCACCAATCATAATAAGTTTCACTGTCGCCTTCATTTTCCGGGGCTTTTACTTCTCTGGCAAGATCCATGTGTAATACAATTAAGGATTGTAATTAATTATATTAGTTAATCATTTTATTTTTTGTGATAAATTGGGTGTTAACAGAAACTTTAAGTTAAAGTGTTGTTCGTATTGAAAGGTCTTACGCGTGTACATACAGTGAGCGGATGTCAGCCCTAGTGAAAGTAAGGGACATGTTTTGAAATCCGCGGCAGAGAGGATTTTTATAAATATACATTTTCAATGCAATAACAACTGAATTAACTGACCAGTTTCTAAAGACACGAATTAGGTTGCAATTTTACTTACCAGAACCCAATGTGGAGGTGGGAAAGCGATAGAATTCTGTGTGTCGACCGGTCAAGTAGGAACAGATAAAAAATTTGTAATTATTTTGCTGACTGAATTTATTGGGTTTGTTTTGTCATTCACCTATTTCGATTGAATGAGTCTAGAATAGGATCATCAGGAAAGTTATAAAACTGGTCTTTTCTTTCTTTCTTTTTGGCATCGGTTCACACCAGAACTACTTGTTATGCTCACAGTTACTATGTTTAATAGCTACTTTTTAACAAGGACGATTTGTTGCTTGTAAATAATGGGGAAACTCGCAGCAACTCAATTACAATCACGAATTTTATCCGTTTTTTTCCCTTTCACCTCGAGTGTGGGGTTATTTTTTGATACTTCGGTTTGCCTAAACTGTTCACCCCCATCCCCATTACGTACGATAAACATACAGTTCTTATCATCATTAGTTAATAAGATAATGAATAATATATATAAGAGAGTTATATATAATATATATAAGAGAGGGTCCCAGTTAGTCGGACAGTCTCGGGTCCAGCGTCGACAGTCCGGTGGCGGCGAGAAATCTTGGTCAGGGAAGAATGAAAGCGAAATCGGTGTTTTGACCGTTCGTCTCTCACTATTGGAAACATCTGCGTTTCTGATGAACACTAGTAATTCTTTCTACCAATCTTTCTCACACGTTTTGGTGACGACTAGGTAAATGATGCTGTCAAAAAAAAACTTTCGTATTTGAAACGGTGGGGTCAGCTTTGTTTGATCGTTTCGTCTCTATAACTACATAATCTAGATCTGTTATTTTGTTTCGTCTTGTCTATTCTTGCTTTAATATAGTTAGTCCTTATGGCGTTGCTTTTTCTGCAATCAGAAGAGATTCAGTTTCTGTTTAAGATGTCCCTTTCTTTACAATGTCCAAGTTTCTGGTGTGAAATTTCGCTCATTTCATCTTGTGAGTCTCTTACACAAGCGATAGCTGATGGTTTTCTCGGGAGTCTGAGTTACAGCTAATCTCCTCAGGACTCATGGACTGTTCTCAGAATTCAAGCCGATCTCAGTAATGCTGTGGTTTGGATAGTCTCTGCTCGTTCTTTGATTTCTAACTCTTCCAGCCGCCTTATGAAGCTTTTGAGGGTCATTCCGAGCACACCAATTATAATTGGTATCACCGTCACATTCATCTTCCATAGCTCTTTAGTTCTCTGGCACGATCCAAGTTCTTGTCTTTCCATTCGTTTGTTTTGATTTTCCATTTGTGGTTCATCGGGACGACAGTGTCCACTGTTCACCAGGTTATCTCTTTTTTTAGCCATATTATTATCGTTATTATTAATTTTAATATATAACTCATTAACAGTTTTTCGTACCAGAGTTAGCTGATGGTTTTTTCATCGGAATCAGAGTGACAGGAAGTCTCCTCATGTCTCCAAGACTTTTCTTTGTATTCTGACTGATCTTACTAATGCTGTAGTTTCGATGGTCTCCGCTCGTCCTCTTATTTCCAAGTCCGCCAGTCCCTGTACAAATATTTGGTGGCTGCACCGAGTGCGTCAATTTCAACTGGAATCACCGTCACTTTTATGTTCCATATTTTTTCAGTTCTCTAGCAAGGTCTAAGTACTTATTTCTTTCTTCGCTTTCCTTCATGTTTGCCCTGGGGTTAGCCTGAATGGCAAAGTCAAGTAATCGACTGGTTCTCTTTTTTTTCTTTTGTTGGCTATCTCCTGGTCTTGTCGTTTGGCCGAGATTATATGGTCAGTTTGTATTTCGAAATCCCAAAGAATTTTGTGCGTCTCATTTCTTTGTACCGATTTTGGGTTGTGCATATACCATTTGTTCATATGGTCAAATTGTAACTTTTAGCACTATTCCCTGTGGATTACTTTCCGTACCCGATCGTGTCTAGTCTTATAGGTTCTTTGGTCTAATTTGCTGCCTTCGCTAATTGTTTATTGATTATTTCATCTCTGTCACCAAAGAATCTACATCTGTTATTTTGTTTCGACTTGTCTAATGTTGCTTTGACATTGTTAGCCCTTATGGCCTCGTTTTGTGCTGCTATCAGAATGGATTCAGTTTCTCTTTTAAGGTTTTCCTTTCTTAGACATGTCCAGGTTTTCTCGTGTAAGATTTTGCTTGTTTGTCGCTTGAAATGTCTATATAGTTGTTTTTATTCCCATTTTTGTTATTGTTTTTCTGTTCTGTTAATGCTTATGCTGTCTATATTGTTTCTAATAGCTGTAATTAGTCTTTATAAGCGCATTTTATATAAGTTAGTCGATGTATCGATGTATGGACGTTTGATTACTAGTTAGACCACTTCATCCTTCTTTTCTTGACATATACATTCTGTGTATGACATCTCTGGGATGTAAAAACTTTTGCATCGTCATTATTATTGTAGTTTTTAGAGATCAAATGAAGACACGCAGACAAGGGAAGTAGGTTGAAACAAATGTATTGAATAACAGAACAAATATACAGAATACAAGTGTTATATAACCATTAGGAATGTCCTTCCGGGACTGTCAGGCAGCTTAGAGGTTATCTCCTCGAGTGTCAAGTAGAATCGATATATATTGACGAGGAATAGTCCATTACCATGTAAGTTGATACCATAACAATTAGTTTTCTTGTTGTCCATTTGTTGAAGTTCTCCCCTCGTCCACTTCAAGAATGGTCCCGACTATCTTACGAGGAGATAGCCCAGGTATTTATTTCTTTGACGAGATTTATGCTATGTAGTCGGATTCCGAGAAGTTTTCTTATAATAATAGTAATAATAATGATAAAGTACCACAACCTTGCTAGAGAATTGAAAAAACATGGAGCATGAAGGTGATAATTATATCAATTGTGATTGTTGCTTTTTGGTACAGTAACTACGTAAATGATTATTAAAGGGCTTGGAGGACTTGGAAGTTGGAGGACGAGTGGAGAACATCCAAACGACAGCATTATTGAGAACGGCCAGAATATTGAGAAGAGTCCTGGAGACTTAAGGAGACTTGCTGTCACTCAAACTCCAGTGAGAGACCATCAGCTAACGTCGATGAGAAGAACTCTAAAGGAGTAAATAATAACAACAATAATAATAATAATAATAGCAATAATAATAATCACAGAAGAAGACCAGACTTAATAATAATCAACAAAAAAAGAGAACTTGCGAAATCGTCGACTTTGCTGTCCCGGCTGACCACAGAGTAAAACTGAAAGAATGTGAAAAGAATGATAAGTACCTCGACCTTGCTAGGGAATTGAAAAAACTGTAGAACATGAAGGTGACAATTATACCTATTGTAATTGGTGCGTTTGGAACAGTAACTAAAGGATTACGAAAGGGACTAGAGGACTTGGAAGTTGGTGGACGAGTGGAGACCATCCAAACGACAGCATTATTGAGAACGGACAGAATACTAAGAAGAGTCCTGGAGACTTGAGGAACCTTGCTGTCACTCGGACTCTAGTGACAAACCATCGGCTAACGTTGATGTGAAAAGCTCTCATGAGTGACTAATAATAAATAAATAAAAGAAGAATATCTCAGGAGAATATTCTTTTATTTTTTATTTTTTCTTTCATCTCCGTATGTTTCATGGCGTCCGATTCCAGTATTCTCAGGTATCCTTTTTTCCTAGCTTTCTAATTTTTTCTTGATTTGGTTGTTCTATTCCCTCGGTCAATCGTGGTTTTCCCGCTTTCATTATTAGCGTAAGACTTTTTTCTATGCCAATTTTCCTCCCTGTCTGTATCAGGGTTTTCAATTCTTTTTCATTTTTGGCAAACAGCTTGTTATCCTTGTACATTAGGTGGTTGATTTTTCTTGCGATTTATGATGTTTGTAATCACTTGTGTATTTCATAAATATGTTATTAACTGGGATCATCGCCATTACAAATGGTGATAGCGCATCTCCCTGGAAGATCCCTCACTTGATTTTCACCTCAGCTAGACTTTTTCCTCCAACTGTCCGTTCGACTCTCATGTTTTCCATGGTATTTTCGATATACCTTATGACTTCGTCGGATATCTTGTACATTTTAAGACTGTCTATCATCCTGCTTTTGTGGGACCACATCATATCCTTTTTGTAATCAATCCACGCCATAACTACATTTTTTTCGTCGCGCTTTGCTTATCTTTGAAGATGTGTTGATCAATGTGTAGTACTTCTCCTGTAGCTCTTTGCAACATCCTTTCTGTTCCACAGTTTATTAACGAATCATAAATATCCTCCATGATTTGTGCTCTGAGTATTTTCCACATACTCGGTTGGCACGTTATGGGTCTGTAGTTGGTGGTGATTCTCTTTCGGGGGGTCTTTCAGGATCGGCGTAGTCTCTCCTTTTGTCTTCTATTTGGGTATGTCTGTTTCTTGTAAACACCTATTCATTTTGATAGCCACTTTTTGATAGATGGAAGGGAAGTTTTTAAACCAGTATCCCTGTATGCCATCATGGCCAGGTGTTTTGCAATTTGGTTCTGTTTTGAGTGTTGTTCTGAGTCAATCAAGGGGTATTTCCGCCTTCAGTCATTCCTTGAGTCTAACTGTTTTTCCCTGTTAGTTATCCATTCGGCTTTTCTATGTTCCCTTCGTTCCCATATTTTGCTCTTAAATACTTTTGTTTCTTTAGGATCTGGTTGTTCGTTCCCTGTCGTGCATGCTTCCCCAACTTGCAGGTAGAATTTTTTCATTGCTTTGGAGTCTCCTCTTTTGTCTGTATTGTTTTTATCCTTTCTCGATATCTTTTTAGTCTTTCTTCTTTCGCCACTACCTTCTGGTTTTTTTTTCCCGCGAGTTGTTTGTTTTACTTGTGCTGTGTTGTTTTTTTTCATCCTAATTTGTTGCAGCGTTCTCCTTCTCTCTTATCTCTTCTGCTTTTTATTAATACCATTATTATTATTAAAACGTTCGGCGTGTTCTGAAAAATATTCAAGGTTAGAAAGTAACAGTTCTAAACTCAGACAAAAATCAATAAGTTTTATCAATTTGATATTTTTTTATATATAAGTACCGAGCGTAATTTAAGAATAAAATTTAATTGATCTGAAATGTCTAATGATATTGAATTTATATAATTATTATTTGCATTATCAAATCATTTAGGTAAATCACATCACGTCAAGAATTATGATAATCTGTCTCTCTACCTATATAACTATTTTTCTATCAAACCTTTTCGTTACTAGTTATCTGTCTATCGCAGTTTGTTGGTGTCTATGTAAAAACCATTTCAAGCTGCCGTTGTATTTGAGATAGTAACATATTTTTCAATTTTGCAAGGTATGGTCTTTTGTGAATCGGTCTAAAAAATCTTTAAGCTATTTAGAATAATGGCTGCCAAGAAAGTTTTTTTTCATTTTGAAGATTGGTGTAATATTATCTTCCGACCTCCATTGAGTTTGTGCTAAACTAACCTACGCTTTATATATATATATATATATATATATATATATATATTGTTATATTTCTAAGTAATGGATTCAATTCAATTGAACCAATATATATATATATATATATATATATATATATATATACTGTGGGCAAAATTGCGAAAAAAGAAACTTTGTGTACAGGCCCATTTTCTCTTCTACCAAAGTGTTTTAAAGACAGCTTGCTGTTCTTTTTGGATTGAATCAGTTCCCCTCTTCACCTCGCTGTTCCATCTTTATTACTTGCATCCCAATTTTCTTTGCTGGGATGAATAAAGAATAAGAAGTCTTCTGTTCTTGTGTTAACATATAAATTTATTCATGTAGAGGTTTTCTCAATTACATAACCGACTCGTACGAAAAGCCGGGAGTCAGCCATGAGGATACTGACTGAAATTAGATTCAGAACTTCCACCGACTCTGTCTAAACTAATCTAAAGTTGAAATCTAACTTATAAGATCTACGTCACCTGACTTTACAATTCTCAAATGGCAGCCAAGGTTTGAACTGCACTAAAATGATTAAATTATCTTTAGGTCATTATCTGTCTATTAAACTGAGTTGACACACGTTTTCTCTCAAGCCGTTTAACAGTTTATTAAATCCTAAGCCACATGCCAAATAGACCAGAATAGCTGAGTCAGCACTTACTTTCTTCCTATAGTCTTTACCAAAATTTACTCGGAAACTTCGTTCAGACTTCATTTTTTGTGGAAGGAGATCACTGCAAATTGGATATTGCGTATCCGAGTTAAGATACAAAAGTGAATGTCTGCTTACAAGTTTTTAAGTATTCATTCATTATGAGCATGAAGTCACGAAAATAAATAACATTTCAAACTTGATAAAGAAGATATTTTTAATCGCGCCCATAATAATATTTAGTGGTAAAGCAATTCGTACTGATATAAACGTATTTATCATAATTACCCAACCCCCCGTGGAGTTTAACAGGTTTGAATTCACAGTTTTCCTTCTTCTACACTAGTTGCCTCACGAAGGCTGAAGAACCTAGTCTACCCTACTATTTACCCATAGCTGGAGGGAGAATTATTGGATTCATACCTTTCCCAAGGGTATTAGTGCAATGTGAAATACAATTAGTCTCGTCCAGGATTTGAACTCGTGTCGCCGTGTCCATTACCTACGACGATAACCATTACACCACGGACACTTCCACAACGTATTTATTTTCATATAAACAGAACGGTAGTAAAAAAAACAAACTTCGCTATGATTTGTAATTTTAGTGCCTGTTATAAACGATAATGAAAAATCCGTTCAATATAAACGTGTTATGTGTATAGTCAAAGGAGTCAGCTTGATGATTAACAGAACAGTGTTTTATTATTGGGTTCCTTGTCTGCCCATTGATTTAATGACCTTAGAATGGGTCATAAAATCCTTGTGATATATTCCATGATCATATCGCTTAACCAAAAATGTCTTATTAAAGGCATACCACGATGGTATACAGAAAAGAAAGTAGATAAATGAGTACAAAACATAACTGATGTTGAATTAAAATTGTTGATGGTACATATTGATGCTTGTAACCAGTTAACTGTGTACAAATAAAACTATTGGTGTTAGATAACAATATTTCGAGCCATTTTAGTGCACACAAATAATTAATATTAATCGAATTATTTGTATTGGATAGGAATACTTGATACGATTTCACTGTGTGAAAAAATTTAGTTATTGTTATGACTTAGCGATATTTGGAACATTTAACTGTGGCTAAATGAATGAATAGTTTTGAATTGAATCATGTGTTAAATAGCAATGCTTAAAACCATATAAGTTTATGCAAACAGCAGCAATACCTATTTATAAAGAAATTTGCTGTGACTCATCTAATAATTAGATAACCTACATATTATGACCCACAATTTATAATCACACACACACACACACACACACACACACACACACACACACACATATATATATATATATATATATATATATATATATATATATATAAGGTACCCCACAAAAACAATTACCGACTACGACGATGACATAGCGATACTGGCAAATACACCCGACCAAGCTGAAACACTACTGCATAGTTTGGAACGAGCAGCCGCAGGCATAGGCCTCTATGTTAATGCACACAAAACGGAATATATGTGCTATAATAAAAAGGGGGACATCTCCACTCTAGACGGAACCCCTCTTAAACTAGTAGACAAATTCACTTACCTAGGAAGCAGCGTCAAATCAACCGAAAAGGACATCGACACGAGGTTAACGAAAGCATGGACAGCTATCAATAGGCTATCGATTATATGGAAATCATACCTAACCGATAAAATGAAACGCAGTTTCTTCCAGGCAGCGGTCACATCGATACTGCTACATGGGTGCACTACATGGACTCTAACAAAACGGCTCGAGAAGAAGCTAGACGGCAATTACACAAGAATGCTGCGTGCAATCCTGAACAAGTCCTGGCGGCAACACCCCACAAGACACCAACTGTACGGCCACCTGCCTCCTATCACGAAAACTATTCAAGTTTGACGAACCAGACATGCAGAACACTGCTGGAGAAGCAGGGACGAACTCATAAGTGATGTACTCTTATGGACCCCCACACATCGCCGTGCAAAAGCAGGACGATCAGCACGAACATGCATTCAGCAGCTATGTGAGGATACGGGATGTTGTCCTGAAGACCTGCCCGGGGCGATGAACGATAGGGAGGAGTGGCGAGAGAGGGTCAGGGATATCCGTGCTACCAGCGTGACATGATGATATATATATATATATATATATATATATATATATATATATATTATTGAACATAATAGACATTTTTTGTCTACATATTTTTTGTTAATCCTTTCGAATTGCCGTATTGATCTTATGATATTCAGCGGGAATTGGTTGATAAATCTTCCATGATTATTTGTTTCCCAAGTACTTTCTGCCCGACTTTAGGCCATCATCAGGGGACAGTGTATTACAAACGTGATACGAATTTTGTATATACATTATTACTTTGTAAGAATGAGCGTCTGTACTGCTTTAGTGTGTAGTGTTTTCTTTTCAAATTTATTTCTATGAATAGCGTCAGTAACTAAAGACATTTAAGTGCATTAGCACTAGTTTCAAAACTAATCCTGTTAAGCTTGGGTTGTATGTTCCTAATATGTAATCCCTCGAGTATCTGCAGTTCTTGCTTGTTATTTTGATGTTCTAATATTGTTGTGCTTTTGGTAAGAATTTCCCGTAATTCTCTTGTTGGGCATGAATGTTTTTTAATTTTGATATTCGGCAGGAATTGGTTGATAAATCTTCCATTATTAGTTATTTCCCAAATACTTTCTGCCCAACTCTGGGTCATCACCCGGGGAGGATATATTACAAAAGTGATGCAACTTTTGTATGGACATTACTACTTTGTAAGAAGAACGTCTGTACTATTGTATTGTGTAGCGTTTACTTTACAATAGTAAAGACGCTCTTCTTTCAAAGAAGTAATATCCATACAAATGTTACATCACTTTTGTAATATATCCTCACCGGGTGAAGACACAAAGTTGAGCAGAAAGGACTTGGGAAATAACTAATTATGGAAGATTTATCAACCAATTTCCGCCGAATATCATAAAATCAATAATGCAATTTGAAAAGATTAACAAAAAAATATGTAGACAAAAATGCTAACTAAACGACTAAAGAAGAAGCTAGACGGCAATTACACAAGAATGTTGAGAGCAATATTGAACAAGTCCTGGCGGCAACACCCCACAAGGCACCAACTATAGGGCTACCTGCCTCCCATCACAAAAATTATACATGTTAGACGAACCAGACACGCATGACACTGCTGAAGAATCAAGGACGAACTCATCAGTGATGTACTCCTATGGACCCCCGCATATGGCCAAGCAAAAGCAGGACGACCAGTTCGAACATACGTACAGCAGCTATGTGAGGATACGGGATTTAGCCCTGAAGACCTGCCAGAAGCGATGAATGATAGAGAGAAGTGGCGAGTGAGGGTCAGGGATATCCGTGCTAGCGGCACGACATGATAATGATGATAATGTTCAACCAAATAGGTATTAATGAAGAAATGCAGCCAAAATACACACACACACACACACACACACACACACATATATATACATATATATTTATATATATATATAAGTAAAGGTGTGCTACAAATGACTGATGCAAAATTAAATTATAAGTGTTACCAAGCTATACTTGAAACCATTTAACTTTCCACGAAAATGACGTCTGGCTCGTTAAAAAGGTTATCAAGACAATATGCATTTAATAAATTATATATATACATATCTGATTTGATAATTCATGAAGTAAAAGGGATAATACGCCATAAAACATAACAAACTAACCAAACTTAAAATTGCAGGGAGTATTGAATATACGAGTTATGTATGGCATGTAACAGGACCGGTGCCGCAAACAGTCTACTTCAATTACAAACTATACTCTACATGTGTCTCCTTCAAAGTAATCACTCTTGAGTCTAATGCACTTTTCCATACTTCTTCTGCATTCTTTCAATAAAATACTGGGCAGATTCTTCAGACTTTCTAGATAGCCTCCATGCCTTCAAACAGGTGACCTCTGGGAACCCTTTTGAGTTGAGGGAAAGGAAAAGATTTTGAGGAAAGATCGGATGACTAGGGAGGTTTTTCCAGTACTGTGATTTTCCTCACGGCTCTGAACTGCCGGATGCTCAGTGGGGTTGTGAGTAGGTGTATTGTCGTGGTAAATCATCCAGAATTTTTCCTATCACAACAGTCGTCTTTATTGCGTACTGAGCGAAGCATATGCTGCAGGATCTACTAGTGGATTCGCTGATTGATTGTCTGTCCCTGTCACAAGAACTCATAGTGAAGGATGTCCCTTAAATCAAAGAACGTGATCAACATGACTTTGACTTTTTTCTTGTATTCTTCAGTCTTGATGACTTCCACTGACTGATCTGGTGCTTAATTTTTAGATCGGACTCACAAACACATGTCTCCTCACTAATAATGACTATGAAACAAGTCTGGTTCAGTTTGGAGTCGCTCAATGATCTCATGAAACACCTTACTGTTGTACAATCCTGGCACTATTTTTTTTTCAGACTTTTAGCGCGCCAAAATATTCGGTGCTAATCTTGAAACACTATCTTTTATAATGTCAAGCTGAGTAACGAGTTTTTGAAAAGTCAACCGACGATCGATGCGCGTAACCTGCCCTAACCTCTTGAGGTTTACCTCAGTTCTGTTTATTAAAGACCTTTTGCTCTTGTAGTCTTCTTTCCCTTTATCATCTCCCTCTTTCAGACACTTCTGCCTCTGAAAATCGAATGTGTGCAATATGACATGATCTTCATATACTTGCTGAAGCATTTCAAGTGCTTGTGACGAAATTTCCCCAACAGGTTCAAAATTTCAGGTTTATTCATTGCCGGGTGTTCATCGTTCGTTCTGCCGTGATTATATCTAAACTACTTGAAAGAGAGAAAGTGTAAACAAAATCTCGGAAAAAATTCCATGGTTACAGAAAGCTGACATCAGTTACAAATATTCCCAAGATATTTCCCTCATTCATCCATAACTCACACAGCACACCCGGTCCCATTACTTTTAAGACAGACCAGGATGTCTTAGATTTTATTAGTCCAGAAATGTTAGTTACTGCCTCATCTTTATTGCGTTGTCGTAACATCTATTAAAAATATAGACATACACATTGTTTTACTCAAATGCTTTTCGTTTAATTGTTTGCTCGTTGGTCAAAGATTGTTTGAAAATCCACAGCAAATTCGTAGCAAGGTAGCAAACACGCAGCTAATCCGTTACAGGGCGACACCTAGTTTGTTCGAAGTAAGACAGTGAGTACACTGCCAGTTCGGAAGTAATTGATTAGCTCTTGGCTTCATTTGGCTAATTAATCCCTCACATAATATCCCCGTTCTTCCTCAGTATGTATGAATTTACACACCTACCTCCATTACAGTAAAGGATGCGATTCGATCAATTTTGTCTGCTAAGTATTCTTAATTAGTATTTCGCTGGCTTCCTTTGTTATATAATAGCTGAGGGATTTCGGTTCATGCCTTTGAGTTTAGTTAGGCTGAGAACCTTTTGGCTCAGCACGTGGGTTGGTTGGGTGCAGCATTGAGGTAGGTGTTAACGCAGGCGCGCGAAGGCGGATGAAGGTGTCACTCAGATGTCATAATAGTCCGAGATGAAACAGGGTGACAGGGTGCGCGTGACGTTACGCACCGGAAGCGCGCGGAGGTTTTGCGAGAATCTGAAGAAAGAAAAAGAGTTGGGTACTAGACGCCAAGCTTTTGGAGCTCGCAGACGCGAGGCGAACTTGATCCCCATGAGGGCCACTCGAGATGGGGGCCAAATGAATAAGACAGCATAGAAGATTGTGTCTCTCCTCGTTATGTCGAAACCTTTAACTCAAAGTTCATAAAAAAGTTTCGTACCTGAACAAGAAGTCATTACGTGTTTTCAAATTTCGAGATTCCTATGTTCTATCGTTATGAACATCATATGTCCATTTCGCACATAGCGTTAATTGTGAATATGGTACACCTTCAACCAAACCAGTTCCTTCGTAAAGAACACAGTCTATCCAACTATTTACCTGTATAAGAAGAAGAGATTAAATGATGCATTTTCCTAGAACGTTAGTGCAAAATGAAAAGCACATAGTCTGGTGCAGGATTCGAAATAGGGTCACCAATTCCATTTCCAACGACGACAACCATTATGCTAAGCGCATCTTTTTTATTATATGATTATATATTAGAGTATATCTTCTGCTTCTTTAAGAAGCAGAAGATACCCCGCAACAACAATTACCGACGCCGACTACGCCGATGACATAGCGATACTGGCAAATACACCTGACCAAGCCGAAACACTTCTGCATAGTTTGGAACGAGCAGCAGAAAGCATAGGCCTCCATGTTAATGCACACAAAACGGAATATATGTGCTATAACCAAACGGGGGACATCTCCACTCTAGAAGGAACCCCTCTTAAACTAGTAGACAAATTCACGTACCTAGGAAGCAGCGTCGAATCAACCGAAAAGGACATCGAAACGAGGTTAACGAAACCATGGACAGCTATCAATAGGCTATCGACTATATGGAAATCAGACCTAACCGATAAAATGAAACGCAGTTTCTTCCAGGCAGCGGTCACATCGATACTGCTATATGGATGCACTACATGGACGCTAACAAAACGGCTGGAGAAGAAACTAGATGGCAATTACACAAGAATGCTGCGTGCAATCCTGAACAAGTCCTGGCAGCAACACCCCACAAGACACCAACTGTACGGCCACCTGCCCCCTATCACGAAAACTATTCAAGTTAGGCGAACCAGACATGCAGGACATTGCTGGAGAAGCAGAGATGAACTCATAAGAGATGTACTCTTATGGATCCACACACACGGCCGCGCAAAAGCAGGACGACCAGCACGAACGTACATACAGCAGCTATGTGAGGATACAGGTTGTTGTCCTGAAGACCTACCTAGGGCGATGAACGATAGGGAGGAGTGGCGAGAGAGGGTCAGGGATATCCGTGCTGCCAGCACGATATGATGATGATGATGATGATGATGATGATGATGATATTAGAGTAAAGTTTGGAATGAAATCACTCGATATGAGAATCAACAAAAAATGAATGATGGTGGCTGATACAGTAAATTAATAAGTAAGAACGTGCATGCTTCGCAGAAATTACCACTCCTATCACTCTTACATTGAAACAAAAACTTTTTTTTTTTTTTAATGAATTCATCCTAATTCTGAATTGAGCTCGATGACAAGCGAAACAGGTTAATCTGATTTTTTAAGTTGACTTCTTTCTCTAACGTCAACATATATGTAACTGTAACTCCGCAAAAACGGCATCACATTGTATGATTTGCTACTAATTTAAAACGCTTTGTGTTCGGATGTTGCTTTAGAGAATATAGCAACGTCCGATCCCATTTGCAATTCAACGCTGACAATTAGGGTCACCATGCGCCCGTAACATCAATTCTACATATCTATACATATGTATATACGTTATTAAAACTTTCATTATGCTTATATATATCAGTCTCACAACATAAACAGCACATTCACCGTGATATTCTTATTAGAGCAGGCACTTTGCTTAGGTTTAGCTATTTAGTTTAATGGCATGTCAACCCTTGATGTTTATTAAATGTCAAATCCCGTTTATTCATATATAGTATGTGTAAGCGAATAATTTGTTAGTAAACTTTTTTTTAACGAACTGAGAGCTCATTTTACATACATTTCTATGCTTGTTTGTTTGGGTTTCATGGCATATAAACCTTTGTAGGTTATATAATGCCAAGTACATTTTTATGCAAATTAACAATTCTATTTCAAATTATTCAGTTTACCATAAGTACACATTTTAATTATCAACAAAAATCTTTTCAAGCTATTCAGTTTAGTCAAACAGTTCTATTTTAAACAATTCAGTTTAGCATAAGTATAGCTTTTGTTTTCAAACAGTTAAATGTCAAAACAACTTCATTTTAAATGATTCAGTTTTGCGTAAGTACAGATCCAGTGTCAAAAACAGTTCTATTTTAATCAATTCAGTTTACCATACAAAAAGTTCCATTTCAAACAAGTCAGTTTCGTACGTAGTTTAAATGTCTATACAGTTCTATTTCAAGCAATTCATTTTAGCATAAGTACCCAGTCTAATTCTATTTGACTCATGCACCGGAACCTATCAGGTGCTCATACTCTGGGGCAGAGTGAACCTGGAGGCGATGGCATTCCCCAAAGCTCCAGTAATCCTGGAACCTCAATATCAGATTGTTTAGTGTCATATCGAGGAAAGTCGTTGGAAGGGTCTAACTGCTCTGCTGTGAAGCACTCACTTTATTCTGTAGCCCCAACCGACTGGGCAAACATTTCTGTTGTTTTAAGTATTTCCATTTAACATGAGTAATTCTATTTATCAAAAATTCCAATCTAATTTAATAATAATCATTCATTTAAACAGCGTATTTATAATAGTAATCATTAGTTTTCACCCAGTTAAATGGTTTCAAATTTAGCTATTTAACATTAAAGATTATATTTATTAACTGATTTAAATTTTTGTTATCGGACACTAATAATTCGGTTCAATATTATTTATTTGATTGCTCAAAGTTCAGTAGTTTCAAGTATTGCTAAGAAATGCTAATAATTCATTTTTATATCAATAATTTTTTCGTGTACAATTAAAAAGTTTCAGGTATAGTTAATGAGTTCTATTTAACCCATAGATGGGAATCTAACTGGTTCTGCCACTCCAATCAGAGTGTACCTCGGAATGATGGCAGTGAAAGAATACTGAAATGTGTGCAAAGCTCCATTATTAAAATCTCTCTATCAAATGCTTTAGTATCATACCCAGAATGCTCATTGGAAGTTCTACTCCTCTGCAGAGGTGCAGGCGATGGGAAGAATAACTGTGAAAGGGTGCTTTACATTCCACAAAACTCCAGGGTCCGAGTCTACCCATCAAATTATTTAGTGTCATAACTAGAACACATGTTGGTTGAGGTCTTACCCCTTTCAGAGGTGCAGCAAGCGTGTTCTGCTGCTCCACTCTGCAGGTCAATGCAAAATACTTAAATACTCCAGCTTATATAGTAAAACAATTACGAATTCAGTTTGCCAGTGAATGATGATTTTGTTGGTCGGAGTACGCAATGTATATATTTTATTAGTCCAGTCAGACATGATAGAGACCCCTCATCATCAAGAATAAAACTCCCTAAAAGAATTAATAAACAATTCAATGCCAAGAGATCAACTAAACCCCTAAATAGATCCATAATGTTGAAAGTATGGATATTGAACCTGACAATATGATTGCAAACCTCAATCTAGAAGATGTATACAGTATTTCTGGAAGCAATTAGAACTGACACAGAAATATAAATATATATAGTTAATTTTTTTTATAGAGATTTAAAAAAAATTTTAAATCATGATTTAAGATTAATACGATACTCTAAACTATTTAACTGTGAGCAAATAAGCAAGCTCTTACGCGATAACAAATAAACCATCCACTTAAAAATCATATGAATGAACTAGATTGGACATTAAATAAGTATTATGGGTTGTTATGCCATTAAACCAAATAACCTAACTTAACCCAACTTAACTTAACCAAACCTACCCATATTTTAAGGGTGTAATGGTTAAAGCGATGGACTTCGGATACGTACTAAGTGAGTTCGAACCCCAGTCATCCTATTACATTCACTTTCGGACAAATATCATTTGGAAAGTTATGAAACCTCTTATTCTGCCAGCTATGGGATAAATAGTACCGCTACTGTTCTTCTAGAAGGATGCCTTTAACTTGAAATAACCGGCAAAGGTTGATATTCCATCAAACATAGAAACCGACCAATATTTTAATCATACAGATTCTTGATTTAACGGATATACATTTTAAATACTAAATTGAAATCTTTCAGTACATCCTGAATAGAAATATTAATAGCATCATGGACAGCTATTGCAACTGAAGTCTAAAGGGTTTACAAGTCGTTTTTTATTACTATGAATTCCTCACAAAAGGCCAAATGGAAATACCGTCCTGTCTTTTGTGTGGCTGCTGCCATGCTTGGTAAACTAAAGTGAACGAATCAATCTGAACTTTTAAGCTGTCGCATTATAAGCGGGGAAATAAATGGGTGGGAAATTACTTTGTGTTTTAGATTGAGAATGCAATTATTTCCATGTGCAGTCAAAGTTTTTGGGGAGGCACTCTTGGAGATGAACATGGATGCGTTACGAATAAACAGTAATGCTATCACTCAAGACGAAAGAGCATTTACAGTAATAGACAGAAATGGTTTTCCGTTGTTGACAAGCAAATACCTTTTAACGTTGACAAGCAAACATATGCGCTCGTTCAACTGTATGAAGAAGAAAAAAGAAATAATAATCTGGTCGAGTAAATGCATGGTTCACAAAGAAAAGGACACGTGAGGACAATATTTGTCTCCAGCAGTACAGCGGTCTAAATAATGGTTCTCATAGAAAAGGTTACGTTTGTCTGTCAAGCGGTGTCTCAACTGTTTCTGAGTGATTCGGTTCGGCTTTGTTGTTTAATGGCATATCAATCTTCATGCGTTATTTAATGCCAAAGCCACACTTTTAGAAGAACGGTAGTGGCACTATTTAACCCACAGCTAGGAGTTTAAGAAAATTTATACCTTTCGGAATGGTATAATCCGAAAATTAACTTAATAGTATGACTGGAATTCGAACTTGCTTATTACAATGTCACAGTCTCTGCTCGTTAGTCGCTACTCCTCGGAAACTCTCCTTCCTTGGTGATTTAATGTGCAATATTATTTTTAAAGCAGAAACATAATATATATATATATATATATATATATATATATATATATTACTTAGTTGAATTTAGATTTTTAAAGTTTTCATATAATCATTTGTAAACTGTGATAGATTTAACTAACTTTTCTTAATCCAACTAAATTGCTCATAGTTTTATGGTTTCAAGTAGGCCTATCTAATACTGATAATTAGTACACATTTATAAGATTTCAAATAACATTTCCTATCGAATAACAGCTATTATTTGTTTGCACAGTTTTACGGTTTTAAGTGCTCATATATAATACAAATAATTTGCACACATTTATATGATTTCAAATATTCCTGCCGAATTCTATTAATTTGCACACAATATGTATTTCAAATCACTGAAAATATCATGGTGTAATGGTTCAAGTATTTGAGTGCGTCCTCGAAGTGAGCGAGTTCGAGATCCACTTGGGCTATTACGTCCAATATCGGACTATTTTGAGAAAGGTGGGATCCCCTTTATTCCCCACTGGCAATGGAACAAATAGTATCACTGTTTTTCCTTCAAGACAACGGTCTCTTTGGCAATAAATAACCCACAAATATTGATAAGCTATTGAACAAGTGGAGGTGCCCGTGGTATAATGGTTATCGTTGTAGGAAATGGACATGGCGACACGAGTTCAGACTGACTGTATTTCACATAGCACTAATACCCTTGGGAAAGGTATGAATCCAATTATTCTCCCTCCAGATATGGGTAAATAGGAGTGCAGACTAGGTCCTTCAACCTTGGTGAGGAAACTATTCTAGGAGAAGGAAAACTCTGAATTCAAACCTGTTAAACTCCGCTTAAAAAATTTACCTTGTGTCATATCTTGCCTAAGCGGAGGGGTTGGTAAAGATGATAAGCTATTAAACAAGGAAAGCAAAATTGATTTTTAAAAAATTATTATCCCAATTAACTGATAAAAATCCTTACTAAATAATCATAGTTTCAAGAAATATTTCTCAGAATAAATAGCGCCCATTTGGTTCGAGCTGTAGAATACACCGGTTGTCTACTTGCAGATGGATGAGACACCCGCCAACAGGAGTCCTAGATAGGATACTAAACTGCTCCTGATGGTGAGGCTCAAGTTGTGGCAATTTGGGAAATGAGGAGTACACCTTCACTGCCATTGCTCCCAGGTCCACTCTGAATCGGAGGAGTAGCACCTGAATGGGTCCAATCTATGTGGCATATAGAACTGTTTCACTATTTTACAAATGACTGATGTTAACTAGAATTATAAATGTCACATAGGAATTCTTGAAACTATTTAAATGTGCAAACGAATAAGTAATGAAGAATAGGATCATTAGAGCAAAATTTCCACACTGGAAACCATTTAAGTTTGCGCAAAAATTGAATTATTGGTATTACATAGAAATACTTGGAACCATTTAACTGTGTTAAGAAATATCAGTGTTAACCATACTTGAAACTACTTCATACTATGCAAACAAATGATTAATGTTAAACCCCGTGGTGTAATGGTTAAAGCGATGGTCTGCGAAATCGTAGCACGCGAGTTCGAACTCCAGTTGCGCTATTACGTTCACTTTCAGACAAATACCCTTGGGAAAGGTATTAACCCCCTTATCCTCCCAGCTATGGGTTAAATAGCACCACCACTGTTCTTCTAGGAGAATGGCTTGGGCATTAAATAACCCACGAAGGTTGGTATGCCATTAAACAAACAGTACAGTGGCTTCAACTTAGTGCTATGTAATACCAATAACTCAATTTAGACATATTTAAAAGGTTTCAAGCATTGCTATTCAACATTAATAATTCCGTTTAACATTACTTATTCGTTTGCAGGTAGTTAAGTAGTTCCAACCATTGCTCTATAACCCTAACCATTCAATTTATCATCAGTTATTTGTTTGAAGATTGTTAAATGTTTAAACAGCTCTGTTTGATCCATAGATTGGACCCTATTTGAGAGTACTTCTTTTGGTTAGAGTGGTGCAAGGAGTAATGGTAATAATATGATATTTCACATTCCCCAAAGCTCCAAAATTGGAGCCTCACCATCAGATGTAGTTTTGTGTCATAAATCCTGGATATACATTTACGGGGGTTTTATCCCTCTGCAGAGATGCAGTCGATGTATTCTACAGCCACACCCAACAGTGGATGGACAAAGATATGTTTGTATGTTTCGTGATTTTCGATTAAGGTCGTTAAGTAAAATGACTTTTTAATAATAGAATTATAATTATTTGTAAAGTAACTGAATTTCCATGACATCGTCAGGGCTCTTTTAAAAAGTATCATCAATTGTAGAGCACGATTCAGGCATTTAAGCCTGACGAAATCTTTACAAATCTAGATTTGGCTTTTTCAGCAGAGCTCCCGGACGAGGCTATTATCATTTTATATAGCGGTAATATCATTGGGAAAGGTGTGAATCCAACAATTCCCCCTCCACCTAGTAGGGAAGATTAGGCTCTACAATTTTGCTATGGAAAACTGGTAAAAGAAAAGGAAAACTCTGAATTCAAACCTTTTAAATTCCGCTAACAAAATTGATCTTGCATCATATCTTGCTCGTGCGGAGGGGTAAATAAATATATAGAGCTAAGAACTCGTTTCGTAAGAGTTATCGTCATTGGGAAGGAAACAGTGATCTGGCTTCAAATCCACAACGAAATTGTTTGTAATTTCCATAGTACTGATACCCTTGTGAAAGGTATGAATCCACCTATTCTTTGTCCAGCCCTTGGAAATCAGTAGAAAAACATGGGTTCCTTAACCTTGGTATTGTAACAAATCTAGGAAAAAAAACACTAAATTCAAACGTTAAACTCCGCTTACAAAAATTGACTTTGAGTCATGTCTTGCCCGTGTGGTTGGTTTGAGTAATTATATATTATACGGACGGGCTAAAATCCAAACCTTTACTACTGATTGACCACTTCGTGAAAAAGATTTGAATTTTAGCTCTGCTGTAAACGTCAACCCCCAGATTTATTGAGACATGTTAAGGCTTTAAAGCTTGACTTATATACTGCAATTTACTGTATTAACATTGGAAGACGTTAGTTCAATTTATGTTTTGACACTTTTTCATGTTCGGTTTTAAAATAGTACTTAAAAAAAGATGTGAGTTCAAAAATGTATGACGTACATTTAAAAACATATTTCACATTGTCATTTCAGTTAAAATCTGGAAAACGCCTGATAAACGTGGAAAACAAAACATAATAATTATATTCAGGAAATAACGATACTATTAATTATTATCGTTATTTTATGAAGTAAAATCAATGTTCATTTCTTTTCTTCTTTCAATGTTGATATAATTTTGCTTTTGATTTTAATTACATAATTATTTGATTAGATTTCTTATCTACTTATACATTTAGCTTCAAATCTTTTACCAATAAAAAGCGTTCTCCGTGGCGTAGTGGCTAATGTGTTGAACATTGACACTGAAGTTAAGCCCTAAATTTTTTTAAGTCATTTTTCTTGCGCTCAAGGAAATTGAAATCGAAGGATTATTTTAAAAGAAATCTAAATATTACATTACTCTTTTGGTAAGACATTCAAACACTCGAAAATTACATTGTTAGTGAAGGAAATGCGGACGTAGTCCCCGAACTATTTAGTTGCATTTTCAACACTTTATTCTCTTGATTGTAGCATTGCAGTACGATGTGCCACTTTCTGATCATTTTAACATCAATTACAATAGATTTTAGTGAATTATTCCGTTGCTTTTTTTAAAGGTTTATAGTGCTTTTGTTGAAAAACTAGATCATTTTTGTCTTTCATATTTTATTACTTCTGAATAAAATATATATTGTTTCTTGTTAGACTGAAAAAACACTCACGGGAACATGTATGTTTTGCTTTGATGTAAAATTAATTCATTTAGTTTTGTCTTATTTTTTAAAAGCAAATCCTGGTATTGTTTGAGAAAATAGTGATCATAAATCAATTTACAGTGTTCCGATACCTTCGAAGACGTGTGGAACATTTTCAGGTTTAAAGGCTACAGTGAAATTTATTGTCTACAAATAAGGCTGAAATCAATAATCCTTTTTTGCGTATCTCCAACACAATCTCTCTTTCAAATGTCTAGGTTTGGTTTGATTTCTTTTTTTAATGACATATCAACATTTGTAGGTTATTTAATGCCAAAGCCATTCTAATAGAAGAATAGTAATGGTACTATTTAACCCATAGCTGGCAGGATTAGGGGGCTCATACCTTTCCCAAGGGTATTTTTCTGAAAGTGAACGTAATAGCGCGACTGGAGTACGAACTCGCGAACTACGATTCCGCAGTCCATTGCTTTAACCATTACACCACGAGGACACCCCACTTCAAATGTCTAGTCCATGGTTTTATCTATCTATTTAATATAAATAAGTTTTAAAAGATGAAGATCGTTAATAAACTTTTAATTGATTTTTGACATTACTTTATGTACGAATTCATCGGGATATAGGATTCCAAAATAGAACTGAACATCTTTATTGCAACCTCGATAAAGCCATCGAAAAACTCATGAAAGACAAGTCGTTTGGTGCTGATTCCCAATAGCCCCCTTCTATGAAATATTCTTACAATAAATTGACTAATTTTAAATCCCCGAAATAAATAAAGATGAAGGATAGAATCATGAATTCTCTCCTAAATACTTCTATCGAGAACACTTTGTTTAATGAATATATTTACAAACTCTTCCACATGAGTAGGATGCAGCACAAGGTGAAATTTTAAGTGGAGTTTATCTGGTTTGAATTCAGAGTTTTCCTTCTCCAAAACCAGTAGCCATATCAACAGTCTCCACTACAATTTACCCTTAATTGGAGGGAAAATATTTGGATTCATACCTTTTCCAAAGGCATTTCTGCTATGTGAAATGCAAACAGCCTAGTCCAAGATTTGACCTTTCTTTAATGTATCAACTGTAGAAGAATAATAAAAGATGTGCATGCAGAATACGTCATCAAATATATCGTTTTAAGTGCAAGTTGATAAGTTATTAAAAACAACTAACAGACTGAAGAAAAACGAGATGAAAATTTCAACTTCTCGTCCGGCAGGTGAGTACACCTAACCTACTGGACGAGATGTTGAACCTTTTCGGCTCGTTTTGAGGGACTTCATCTAGCAACCCAAATATTAGTTATGCAAGACATGTCAAAGACACTAGACTATCGACTATCTAAATGGTGGTGGGGACTGGTTGAACGATGCCACCTAAGCAAGGTAGAAATGGAGGAGTTGTGTGTTCTGTGAATCCCCATAAAAGACGATGGATTTCTCGATTTACCCTTGTTTTTTTCTGGCTAGTATACAAAATGTCCAGCGCTTGCGTGTGCTGACAGTAAGTAAACCTTTCAAAGATGCAGAAAGTGTCGGTTCATACGTGAATAAAGGACCTTACACGCTAGTTTTTTCCTGTATCAATTATTAATTTTCTTCCACGGCTTCAGGAACCAAACAGAATAAGGTTAAAGAAGTCCAAACATACGAGATGATTTGAGTCTTTTGTGTTTTCTTTCCACAATCTGAGGATTAGCCAACATTGATGTAGCCGTCATTAGTGACTATACTATACACATCAACATTCATATATATTTCAGCTGCTCTTGACAGAAGCTATTCGATACAGTTTTCTTTTTAGTATTATATTTTTTTCTTTTCGAATTTAATAAAATCATAATTCGATTGCCTTACTTAGCCTATAATAAATTTACTTTCAACTCTTTAATCCATAAAGTCTCAAATTTCTAAGACATGTTTTTCTAACACTTTTGGAAATAATAGCTACTAAGAGCGAGACTTCAAGATGAAAATATCTACACCAGACCAGACATGACGTCAAGATTTTCTAACGACTGAATTCTAAAAAATGTTTTGAAGTTCTATCTTTTAATTCTTATTTTTTTCATCGAAATAGTTATTTATATATAGCATTTTCTAGGTATTATTCATTGAAATTAAAAACAAATTGTACTATCGCTCTTCGCTTTATATAATTATTTACATGCTTTTGTGAAGAAGACGATTTCTCACAAGAAAAAGATGTGGCTGGTCAGAATCGAATGTAGTTATTTCGTTACCTCTGCTTGAGTTTGGTTGAGTTCAAATTCCTGAGTTATCTCTAAGACTTATTGGATAATTGACGCTTGCTTTAAAAAAATCTCCACCAATTGATTTCAATCCATTCAAGTCCAATATGTTTTTATTCATCCAAAGTTGAAAACTCTTTCACCAGAAAATATTTTTCGTAAGCGTAAAAAAGCTTTGGATTTAACAATTCAATAAATCTGAATTCTCTCATTGTTTTAAATTTTTGCTCTACATAAGCAATAACTCCATCCAAAATATTATTCTTAAGCGAATAATACAACTTTGTCCTCTAAATCCGTGTGACCATAAGTTGTTTAAATTGAGAAGTCTTGATTTCAACTTTACAGGGCAATAAAAACTTGTCACTTCAGTAAAGAGTTTCTGCTTATTTAATACGCAAGGAAAATAATTTCTGCTTTTTCCGAAGCTTTCTCTCTGTAGCCCCGGCTTAATTATCCTGTTTCTTTTTCATTCACTCAGCTCGAAGGGAATAATAAAACAAGGAAGACGAAAGCTACAGCCTTTCCTAACCAGGACTGAAAAGCAAACAAAAATAGTTTTCCTTTCTTGTGACTGTACCTCATTCACCTACTCATTATTATCATATTTACCAACCCCTCAACTCTGGAAGGATATGACACAAAATCATTTTTAAGCGGAGTTTAACAGGTTTGAATTCAGAGTTTTCCTTTTCATAAACTAGTTGCCTCACCAAGGATGAAGAACCTAGTCTGCCCTACTATTTACCCATAGCTGGAGGGAGAATAATTTGATTCATACCTTTCCCAATGGTATTAGTGCTATGTGAAATGCAATCAGTCTTGTCCAGAATTTGAACTCTTGCCGCCGTGTCCATTTTCTACGACGATAACCATTACACCACGGGCACCTACTCACTATTATGTCCTGTCTCCCTTTTTCGTTAACCCATCTTAAAGGTAATAATAAAACATGGAAGAATAAAACCAAAGAACGTAAGAAAAATATTCTTTATTTGCTGTTATTGACTCTCTTTCAGCAATTTAGATTTGTATCTGCAAGAAATATATAATTCATTTAGGCATGTGTGCAAACGAATGATTATAGACAGATAAAAAAAAATTTGAATGAATACATACCCGTATCTATATGGCTGTCTTCAATTAAATCTGTGGATGAATCCCATAGTTAAGTAGTTAACGTGCTGGACTGCGACTTGACTGTAAGTGAGTTCGAACTCCTATCGGATAAATACCTTCAGAAAAGATATAAATCCACTTACCACTAAAGTATAGGATAAGTGAAGCCACAGTTTTTTTTTACGAAATGTGACTTTAGAATTACATAACTCAGGGAAGCTGATATGCCATTAAACAAAGATACCAACCAACCAATCAATTTATCTCCTGGTCAAAGTGTTCATAAGATATCATAAAACCTGCTCCAATGGAAAAGATTGGTAGAATCGAATTTCCGAGGTTACTGATTACAAAATACGCGGGAGTGCATAATGACTAAATCGTTATGACAATAATAACAACCAAAAGAGGACATAAACCTGAATACATCAGTGAAGAAGCTTAATTGTTATATCTAGTGCAAGTGTTGAGAAAAGGATGTTACTGCCCTTAGGAATGTCGCGAAAGAAATGCTGTTGTGATGCAGGATCGATAGATGTGTCAGCTTAGATTGTGGCCAAGGGCCTATCAAACAGATCGATATGAGTTTGTATAAAATAAATCGATGCCAGTAAGCTGGAAGATCAATTCTAAACTTTGAAGTTGCTAATTCTGACATCGAATGACAGACACCTGCTTTCTGATTGGTTTATTCTAAATGGATTAAAGTAAATCATGTGAAACCAAGTTAGTTGATCCTCTAGCTACCTTGACAGAGACAAAACAAGACAAACTTGATTAGAACATGCAATAAAGTAATTGTGCAAAGAAATGAACGGCTAGATTAAACTTTTTTTTCTTTGGCTTTTTTAAGTTCTTTAGACGGAATTGCAGCCTTTAAAAGGAAATCTATGCTTAACAGGAATGCCAAAATACAGATGTCAGCAAGGTAATACTTGCTTACAATAATACAGGAAACAAGTAGCCCAGTTTGTTTATAGAATATAAATTGCTTAAGTACCTATGTTAAAAAATGACAACATTTTTATAATTTGAGCTCATATCTTTTTTTAAAGTACTATTTTAAAACCGAACATGAAAAAGTGTCAAAACATAAATTGAACTAACGTCTTCCAATGTTAGTACAGTAAATTGCAGTGGATAAGTCAGAAAACTTTATACCATTTCGTAAACTATCCTAATTACTTGACTAATTCTTCTTCAAATGATTTCAGATTTTATCAGCCTGTGTAGAGACAATGAAAAATTCTATTTATGGTTGTTTTTTTTTCTCAGAAATAGAAACGCCAGTCACTAGAGAAAAAATACGTTTTGTTGTTATTATGTTCTCAAAGACAATCAAATACGAGCGCAATATGCATTTGTAAGAGAAATTGCTGAAAATATACCAACTACAAAGCCGCCCATTGGTCAAATGGGTAGAGTGTTTGCCAATAGCACGGGAGACCAGGGTTCAATCCCAGGTCGAGTCACATCAAATACTCAAACAATAGTATTTCATGCTGCCTTGCTTAACACTCAACATTATAAGGTACGTATCACGAGTAAAGTGGAGTGATCAAGCGAAAGGAGTAGGGCCCTCCTCTACACCTCGGTGTTGTAGGCAATGAAAGAGGAAGCCTTCAGATTGGTCACCTTCGACTGCGTTCGCCAAATCTACAATGCAGATTTCGACATGACACAAAAAGTTTAAAGAGGGTGACTGTCTCCTCAGAACAAGATCTTCTATATGATTGCCCGCTTTGGACACACACACACACACACACACACACACACACACACACACATATATATATATATATATATATATATATATGGCATCACTAAACTAATATGTTCTAGGTATGACTCGGGATTTTGTAGGTCATGTCTTGTTGTTGGGGGAATGTGGAGTAACCCCTCATTACCATTAATTTATGGTCAACTCTGAGTCAGAGCGGTAGTCCCATTTGTTGCTCCGACAAAACTGTTAAATCTTTTACAAGGGATGATTCCAATTGTTTATTTGAAACTACACAGCTGTGTGCAGGTTATTCGTATTTGATAAAATTACTAAGGCTAATACCAATGCTTGAAAATATTTAAATGTGTAAAAATAAAGGATTAATATTAAATAGAATTGTTTGTATTAGGTACTAATACTTGAAACAACTTTACTCTTTGCCAAAAAATTAGCTCTGATTTATGAATATTTATATATATATATATATATATATATATATGAATGGGGCAAATAGGATTTGGCATTAAATAATCCACAAGGGTTAATATGCCTTGAAATACTTACAAATCAAACAAAATTAAACTAGTAATAAAAATGGTTCATGTTGATATATTCAGCATCTATTTTAACCCTTGACAGTTTCTCAAGTAGATTTTTTTTTTTGATAGATGCCATAATTCGCTCTGATAATTATCTTACAAATTCCAAAATCCCGCAGTAGAAAAGAGAAAGAACATTAAATATCATGTTCATTGATGATATAAGAAACCAGAAGGAATAAAAATAAATAAATAAGTAAATATATAAGAAAGAAAGCGTTATTGACAAGGAAAATGTATTTTCTTCGTACAAATATTAATGATATTAAGTTATCACATTTTGTTACGTAAAGTTATTTCATTATATCTAGATAATGATCGTCAAATATCGCTACTTTGCTAAGAGACAAAAAAAACTGGCTCAGAGTAGACATTGTACTAAATAAGAACGAACAGCAATTTCAACAAGAAAAGAATTGGAGAAATGAAAGATTTCAACAATAGTTTTGACTTAAATGCTCAGTATCCATCTCTTTACGAACAAATTGGGATCCATTTTTGCTTTAGCTTCCTTTGACTTCTTTGATTAATGGCCTATCGACCTTCGTGAATTATTTAATGCCAAAAGCATCTTTGTAGGAAAACTGAAGTAGTACTATCTAACCAATAGCTGGAGCTATGAGGGAGTTCATACCTTTCCAAAGCGTATTAATCGGGTATTGGTTTTCAGTGGAGTTCCAACTCGTTTATTTCGATGTCTTAGTCCAACATGTTAGTTGCCCAGTCGGATGGCGCTGTATAATACACCGAATGTTTCTCTGCAGAGGGGCAAGACACCCCCAATGAGTATCCTGGATATGAAACAAAACTATCAAATGATGAGGCTTCAGTAATGCTGGATTTTTGGGGGAATGCGGAGTACCCCTTTATTATCATCATTCCTTGTTCCACTTTAGCTCAGAGTGGTAGCACCTGATAGGGTCTTATCTATGAGTCAAATAGAACTAAACTGTGCATTTATATTAAACCGAATTATTTGAAATAGAACTGTTTTGACATTTAAACTAAGCTAAAAAGAAATGTTTGAAATAGAACTGTATAAAATAGATTTAGCATTATATAACCGACAATGGTTGATACAACATAAAACAAAACAAAACCAAAACATATAAACTATTAAGAGCTGTATATATATATTTTTTAAATTCATAATTATGATTTCCGCCACACCTACACAGATGATAGTCGCCTTAACCCCCTAAATTACAACTCAAATATCATGACTAATGAGTAATTCAGCTTTGAACACTATACAAGATACTTAAGTCGGTGAAGTAGCAAGATATCTGTGCGTTTGGTTGGTCGTATTTCATATCATATCAAACATTGTAAGTTATATAATGCCAAATCATGTTCATACATATGTATTCAATATATGATTAGTGACCACATTTTGTTGATAACATATCTAACCAAACCTGAGATCTGTTTTATGGCACATAGTTAAATGGTTTCAAATATTTCTATCAAACAGTAATTATTCTGTTTCCTATTAATCCTTTGTTTACTCGCATTTAAATAGATATCCACATAGGATTTGTTAGTAAATAGTTTGTAGGTAATTTCATTTTTTAATGAGCTAGAACTAATTTGTTTGCACTATAGTATTGCTATGGTTTCTACAGTTAAATGATTTTATTTATTGCAAACGATCATTAATGATTTTATTCAGTGATAAATCATTTGTTTGCAGACAGTAAAAAGGTTACAAGAATTGCTATTAAGCACTTATGATTCTATTCAACACTATTCATTTATTTGAACACAGTTAAATGATTTCAAGTACTGCTATGAATATAAAAAAAAAATCAATTTAGAAACACAGGTTTCAAGTATCATTTTTTAATACAAATAAGTTTATTCAACATTCGTTTGCACAAAGTTAAATGGTTCCAAGTATTACTATATATCACTAACTATCGTGGAAGTGCCCGTGGTGTAATGGTTATCGACGTAGACACGGCGACACGAGTTCAAATCCTGGACAAGACTGATTGCATTTCACATAGCACTAATACCCTTGGGAAAGGTATGAATCCAATTATTATCCCTCCAGCTATGGGTAAATAGTAGGACAGACTTGGTTCTTCAGCCTTGGAGAGGCAACTAGTCTATGAGAAAGAAAACTCTGAATTCAAACCTCTTAAACTCCGCTTAAAAATTGACCATGTGTCATATCCTGCCCGAGCGGACGGGTTGGTAAATATGATATATCACTAACTATACAATTAGGCATGGATTTAAATGTTTAAACAGTTCTATTTCCAACTATTCAATATAGCATTAGTCATTTGCTCACATATAGCATAAGCCATTTTGCGCAGTGTCAAACAGTTGTATTTGACAATATAGATAGGTCCCAAGTGCTACCACTCCGGATTAGAGTGGACCTGGGAACAATTGCAAAGAAGAGGTACTCCATATTCCCCAAAGCTCCAATGCTGATTCCTCACCATCAGATCGTTTAATGTCATTACCAAGACACTCGTTCGGTGGATCTTATCCCTCTGCAGAGATGCAGTCGGTTTCTTCTACAACCCTAGATGACTTGGATAGACATCTGTGCATCATTGGCGTATACTGACATACGCTAGTATAGAACTCATATCACATAACTTCAGCCAAAAGACAAGCATAACTGGTGATGATGCAAACTGCAGGTTTTATTTCAGAGTACCTATTCTTAGTCATTTACCGTCAAACAATACCTATAGGTAAACAGTGTTTGACGCTGGAGTTTTTATTTTGGAGTTAACTTCTACAAGCGTTAGTCGTGAGATTTCTGCTTCTTTTACTCCACAGAACCCGTTCTACTCCATATTTATATAATCGATCCCCTTATAGATCTCTACAATAAAAGCCAAACTGCTCAGTTTACCGTTTTTTTTTTTTTTAAATTATCATTAGGGAAAATGATCTTTGCACACTGCCGTCTATCCGGAGGAAAGATACCAATTATCGTTCCTGCACGGGATTTTTTAAAAAATTTCTTTACTAACGTCCTTAATAAGTGACATTTGACATCATCACCATCACCATCACCATGTCGTGTTGATTGCAAAGAGTTCTCTCTCTCTCTGTCTGTCTCTGTCTCGCGCGAACGCTTTCCCACGCTATCCGTTTCTATCGTTCATCACTTATGATTGGTCTTCTTGTCTACATCTAGAGTCTGTACAGAGCTGTTATATGTATGTATGTCCTTGCAGAACGTCCAACACTGGTGCGTCTATGTGTAGCAGTCCATAAAAGAACACCGCTTAATCAATCGTTCTTACATCTCCCGCAGTGCTCAGTATGAGTCCCCGGCCATTCAATTTTCGTCAAAGCTTTACTGATTTTGTATCATATTTTAAATCTGTATTTAAGAGCCTCTCCGTAGAGTCTGGTAACTATTTTTCTATTTTGCACTCTCTCCTTTTATCCTATTTACCTAACCCCTCCGCTCGGGCAGGATATGACACAAGGTCAATTTTTAAGCGGAGTTTAACAGGTTTGAATTCAGAGTTTTCCTTCTCCTAGACTAGTTGCCTGACCAAGGCTGAAGAACTTAGACTGTCCTACTATTTACCCATAGCTGGAGGGAGAATAATTGGATTCATACCTTTCCCAAGGGTATTAGTGCTATGTGAAATGCAATCAGTCTCGTCCAGGATTTGAACTCGTGTCGCCGTGTTCATTTCCTACGACGATAACAATTACACCACGGTCACCTCCACAACACCACGGTCACCACGGTCACTCTCTCCTTTTATCACTCTTTCGTGATAACGTAATATTATTTTTGTAAGGTCCTTATTGTATATTTCATGTGAAACGTATTATATGCTTTTTGTCTTGTATTGCAGATTAGAATCTGTCCATGTTTTTTTTTCTGTTTTTAAAAACGTTATGTTATGTTTGCTCACATCATTATTTGCTTATATCTTCAGCTGCAGTCCCTGCATCAAAAAACGTGCACCGAAGACGACAGTAAGCAGCATCCAGTGGTGAAGCAGATGTTCTGTAATGCTGTAGAATGTTGAGTCAATCATTTCTTGCCGTTACTCTCATATATCATCATCATCATCATCATCCTGTCACGCTATCAGCACGGATATTCCTGACCCTCTCTCGCCAGACCTCCCTATCGTCCATCGCTTTCGGCAGATCCTCAAACCTACATCTCGTATCGGCACAGAGATGCTGTATATAGGCTCGAACTGGATGTCCTGCTTTTGCTTGTCCATGTGAAGGGGTTCACTGGAGTACATCACTCACAAGCTCATCCCTACTTCTCCAGCAGTTTCCCGCGTGGCTGGTTCGTCTAATTTAGATAGTTTTCGTGATGGGTTGTTGGTGGCCGTATAGCTACTGCTTTGTCGGGTGCTGTCTCCAGGAATTGTTCAATATTGCTCGCAGCATTCTTGTGTAACTGCCGTCAATCTTTTTCTCTGTCCATTTAGTCAGCGTCCATGTGGTGCATCCATATAGCAGTATTTACACGATCGCTGCTTGGAAGAAACTGCGCTTCATTTTTTCGGTCAGGTCTGACTTCCATATGACCGAAAGTCTATCGATAGCTGTCCATATTTGCTAGTTGTGTGTTGATGTCTTTTTAGGTAGGTAAACTTGTCAACTAGTTTCAGAGTGCTACTGTTTAGTGTGTAGATGTTGCCTGTTTGATTAAAGCACATATATTTGGTCTTGTGTTCATTGAAATGCTGACCGATACGTGCAGCGGCTCGTTCCAGACTATGTAGCAAGGTTTCGGCTTGGGTGGGTGCATTTACCAGAAGCGCTATATCATCGGCGTAGACGGCGTCGGTAATTGTTTTTGGTAGGTACCTTCTGCTTCTTTCTTTTGTTGGCTCGAAACCGTTTTCTTTGAGACTCTCATGTATAAACTGCTAGATACTGACAGAGTTTCATCAATAGATAAAATAGACCAAAGATTGAATGATAAAATTAACTCTGAACTAGAATTACTCTTAAAACATGGATGCAATAACTATAAATATGTTTAAAATGATAGAAAAGGTTCATAAATTGCATCTTAAAACAGTGATATTATAACTTGATAAGTATAGGTAATTTAAGATATACAATTTTTCTTAAAGCTGAAAATTGAATATTTTATTCGATTTTCAGCTTTACTTTCAGTTTTTTACAATGCATCCTCGGGTCTGTACTGATGACCGGGGATGAGGGAAGGTAGTAATTATAAATATATTCAATATATTTTCTGTCCCTTTTGGGTGATATTTTTAGTCATGTTGATAGTACTTTTCAAAGGAAATGATTAGTTCTGCAATGAGCCGTTTTCTTTTTGATTTCATATCAGATAAGACTGCAAAGTATAATGTTAATGTGTTTATCGGCGTCTTTTCTAATCATAATCACGGTTCCTACTATTACTGCAATGGTGGTAGCTTTAGGTGACCCATTTTTTCAATTTATATTCCAAGGTCTTTGTATTCACTTTATCATACACTTTGATTTGTTATTATCTGTTTGTACTGACATATCAATTAAAAAGCATCATTTTATTTTATAGACCTAAACCACTGTGTCTAATCTACTGTTTTTTTATTTTCTTGTCATTTTGAATGACAACGTCCCAACGTATAGTAGCTTCGTTGGCTTCTGTTTCAGGTTCTGGTTGGTGTTTATACCATATTTCATATGTGAGTATTTCATAGTATTTATATATTTTCCAATGTATATCATGTTCAATTTTATCATGTCTTTTTTTTAAATATCCTATCGGTGGTTTGAGTTGGCAGCCGGACACTAAGTAGTCCATTGATTCATTTTTTTTTTGTTCACACAATCGTGAGATTGATCCATTTTATATATTTGCCTGATATATTCTAGTCGGTAGGATCGTCTCCTGTGCTGCTATTATTAACTTCTTTGTCTCTTTCTTTAGTCCATCAATTTTCAGCCATCGATTAGTTTTTATTATATCGATATCAGAAATTCTTATTCTTTGAGTATTGTCCATGATCTTTTTTTTTATTGTTCTCAGGCGTTTTTTTTTTATTTGACTCAGTCCTCGTGCTTTTTCTTCTTTCTTTATATTGTTGCTGTTTCTGACACTTTATCTTTTATGTCTATTTCTTTCGATATGAGGTCGAGTTGCTTAGGAAATTTATTTATCTCTTAAATTTCTTCTTCTTCTTCTTCTTCTTCTTCTTCTTATTATTATTATTATTATTATTATTATTATTATTATTATTATTTCTTTGAGAGTTTTTTTTTACTTCAGCGTTAGCTGATGGTCTTTCACTGAAGTTTAAGTGACAACAAGTCTCCTCAAGTCTCCAAAACTCTTTTCAGTATTCTGGCCGATATTGTGTACTGGTGTAATGGTTATCGTCGTAGGAAGTGGACACGGCGACACGAGTTCAAATCCTGGACAAGGCTGATTACATTTCACATAGCACTAATACCCTTGGGAAAGGTATGAATCCAATTATTCTCCCTCCAGCTGTGGGTAAATAGTAGGACAGACTGATTCTTCAGCCTTGGTGAGGCAACTATTCAAGGAGAAGGAAAACTCTGAATTCAAACCCGTTAAACCCTGCTTAAAAAAATTGACCTTGTTTTATATCCTGCCCGAGCGGAGGGGTTGGTAAATATTATTATAATTATTATTATTATTCCTGAGACCCTCACATAGCAGAGCCAGCTGAGGGCCGTTCAATAGAGTTTGTGTGACTCCAACTCTCTTCAAGTCTCGAGGACTCTTCTCAACATTCTGGCCGTTATCATTAATATAATTGTTTGGATGGTCTCCACTCGTCCTCTTATTTTCAAGTCTTTCGGCCCTTTTAATAATTTTTTGGTAACTGTACGAAGAGTACGAATGACAATTGATATAAATGTCACTTTCATGTTCCACAGTTTTTTTAATTCCCTTTCAAGGTCGAGGTACTTATCTTTCTTATCATTTTCTTTCAATTTTATTCTGTGGTCAGTCGGGACAGCCAAGTCCACAATTTTGCAAGTTCTCTTCTTTTTTTTTTTTTTGTTGATTATTATAAGGTCTGGCCGTCTGGCCGAGATTAGGTGGTCCGTTTGTATTGCAAAATTCTATAGGACTTTATTATTATTATTATTATTATTATTATTATTATTATTATTATTATTATTATTATCCTATTTACTATACTCCTATTACTATTTATTATATACTATTTATTATAATCCTTGAAAGTTTTTCACACAAGCATTAGCAGATGGTTTTTCACAAGATTCTGTGCGACAACTAGTCCCCTCGTATCTCCAGGAGACTTCTTTGTATTCTGCAAAAAAATGTCTGGAGGATACATAGATCTGCAGAAAAAGACTATTTAAGTCACAGTAGCCCAACAATACTGTCGTCTGCATAGTCTCGATTTGCCCTCCGATTTTTTTCAAAACTCTTTCAGCTCTTTGTCCAAGCTTTTGGGGACTGTTCCAAGCATGCCAATGACAATTGCTACCGCTGTCACTCTCATATTCCACAGCTAGCAAGGTTCAAGTACCTGTGTCTCTTTTCACTTTCTTTTATTTTTACTTTGTAGTCTACGTGGACTGCTAAGTCCACTATTCGGCAAGTTCTCCTTTTTTCCCTCTTTCCTTTTGTCTTTTTTTTTTCTTTAATTATTCACGCAAAGTCTGGTCTTCTAGCCGGGATAAGGAGATCGATTTGTACCTCAAAATTCCATTGAATTTTATGAGTCTCATTCTGCAGGTGTCATTTTGGTTTGTGCATGTATATTTTAGTAGCATACACAAAATTCAATATATGACTCAATTCTCTGTGTATCTCCACAGTCTTATATTCCACTTACGTTAGTTTGCAACATTCATTTTATTATTATTATAGAGTTTTTCACATCACTATTAGCTGATGGTTTTTCACTAGAGTTTGAGAGACAGCAAATCTCCTCAAGTCTCCAGGACTCGTCTCAGTATTCTGGCCGTCCTCAGCAATGCTGTCGTTTGGATAGTCTCTACCAGTTCGTCAACTTCTAAGTCCTCCAGGCCCTTTAATAATCCTTTAGTTACTGTGCCTAACGCACCAATCACAATTGGCACAATCGTTACTTTCATGTTCCACAGTTTTTTTAATTCTCTAGCAAGGTCGAGGTATTTATCCTTCTTTTCACTTTCCTTCAGATTTATTCTGTGGTCCATCGGGACAGCAAAGTCAACAATTTTGCAGATTCTCTTTCTTTTGTTGATTATTATGAGGTCTGGTCTTCTGGCCGGGATTAGGTGATCCGTTTGTATGTTAAAGTCCCATTGGAGTTTATGCGAGTCATTTTCTAGGACAGGCGCCGGGTTGTCCATATACCATTTGTTTGTATGGTCGAATTGAAATTTCCTGCACATTTCCCAGAGGATCACCTTGCCGACCCAGTCGTGTCTCGCCTTGTACTCCTTCTGTGCTAATTTGCTGCATTCGCTTATTATGTGATTGATCGCTTCGACTTATTATCATTATTATTATTATTATTATTATTATTTAGAGGGGATTAACAAAAACTTGAAACTGCTTCCAAATTATTAGTATTAGTTAGAAAGCCTTGAAAACTTAATTGAGTCAAAATTATTTATCAAAAATTGTAAAATGAAGTTATAATTGCTTAAAAATTATCCATACTAAATAGTAATAGGTATTTGAAATTATGTAATTGTTTAAAACAAATAAGATTGACTTGATTATTAGATAACTCCCAAAATGTTGACTTGAGTTAAAAAATTTCAAGCGACAAACCAGCATTCTACAACGAGAAACACATGTACGAATAAGAAAGATTTAAAACCAAAATAATCAACTTCATTGATATATTTTAAATGGGTGCATAGACATTAATCATTGACTCATTATATTAACATAAACTTTCCTATTACGCCAAACTTGGCTTGTATGTATTAGAACCTACATCGGTAATTAAAATTACTCAATATAAAATACTACATTAGAAACAGATATGCTAATATATATATATATATATATATATATATATATATATATATATATTGTACAATTAAATGGAGACTCAAACTCGGTTAAGCCGTCATAATAAATTTATTTCGGCGGAGAATATTGTTGGTATATTCTCCGTCTCGTCAGATGACTCTTTTTACATGCTCTGTATTGTCCCAGAGATGTGATGCGAATGAGGAGTTACAGTTCGTATTCAGAAGATAAATAGGAAAATTAAGGAAATTAAAAAATGAATTAAAAATCAGAAAACAAAATAAAAATAAAAATAAAAAACATAAAGTGGAACTCGAATTACAAAGCTACGAATTCTTTCGTTCATAGGCGTGAGCAGGGGGTGTGAACATATTATATGTTAGAACGATTGAGAAACAGGAGTGGAATTAATCTACTGGTCAGTCCCTTTTAATTTTGTGTTCCGTTTGTGGTTTCTTCTACTTGGCAGGTGTGCTATTCTAAACAGACTAAGATCGTTTAACTAATGGCTATCTCATATATGATTTATATTTATTTCTGATATGTCTGTTAATTAACCCAACTAATTTTTTCGTCTAAGCATAGGTTACATCTACCGTTGAAGCTGTTGGCGGCAGATGAGTGCCTTAATATTTTCCACTTAATTTGTGGGGATAGCCCCTGATCCTTTAGGCCCCAGAAGTATTTCGATAAAGCAGTCTGGTACCTATAACAACTGTTAAACGACTATTTACTCACATTGCACAAACGATCCGAGAAAACCAAGGAGTGAATTACTGAAGATGTAAGGATGAACTAAAAAGTGGAAATTTGCTTATGGATACTTTCTTGTTGGCCGGCTAGAAAAAAAATTACATACACCTGCTTAATGCAGACACTGAGTGCCGTTAAGAAGACTTACCAAGAGCGATGTCTGATAGGGACGACTGACGAAAGAAGGTAAAAGTAATTCGTGTTGTCATCGTGCTGATATACATATATATATATATAATTTCTTTCACACTTGTAGCTTCTTAAGATTTTAACTGAAATCTGAGTGATTGCAATGTTTTTAAACTTTTCATGAATTCTCAGAGTGTTTACACTAGCCTATTCATAGTTTTTCTTCCTCTTTTGGGATCCAGTAAGCTGGGGCTGTAGAATACACCGACTGCATATCTGTAGAGGGGGAAGATTCCCCTAACAAGTGTCCAGAATATGACATTAAGCAATATAATGATAAGGAGCCAGCGTTGGAGATTGGAGGAATGTTGAGTACTCTGAGGTCGACTTTGGCCCGGAGTGGTAGCGCCTGAAAGGGTCCTATCGATGGGTCAAATAGAACTGTTTGACAATTAAACTATGTTCAAAAATTACTTCTGTTAGTACACGTGTTAAAAATAGAACTATTTTACCATTTAACTGTGTACAAATAAATAACTGTCTAACTGAATTGTTAAGTAACACATAGGAGCTCTTGAGAGTATTTTACTCTGTACAAACGAATTAAATAAAATTATTAGTGTAAAATAGCAATTCTTGAAACTTTTTAACTGTGTGCCTAAAATGAATTATTAATGTTAGAAAGCGATATATATATATATATATATATATATATATATATATATATATATATATATATATATATATATATATGAAGAGGATTTAGCATGATATTACCCACGAAATAAATAAATAACCAACCAACGGAATTCATGGATCCGTTTGTGGCCTGGAGCTTTTCAATTTCCCATTTCCTTGAGGCTTCCTCTTAGGGATTTCAATTGCATTTAGGCCTATAGTCCTTCTTTCTTTCGCTGCAATTCGTTCTTCGTTTTGCTTAACTATTCAGCATTACAGTTGTCGTCTTTTCTTTGTTCGCAGAATTTGCACCAAAATATTTTCTTTCAATGGCATCTGGCTGTCCATTTTTCTTCATAGTTTCCACGTTTTTTGCTAATTTTTTTGTCGGTTGAATTTGTTTTTATTTGTTTATTTATCTATTTTTTCGGAATATCCTATTTTGCTTGAATTGCAGGATCGTTTATCAGTGCATTTTGGGTCTTGTTAACATTTTGATTTATATTTTCATGCATCATTTTCTATAGATGTCGTTTATCCTTTCCGGGTTTTTTCCCCATTCCATTGCATATTGCAGTGTTTTACTAACCCTTGTATTCTTTTCCTCGAAGTTTATTTTACTCTAGTCACATTTCCCATCTAACTTTTTCTCCTCTGTTTCCTTTTGGTTTTCCTTGTGAGATGACAAGTTTGCTACTGATTACCTTTCCTCCTGTGTAAACTAGATAAGGGAATTCGATTTGTTTCAGTAATTAATTAAACTTTCCCGTTTCTGATTTAGCTATATTCTTACCTTACTTCCTCAGTAACTATGATAATTTCTTCTTATCAATCAGGATATTATTTATCATATCCACTTCCTTTCATAGCTCTTTTGTATATTTTATTAACCGTGTTGTCGCTAAGTTCAGTTACTGTTTCTTTATGAATGTTTTAATCAAAAACAACCAATCCAGAGATTTACAGTATTTGATGATCAGAGATGAATCCTTTTCTTAAAATAATTCTTGCTAGGTCTTTGAATGAGAGAGACACAGAGACACAGAGAGTGAAAAAGACAGAGAGGCACTGAGAGACAAAAATAGAGTGAGACAGAGACCGTAGGTAAGAGATTTTTTTCTCGGAGCTCGTCCCTTTGACTTGGAGATTGAACACACTTTCTGCGATATCGACAGTCAAACACACTCGACATACATCGATGCTAGGTTCTCTATATACAAACAAAATTAATCATAGGTTTATTCTTCTTATTATCCATTCTTCTTCTCATTATCCAATTCTGACACCGTTTCTTTCTCAATTTTTTTCGAAGGTTTAAAAAAAGTTGTACTCAAATGACCTTAAGATGCCACATTTTTTTTGGTTTTATATATTTAAAACCGATTTAATTTAATCAGAATAAAACGTGAAATCTAAATGAATCTTCTTTAACGAGTAAATATTTTAAAAAGGTCATCCCCAAAACCATCCTAGTTAAAACTGGCGAACAATCGTACTAACAATACAAGTCCTTGTAGAAAAAAGAATTAAATGAGACGCAGATTTGAAAGCATAAAAGCGGGTCAACAAATAAATAGATAAATAAATGGTCAGCCAGAACATAAATAAAAGAAATGACAAAGCTCCCTGACAGATTAGTGAACATCATTCAAGTCCCTTTGAAGTTAAGGGGAATGACCTGGTTAAATTAAGTCGAAAGGTTTAGGTGCTTTTTGAATATTTCGAATTTGAGAAAAACAAGTTTGTAAGGGAAACAAAATTTTGAAAAATATTGCCGGCAATTTTTTTTTTTTTTTGAGCGGGGAGTGGTTCTGGCAGCAAACGTGTGGCTGACTGAAATTTGAAAATGTGTCTTTAGAGTTTTCAGTATTGAAATATCTTTTCGTCTTTTTTCGTCACTTCAGTTCAACAGAGTGGGAGGGATACCAAACCGTTGATACTTTTCGTTCAGGTTCTTAACACAACACTTAATTCAGTGGTTGATTTAAATAGTATTAGGATTTAATAGAATTAATTTAAAATGCTTTAAAAATCAATTAGGAAAAAAAAGTCGAAATCAAGTCGTAAGTCAATAATTTGAAAATAACAACTGAATTCTTTAACATCAGTAACAGAAGTAGGAGTAGTTGTAGTTGTTGAGTTGGTTGGTGTTTTATGTCATTTCCACCCTTGTGGGTTATTAAATGCCAAACCTGTTTATATAACCCTTGTGGGTTATTAAATGCCAAACCTTGTTTGTGAATGGTTTATTGGTGAAAACTTTCAAACGAGTTGTTTAAGCTCATTGGTTTGCAAGCCATTTAACTGCTTAACACAGAATCCCTCTCTCTCTCTCTCTCTCGCTCTCTCTTTCTCTCTCTCTCTCTCTCTCTCTCTCTCTCTCTCTCTCTCTCTAATCTATATATATATATATATATATATATATATATCACAAGTTCGCCCGGACACAAAATAAAAGCACATCAGCAGAAACGAACAGGCATTCTTCACATGCAGGTACACACACTCGTCTGCACACACACACACACACACACACACACACACACACACACACACACACACACACACACACACATACACACACACACACACACACACATTCGCGACATGCAAGTTTCGAGTATTGCTATTCAACATTAATAATTCTATTCATCAAATAATCCTATTTAATGCAAATAATTTTCATGGCCCTATGGTTTCAAATAATTTATAAAACTAAGAAACATTTGTGAATTATTGAAAACGATTGACTCATCAATAGGATATTATCAGATACTAACAATCCGGGTCTGAATTCATCTGAGACTAAGGGCAATAAAGGGATCCTACACATCCCTTAAAAATCCCAAGCTGGACCTTTAACGTCAGATGCAGTTTAGTCATACCCCGGAAACTTTTTCAGGTATCTTACTAGTGATTACGTAGTTTTCGCAGTCGTAGTGGTAGTAAGGACACAATTTCCTCGATGTTGGTTGCTTATTTTTACTGTATGTCAAAACTGTTTTCGTTATTTCATGACGAAGTCAGTATTTGCTGGTTTTCTTTCTATCTTTTGTTTCTTTATTATTTACCAGAAATTATCTGATTTAAAATAACAAATGCTCATTATTTTTAACAATTGTACCTTCAAATTACTGTTCTTAATACAAGTAATTGTACAAATATATATGGTTTCAAGTATTATTTTTTAATTGTAAGAATTTTCAAGCAAATCTAATTGATTGAGAGATATCAAGTACTACCACTGTAGGTTAGAGTTGATCTTGGAGTGCAGGCAATATACAGGGTGACTGTTCTCTCTCCAGTTAAGTTTCATACCCAGAGATTCCATCTGAAGGGGATGCAAACGTTGTGCCCTGAAAGCCATCGATAGGGAGAGCCCTCATCGAAAAGTGAATTCATAGGTAATTTTTTCTAATTGAATATATCTTTTGTGGCCCATTATTCAGAGTAACTCTAAGTTTTCTATGCGTTTGTTATAAAAGATGCGTTTAGCGTGACGGTTATCGTCAGAGGAAATGGAAACTGCGATCAGAGACCAAATCCTGTTTTACTCCCTGCTAATGCCCTCGGGAAAGATATGAATCCGTTTGAGGTCATCGCAACCATAGGTTTCCAGAAAGGTTGAGGGTTTTCTTTTATTCACATTCAGGCACTAGTCTTCGAGAATGAAAACTCTGATTTCAACCAGCCTGTATTCTGCGTAAGATTTGACCAAATATTACTCTCTGCCAGTGGCGAGGAGTTGATTGAACACATCCAAACATACACAAATACATACATAAATATATACATACAAAACAAACACACATACACACATACACACACTCTCTCTCTGTCTCTCTCTCTGTCTCTCTCTCTCTATCTCTCTATCTATCTATCTCTCTACTATATATATATATATATATATATATATATATATATATATATATAACACACGTCCGGACACAAAATAAAATACATCGGCAGAAACGAACAGGCGTCCTTCACATGCAGGTTCGCACTCTCGTCTGCACACACACACACACACGCGCGCGCACGCGCGCGGATTCGTGACATAAAAGTTCAAATGAAAAAAGCACAGAAATAGATACTGGTGAATGAAAATGCATACATACACAGGTGAAGAACACATATCTAAACGCACATTCAAACAAAAGTGCGTACATACCAGCGCACACACAAACATAAACTTGCACGCAGAGTCCCATAAAAGTATATCCGTGCAGATGATTACAGACCTTCACATAAATATGTACCATATACTCAGAGACGCAAACCCACGCCTGTGCCAGTCTACACACTCATCTTTATTATTGTAAAATAATTCAAATTCCTCAAATAAAATTCCGATTTCTTAGCTGTTTTTTTTTTTTCCCATCTTTCCTTTTTCTTTTTTTTATCATCTCAAACTGAACCAAACGATTTCTGTAATTTTCCCTGCCGGCGTCACCTGTCTGGTTGCCTCGAGTGGAAAATTAACAGATTACTTTCTATTTTTAAAATACTTGATCGTCCATCCTGTGGAACGCTTATCACGGCCATTTTTTACCCGCAAAAGGAAATATCCGGTCATGGTCTGAGAAAAAATAGGAGAGGGATATAATATTAGGGTAGGTGGTGATATGTTCAGGGTGGGATTAAATGGCTATGCGTCACCTGAAATTGTGAGATTATTATTAAGGGATAAAGGGTTGGGATCAAAGAGAACTTGATTTAATTCAGAGAGCGACACTAATAGAATTAGACGAAGAACGAAAACCCTGAATAGATTATGTAATTTTTTTCTCTTTATTATGGAATGGGATTTCCGCACCAACTGAATGAAAAAATACTAGGTTATGTTATTTAACCGAATTTTAGGGGAAAATGGATTCATGCCTTTCCTAAAAAAATTGTATGAATTAAATTCAAACTACCCAAGCCTGAGTTTCAACTAACTTCACCGACTCCTTTCATCGACCTTGTTTCAATTTGAATTTTTTTTTTTACACTCTCAAACGTCGATATGGAATTTATAACCTGGCGGGGCTTAGAATACATCCTCTGCAGTGATTTAAGACAGATCCTTAACAAAGTGTGGGTGTTCAGGATATAACATCAAAATATTTTTGATGGCAAGATTTCAGTTCTCCAGCTCTGGGAAGTGTGGAATACTTCTACATTGCCATGACTCCCAGGTGGCTCTGACTCGGAGTGATACTACTTGTTAGGTACCTATCAATTGGTCACATTTGAAAATCATATTAAAACAATGAAATTGGAATACTTGAGTCTATATAGCTATATTTTTTATTTGATTAAGAATCGTGAAATAATGCGATATCATTTCTAAAAACAGTGAAGTTATACACAAAAATTTAAAGAAATTTACAATAAGACCAAATTACTTCTATAAACCTTTTCTTTACTAGATATATTCTAACAAACTGATCCTTTCCCCAACCTGTTTCACAGCTTATTTGTTTGTTTGTTTTTTGTTTTTTTTTGGTGGGGGGTTATGATCATGATTCCCTACAAATAAACACCTAATAAAAAAACAACAAATAACCAACTAATTATCTAAAGTTTATCAATAATTCCTAAGACCTTTCCTTTGAATTTATTTTCAGACTTATTTTCTTTAACATGATTCGGTATTAAATGACCGATAAGGTTGATATGCCGTTAAAACAAACAAACAAGAATCTAATTGTTTAAGGAGAATCATTATTAGATACTTGAAACCATATAATTATATGAAAACAAATTATTATTATTGAATAGAAATAATTAATTCAGACAACGTGATTATTATCATTACATAGGAATACTTGAAACTATAAACTGTGAGCAATTTTTTGCATTAGATAAAAAATCTCTTAGGAGACGTCTCAACCAAAATATAAATATAAATGTACAATAAACGCGATTCCTAAAACTCAAGGTATAAAGTAAGCGTAGACAGGTTGGCATGCCATTTGAAGCTGAAAAAACAAAATTCAGTAATCTAATATAGTATTTAATTCATTGTTTGAATATGGAAAGATTTTCGCTTCACTCATTTTTTCAAATTTCATAACGATCAGCATTCCTAATTATGTTGCCATGTCACCCTGTTTGTTATGTTACCAATATTTTCCAAATTATTTTTTTCAAAATTCTTATCTGATGAAACTCACACGGAGATAAATGTCTTAAATATATAAACCCTCCACCAAATTTGTTAGTTTTCTTCCATTTGTCGAATATTTTTTTCATATATCCCTTCATTTCCCACGCTACACACTGATTAGCGCACCCGACTCATTTTGCTCTATGATGTAAATTCAGCTAATTGTACCAGAGAACTTCGATTGAACCTAAAGCCATTTTACATTGGTCACACTTTCTGTAGTCGATACAGTATTCTGTAAATGATAGGATAAATAAGATATCTCAAATACTAAAAATTATCCTCAACTTTGATAAAAACGGCTCAATATTCTTTATTTTTAATAATGATCATCTTTCAACTTATATATATGATAAGTAAGGTTGGTAGGTTTGGTTTTATGGTGCATAAACCCTTGTAGGTTATTTAATGCCGAATCAGGTTTATATATATATATATATATATATATATATATATATATATATATATATATATATATATATATTTACCAACCCCTCCGCTCGGGCAGGATATGACAAAAGGTCAATTTTTAAGCGGAGTTTAACAGGTTTTAATTCAGAGTTTTCCTTCTCCTAGACTAGTTGTCTCACCAAGGCTGAAGAACCTAGTGTGACCTACTATTTACCCATCGCTGGAGGGAGAATAATTGGATTCATACATTTCTCAAGGGTATTAGTGCTATGTGAAACGCAATCAGTCTCGTCCAGGATTTGAACTCGTGTCACCGTGTCCATTTCCTATCACGATAACCATTACACCAAGGGCATAAAATCAAACTCAGTTTCTTCTAGGCAGCGATCGTGTCGATACTGCTGTATGGATGCATGAATTGGACGCTAACAAAACGGCTGGAGAAGAAGCTAGACGGCAATTACACAAGAATGTTGCGAGCAATATTGAACAAGTCCTGGCGGCAACACCCTACAAAGCACCAACTATACGGCCACCTGCCTCCCATCACGAAAACTATCCAAGTTAGACAAACATGACACGCAGGACACTGCTGGAGAAGTAGAGACGAGCTCATAAGTGATGTACTCCTATGGACCCCCATATATGGCCAAGCAAAGTGGCGAGAGAGGGTAATGGATATCCGTGCTAGCGGCATGACATGATGATGATGATGATGATATATATATATATATATATATATATATATATATATATATATATAATTTGGAAATGGATAGTTTGCAGGTAAACTTTTAAAACTATGCAGAACTATTTTTTTACACATAGTTACGTGAATTTCGGGTATAGTGAATGATTAAATATTTCTATTTGACCCGTACATGGGACCCTAACAGAGACTGCCACTCCGGCTCAGAGTGGACCTGAAAGTTATAGTACTGAAGAGTTACTTGTCATTTCCCAAACTCCAGGGCTAGAGTGTCACCATCAAATACAGTTTAATGTCATACGCAGAACATATAATATAATTAATTATAGCTATTTTAACACCTTATATTACGAATAATTATCCTAAACTTTAATTAATGTAAATATACCTCCCTCCTTTTTACCAATGACCATAAAAAAAACTGTTCTTTATAGGGATAAGAACCCTTATTATAAAAAAAAAGGAAGAATAAAATATTTAATTTTTGATCACAACACCTGCTGTAATGATCCGACTAACCAAGCACGAACCATAAATTTTGTAACTTTCTGAATCATTTCTCTGCCACTGAGTTCATTGCCCACTTTCTCAATACTTCACATACTCACATTATTTGAGTGAAATGCAAAGATTGCGTCAGAATCGACAAATAGTTTATAAGAAGATATTACCTGCCACATTTCATCCGATTTTCTTCGCCGTGGCTTTCCACCTTAACAGGACGCATGCTAAGAGTCTGCAGTTTGACTGTCCCAAACTTTGATGGAATACTCGTGTTCTTCATCTTAGAAGATAAGAGCTTTTCGCCATTAGCTTAGGCGAGGCGAACGCTCCTCCATTACCCAGGAGGAGATTTAACATCACACGGACCTTAAGAAGCTGACTTTTGTAATAATGCTGTTGAGGACATCACACGTAATTCTACATTCCTCAAAGGACGACACCATTGAAAGAAGGAGGTCAAGGAGCCGACTATTTTTCAAAAACTAGTATAATATAGGAAGTATGATGGAATTGATTTTAGGGGAAGGAATATAAGTGGTAAAAAATAAATCGAGATACTCTGAAATATGACCTACCTGACAACCAAAAAGAAGATAGGGAAAAATATTGCTCGTATATTGGTCTGAAAAATGTGGCTGGAGTTTATGGCATATCAATTATTGTAGGTCATGTAATGCTAAATCCAGTTTTTACATAAATATTAAATATACATGATTTGTAAAATCGTTTTGTTGATACATTTCTAAACGAGCCTGAGTTCATTCTTCCACACTCAGATAAATGGCCTCAAATATCTTCACCAAACACGAATATTTCCATTCACTATAAACCACTTGTTTGCACAAATTTAAAAGGTTTTAAGTATTGTTATTCTGCGTGCAATCTTGAACAAGTCCTGGCGGCAACACCCCACAAGACACCAACTATACGGCCACCTGCCTCCTATCACGAAAACTATTCAAGTTAGACGAAACAGACATGCAGGACACTGCTGGAGAAGCAGGGACGAACTCATAAGAGATGTACACTTGTGGACCCCCACACATGGCCGTGCAAAGGCAGGACGACCAGCACGAACATACATTCAGCAGTTATGTGAGGATACAGGATGTTGTCCTGGAGACCTGCCTAGGGCGATGAACGATAGAGAGGAGTGGCGAGAGAGGGTCAGGGATATCAGTGCTACCAGCGCGACATCATGATGATGATGATGATGATGATATCAGTAACAATGTAGCATTGGTCACTTGTTTGCACACATCCAAATGGATATATATATATATATATATATATATATATATATATATATATATATATATATATATATATATATATTACTCTTTCGTTTGTACACAGTTAAGTGGTTCCACTTATTGTTATATATCACTTACAATTCAATTAAGCATCGGTCATCTATGTTCACATTTAATAATCAAACATTATTATTTCTAACAATTCAAGTTAGTATAACTGACTTGCTTGTTTGTTTAAATGAAAAAAGTTCTATTTGACCCATAGATAGGATCCTTTCAGGTGCTTCGACTCCGGGAGACAGGACCTGGGAGAGATAGCAATGAAGGGGTACTCCATATTCTTCAAATCTTCAGCAATACTTGAACCTCAACAGCAAGTTGTTTAATTTTATATATTGAACACTCGTTGTGGGAGTTTTACCCCGCTGCACAGATGCAGTCGGTGAATTCTACGGCTCCAGCCAATTGGGCTATCTAAGAAAGATATAATGATGAATTGATTCAATTATCCTAGGGTTAGTAAAAATATTCTGGTAATAAGAAGCACTATTCAACCACTTGAGGTGATTTTAGTGAGATCACGAAGATAACAAAGAGCATTGGACTGTGAGACGTTCAGCTCACCTGATGTTCTTCGATTACTACTCACCAGATTTGGAGCACAGCTTTAGAATTCACAATTTTAGGCTTGACCGATATTGCCTGATTTTGAAGATTCTTTCAAACTGAGAGATACATTTTTAAACGAACCTGAGTTCATTCATCCACACTCAACTAAATGGCCTCAAATATCTTCACCAAACACGAATATTTCCTTTCACTATAAACCACTTGTTTGCACAAATTTAAAAGGTTTCAAGTATTGTTATATATCAGTAACAATGCAGCATTGTTCATTTTATTGCACACATCCAAATGGATGTATATATATATATATATATATATATATATATATATATATATATATATATATATATATATATTCAGCAATTTTGGTAATGTTTTGTGATCAACTACACCTTCACCCGCACACAACAAACGTTTTTAATTGTTTCCGTTCCGTTACGGTCCATTTTAAACGCATAAAGCATAAGTTGAAGAATTAGACTACGTGCAGTATTCAAATCAGTGAAACAAAGCTCAAAGTGTCAACGCACTGACTAGCAAGATACTACGTTGCACTGCTTGATCTGCACCGATCACTCGATATACGTGTCGCAAACTAGTACATACCAAAATATTGCAAAACCTTTGATTCACTCTAGTAATCTAAAACATGTCCAGACAGAAGACCAGAAAAAATTGGTGAAACATTTTGCTTGTATATTGGTCCGAAAAAAGAAATCAATCAATTTCATAGAAAGAGATAATGATAAATAGACTCAATTATATGTCCGATGTTCTCCACAAATATATATTTTATACGACGATGCGTGATAGAACATTTTTGTGCTCAGAAACCGAGAAAAAATTTATTTATTATTCATCCAATCATTTAAAGAATATCTTTCACCATTATAAACATTCGAACTGATGTTGGCAAATCGATTTTACTGTTTGGTAAAAAAATTATAACAAAGGAAAATCTTAGATAACAAATTAAAGGAATAAATCGTCTTCACATCTACTGTAATTATTTTGGTTTTATATTAACTGTTTTTCACTCACTCACTTCGACCTTTTTCAGCTGCTTTTTCTTCGTAGCCCTTTACCTTCAAAGAACACAATCCTTTATTCTATACACCGAAGTAGACACTTCTCATCAAAGTTACTGACGAAGACAAGAAAATGTCAGCGGAAAGCCTGTATACAGTGTCAGAAACATTATCAATATAACTAATATAAGGAAAATAGTCACATACGTGCGAATCGAACACACCTTACACAAAACTTTATTAGCATAGTAATATAGATTCAACATCGATCATGTATATATAATGTAATTAGAAGAAAACTCAAACCTGGTTAAATTGTAATTATAAATTTATTTCGGCGAAGAAAATTATTATACCCTTTATCTCGTCAGATGACTTCAGATGCTCAATCTTAAGACTGAAAAACAACGAATATGGATTACAATCTCTCTCTCTCTCTATATATATATATATATATATATATATATTATATTTTGGCAGCAAGTTCTTGTTTAAACAAGTTTGATCAAAGACAATACAACGTTTCTTTTTCATAATGTGATTTTTTTTTCTCTAGTATTTTTGCTAGTGTCTTCACATCCGGATCTAGAAAATGGAAATGTTGCCCTTTAAGTTCTGCTTCCAAGTATTTTCGATCATATCGATTGGTCGTCTCCATGGGAATTTTTTCTTTTGAAATTTTCTATAGTTATTGTTTGTTTTCATTTATTTTGAATGCGAATTTTTTTTTTTTTATTGGAAGTTTTTTTTTTTTGTCCGTTGTGGTGGTGTTTAGGTTTGCGTGTTCGTTGTTGAATATGTAAGTTAGTGCCGGTATTTGATGCTATTTTATTTATGTTTGGTTTTATATTTTGTATTCTGTTACATTTAAGGGGTTTTTGAGGGTGGGGGATCTATCAATCATTATTGGTGAGGATTCTTCGCATTTCAGCAGATATGAATTTATTTGTGCAATTACTGAGTTTAGTTATATGATGGCACACACTCACAAACATTACATATACAAAAATACGCACACACACTCATGTGTGTGTGTATGTGTGTGTGTGTGTGTGTGTGTGTTGCAACGAAGTCTGGTGGTATGAGAAATAAAAGAACAGGAAATTAGACTGAAATGTTTCGCTAATGGACTAACGTCATCAGAATGAGTTTTTTTCCTAAACATGTAGACAGCATTTTTTTTTCAATCATCTCATTAAATAAACTTAACAAATTGATGAATTAATCAATGTGAAAGTAATTATCACATTTCTCACTTTTGCATTGCAAGAATTCATGTTTGGTAATAAATTCATTTCGGTTATATCTAGCGAAACATATGAATCTAATTTTCTAAACAGTATTCTTGTTTTGCAAATATATATATATATATATATATATATATATATATATATATATATATATATATACTACCAACATTATATTAGTAATTTAATCAAGTTTGGTGAAAATATAAAAGCGAAATGAGAAATAAAAGTAACTTGTTTCTTTTCAAGACTTCCATTATTTTCTGTTTCTCGAGTAGAGAAGTGAGGAATATTTTGATCTATACGCTTGATTAAAAATAGGCTCATAGAAATCATTTCAAACCAGAGGACTTCAGTATAAAAGTGCTTTTAACAAAATTCGCAAAAAAATAGTATAACAATATTTCATTTCTCAAATCATTTTAAAACCTAAACTGAAAAGTTTTCTCCTTATACCGTTTTGAAAGTGTTCTTAAAACAAAAGAACATTTTAATCTTTTATGTATCTCGTGTATTCTTACGGAAATAAGAATCTACTCTGCTTTATTGCTATTTTATTTTTATGAAGTTTTAGTGAAACTACATAACGGCGTTATAAGTAAAAGCTAAGATACATCTATTTCTGCAACGGAAGATTCATAGACGAATCCAAACATCACCCACCAACTGGTGTCCTCGTGGTGTAATGGTTAAAGCGATGAGGTGCGGAATCGTAGTACGCGAGTTCGTACTCCAGTCGCGCTATTACGTTCACTTTCGGGCAAATACACTTGGGAAAGGTATGAACCTCCTTATTCTCCCTCCAGCTATGGGTAAATAGTAGGACGGACTAGGTTCTTCAGCCTTGGTGAGGCAACTAGTCTAGGAGAAGGAAAACTCTGAATTCAAACCTGTTAAACTCCGCTTAAAAATTGACGTTGTGTCATATCCTGCCCGAGCGGAGGGGTTGGTAAATAGTACTCAGCAAAGTCCAATCTTTTTATGGGGTTGTTATCCACTACTGGGTTGAAATCTATGTTATAATAACCGTCTATAAGCGGCGATGATGACCATTAAACGAAGCCAATCGTAGCAAATAAAATTATTAAGATGATTTGTTTATAGTGGTTTGTGTAGAGCCAACCACACTTTTTTTCTTTTTTTTTTTTTGTCTTAATGACATACCAAGATTCTTGGGTTATTTAATGTAGAAAAATTGTAGAGGCAATGTTTATGCAATGGCTAAGGTGATAAAGTGATTCATGTATTCCATGTATACTGTTTTATAGCCATGACCATGATCAACATACAAAAACATAATACATATACATCTACGTATGCATGCAGAATCATAACGACGTTTCTTTCCCGTCCTCCTGGGCTGCTCAACCGGGGGCCCGGGGGCCCAGCCTCTCTGAGTGCTGGTTTTCTCTTCCACATCTTATCTCCAACTCGTCTGATCCCCAACTCTCAATCGGGGGCCTGAGGGCTCCCTCTACTGGGCGCTGGCTTTCTCTACCGCATCTTGTCTCCAACTGATTGAATTTCCTGTGCACTGCGTTATATAATAGTTCAACGTCCACCTTCTTCTTGTGGGCGTCACAAATTGCACTCATTCAACGCATCCACGGTCATCCCTGCTATTCCTCGACCGGATGCACCTGTTATTTACACAGGTGCATTTCCTATTTTGACAGCCAAGCCGGGTTGTTGTTCAATATACAACAATATTAGTCTGGAAGTGCAAGTTATAGAGCCACTGGAATTCGAACTGTTTACTACATCATAGTCCAGCACGCTATTAACTATGCCACAGGGGCTTCCAATACACTTATTGAAGAAGCTGATGAAAGAATACTGGCGTAAATTTCAGGGTTTGAATTCGCAATCTTTCTTTTTCTTATGACGGTTTCCCAGCCAATGCTAAAGAGCTTGTTCGGCAAAACTGTGTTATACATACGTGAGGGTACGAAGAAGAGATGGACTCTTTCCTTTCTTGGGAAAGGCATTAGTGCAAGCTAAAACACATATAGGTGAGTGTAAAAGTTTGACTTGGACTTAAGTTCATTCTCTTTGCAGATAATTCCCGAATATCAACAGCCATGACGATCAGGCTTAGAATAATCTGACTGTATCCGCTACACCGAGGTAAAACACCACCACCACGACACACACAACAAGAAATATCTAAAGTAGGACACTAAATTGTATTCGGCAGTGGGTCTTCAGGTCTATAATGCTGGATACACTGGTATACCACTTTATCGCCATTACTGGAGGTATAACTGTTATTATCATAGGAAATGAAGTGAGCAATACGAATTCAAATCCGGGACTAGGCAGTATGCATGTCACATAGTGCCAATACTCATTGGAAACGGATACATCCAACTATTCCCCTTCTACTTATGGGTAACAGTAGGGTACACTAAGTCCTTTAAACTTGGTATAGCAATCGGTCAAGGAAAAGGAAAGCTCTGAATTCAAACATTTTAAATTTCGCGTAAAATTAATCTTGAGTCGCAAATTTTCTGTGGTACAGAATTTTTATAGATACAGACTTCCAGGAACATTCTGATACAGATAGGTTGCGCCCGTTAGATTCCCATATATGAATCAAATAGATATATTTGAAAGGAATACTTAAAATGTTTAACTGTCTGCATTTTTTTGCATTAGATAAGAATATTTGACATTATATATATATATATATATATATATATATACCTTACTTTACTTACTTTATATATATAAACACACACACACACACACACACACACACACACACATATATATATATATATATATATATATATATATATATACACGGTGTACAGGTCATGGTAATATATGCGAAAGAAAGAGTAAAAAGAGTAAAGTTGGGGACCGTGTTCGAGGTTGACCCGAAGGCTCTCTTTTCAGTACCTACTACACTGTGATGTAGAGAAGGATGCGACTCCTTACCCTGGATTGCTCCACTTTACCCTTGATCGGTACCATATAATGATGAGTGCTATGCAAAGGGGCATCAAGTACCATTTTTAGGTCTTTGGTATGACTCGACCAGGGATTGAACCTAGGTCTCATGGACCATTGACGAAGACTCTACTCATGGGCCAAAGGGCCGCTTAAAGAGTATGAATACGTAAATATACTTATAGAAAGAGGTAACGTTTATCGTCGTTGGAAATTGCATCGGCGATCTAAGCTCAATTCCAGGACGAGGCTGATACGGTTTATCTTCGCTTTAATGTCCTTGGGAAAGGTATTAATCCATTTCCCTTCCACCTCTTGCTATGAACAGACTGGAATATTTAAATTTTGCGACGCAGACAGGCTAAGAAAAGGAAAACTATGAAATAAAAGCCACGGTACTCCCCTTAAAATTATATCACATCCTCTCCATAATGGCGAGTTGGATAAATACATATGAATACGGCGTATTGGATCTGGTGTGTGTGAGAGAAAATGATGATATATAGTCGAGCCTATACCGATACGGCACATAGTTTGTGGTGTGTTTATATAAGAGAGAGAGAGAGAGAGAGAGAGAGAGAGAGAGAGAGAGAGAGAGAGAGAGAGGTGGAGTGAGAATGTTTATATTTATATGTACCCCGATACAGTGTATATGTGTTTCTATGAAAGAGACAGAGTATATTCCCATATATATATAAACTGATGGTATAGTGGCTAATATGCTGAACTGCGATATTGTATTAAGCAAATTCGAACTCCAGTCGCACTATCATGTTCCTTTTAAGGCTAGTACAATTACATAGGTATAAACTCCTTGATCCTCCCAGCGAGTTAAAAAGTATCACTGCTATTCTTCTAGAAGGATCGCTTTGGCATTGAATAAACCATGAAGGTTCATATTCAATTAAAAATAGAGAAACAATATCATCATTATCATCATCATGCCGTGCCTCCAGCACGGATATCCTTGACCCTCTCTCGCTACCTCTCCGGATCATTCATCGCTTTTGGCAGGTCTTCAGGGTTACATTCCGTATCCTCACAAAGCTGCTGTATGTATGTTCGAGCTGGTCGTCCTGCTTTTGCTTGGCCATATGCGGGGGTCCATAGGAGTACATCACTGATGAGTTCGTCCTTGCTTCTCCAGCAGAGAAACAATATATATATATATATATATATATATATATATATATATAGTGTATAGATTGAGAAGTGTATTTTATGTTTGTGTTTCTCTTTCAATGCTTAAAACGTAGACCGTCTTTATTGACACGCAGTGAAATAGCAGTTCACAAGCATATTCCATTACTCTATTTAGACAAATTATACTACGTTGAATTCAAACATAAGCTGATCGTCATATTTCTCTTTTTCTTCCCATTTTCTTTTTTTTTTTTTCGTTTTTTTTTTTTTTTTTTTTGAATAACAGCAAAAACAATTTATTGGCAACTTTACTTTTATCAACCCGTCAAACGACAGAAATTTTTAATTTGAGATGATTGAAGTGTCTAGACAACTTTGTAAATCTCCAGAACTAAAAGAATAAAGATAAACTTATTAAAGGAAATAAAATAAAATAAAAAAAGAATCAAATAAAATATACTGCCGACAAACAAGATACTGTCCAAGTGTTCGCAACAATTAGATTCTTTAGATCCTTCGAATATTTACGAAAGATGTACAAGGGAAAACAATTTAACATATCTTTCAATCTCTTTGATAAATACACTACACCTTTCAATCTGATGGTATGATAAGTAACGTTTATGTTTCCATCAAGACTGTTCTGCACTCAGTTACACGACGAGAGAATAAAAAACACACAAATAATATCCAGTCGTCGACGCAGACCTGTATAAACAACTTCTGCTCAACTACACTCGGCTGAGTAAAACGTTTTGCAATATTTTCGTACGTGCTAGTTGGCTATACGTATATCACGTGACCGAAACAGTTCATGACGTGGAAAGTACCCTCTGTTGGTTGTAATATCGTGGTAGTTAGTGTGTTTCTCTAAGTGTGGGATTTAAAAGCCACTGAGATGTTCGTGCAATGTTGTCTAATTAGGAAAAGTATGCTTTATGTGTTTGAACTAGGACATAAAGGCATGAAACCAACCAAAAACATTTGTTGTGTGAAAGATAAAGGCTACAGTTAATAACCAAATGGTTGGGGAAATTTCGCTGGGTTTGCAAGAACCTTGACAAATTGGTAATGTCAAAGAGGCCTAAAACTGTGGATTTTCATTTAAAAAATGTTTTCTTATCAGATTTCAATTAATCATAGATTTTTACAACTGTGTGTCACGCAGATTAAACATAATATCAAAACCTAGAACAAAGCAGCTGAGACAATTAACACAGAATTATGAAGGGAAAGTTATAGGATGAACACGTATGGCACATGAAATTTTAGGAGGTCCGAAAGATTGTGGAAGATTAATCTCGTTCTTCATCACGGTAGTTTAAAAAAATCGAAGAACATGCAACAAAAACGAGGACACTCATTAGATATCAGTGACGTTTGAAAGTAAGAATGATTTATAATGAATTGACGTTGATCTTCTAATTCTCGGTAAGGGTTGCCAACCTGAAAAAGTCATTAATTTCTGGAACAAATAATTCCTCAACATATCGAAAGTTAGGATTCTATGAATCTAATGTAGTCATAAAACTAAAAAATAATGTAAAATTTTAAATGTATTTTTTTCTGTCGAAACGTTCAAGATTTTCGATGGTGTTTCCAAACATTACAAGAAACTACAGACAAAAGTATGCATCGTCATATATATTGTGGAAATTTGTTAAGGAACTAGTGATCCTGTTTCACCGAATATCAGCAGCCCCTTGAGGTCACGTGGTGTCCACTATAAAAAGAGCTCCATCTGAAGATAGTTCCTTTTTTTTCCACTCCCACCGCTGTTAGCAACAGGTCCATATCGTAGCAGACCTTGACGGCAAACGTATTTAGTACTTTCAGCACCAGCCAGGAGCCAAGAGCGACGAACGCACGTGCTGAGATAAAAGGAACCAGGATCTCAGCTAAGTTCCCGCGGGCATTTTATCTGCAAAACCCTACACAACCTAACCCTAAATAACCTAATCTTACACAACCTAACCCTAAAAAACCCTACATAACTTAACCTTACAACCATACAACCTCACAAAACCTTACCTAACCTTACTCTTATACACCTACCACCTATCAGAACATTGAACTCTTACAAATTCGTTGTTTGTTCCATTTGGTGTTTAAAACCCTGTGTGTTGTTTGTTGTATATAAATTTTGTTACACAAAAAGTCGTTCGTCTCCTTTCTTCAAAAGCTGCCACCCATCTCCCTACTGTGGTCGAAGTACGATTTATTCTTTTACAAAACGTAGGAATTAAACCGGGCTTTTCGGGGCTTGTAAAAATCCCCATTATATATATATTTGCCCAGTTGGCTGGGGCTGTAGAATATACCGAATGCAATTATGCAGAGTGGTAAGAACCTCCCAACGAGTGTCCTAAGCAATCTGATGGTGAGGTTCCAGTGATGCTGAGTCTTTTTGGGGAATGCCATTGCTCCCAGGTCCACGCTGGCCCAGAATGATAGCACTTGACAGGGTCCTATCTATGGGTTAAATAGAACTAAACTGCATACTTATGCTAAACTGAATTGTTTGAATTAGAACTGTTTGACTAAACTGAATAGCTTGAAATAGAAATGTTTTGACAATTTACCTGAGTACTCATGCTAAACTATATTATTTGAAACAAATTATTATTTGTATAAAAATGGATTTAGCATTAAATAACATTCAAAGATTGATATGCGATGAAACCTAAACAAGCAACCACTCATATATATATATATATATATATATATATAATTTCTTAGAGATAAGGAAATCTAAAATAAACCTTTAATTAAAACTATGTCTTTTCTGAAACCAAAGGTACCAGGCTTTATAATTTCTATTAGAAAATTAGAAAGTCAAAACGGGTTTTATTATGTTATACTTATAACCAAACTCTTAAACATTGAAATTCACTAAAAGCATTAATATACAGAAATAAAAAAAAATGATTGCACCTTTTTTGTATATTTTTCAATTTTATTTTTAGTCGCCGGTTTTCATTTTTGAGGATCTTATAATTTTGATTGTAACATATTTAAGAAAAAAAACATAAAATTAAAATTACTTTAATTGAGAAGAAAATTAATTTGATTGTTTAAAAATATATTAGGGTGTACCCATCTATGTGTGATACAGTGTATATCGTGTTGTTATGTGTATCTGAATGTGAATCTATCGGAGAGAGAAAGAGGTCAAGACGCACACATATACACAAAAATCGTTTTGTGATTTATTCCTATTTTTATGCATGCACTCATTGATTCTCATCTGGAAATAATCGATTTCAATAATCTACAATGTTCGGTTGGTCTGAGATGTCATTATGGCAAAACTGTGAATATTGATCTTCGAAAAAAAAAGATCAATACATGTCCAATAGTTGATCAATAAAACATATCGATTTATTCTGTTCAAGAAAAAATTACAAAAAGACGGAGAGGTCCAAGATATAAAACCAAGAATCTTCAATCGAAGATGAAAAACATAGGCAGGTCGTAGAGTCTCTAGATACAAAATTGAAATATATTTTGGTAAGTTCGTTTTTCTAGGGTTGATATAACCTCAAACCCGCTAAGTTTAAAGCGCCTTTTATATAAAAGAATCATGCACATTTTGTTATGACTTAGTTTGTACTTTTCCGCCTATTTCGACTTGACAAATGCAACTATTGATTTATTATCCACAAAGATGTAAACCGATGAAGAAAACAAACGTATTCAGATCAATGGAATTGACGAATTTCAATACAAACTTCCAAAACGGAACCTTCATTGCTAAGAATATGGCCAACTCATTTAGCATAAATTGTATATTGCGATATAAGAAAAAAATCTAAATTTCAAAACCACGGCTCGTGCTAGATGACCACAAAGATGACCAGAGTGTTCATACCCCAATTGTCCAGACTTGTGTCATGCTACCCTCTACATTAGATAGGTTTAGTAATGCTTAATAGTCTTTTATAACATGTGAATCCTTGTAGATTATTTAATGCCAGATCCAATATATATGTATATATATAATATAAATAGAGGAATTGATAATATATTAATTAAATTACCATGATTAGAAAATCTGGCAAACACTTACATGCGAAACACTGAACAGCTGTTTCGACTTTATTGGGTCTCATCAGCAGTGCATACCGTGATCCTCACCACTAGAGATCGAACCAGCAGCACCAGAATGCAGAAACCGAAATTCTACCACTGGACCACCAGTCCATGCAACTCACAAGCGATGCCAAATCAACCAGTCATGGTAAGAATGCGTGACCACATGATCTAATGTGTCTTGAAAGTACGTTTTTACCTTACAGAGGACACGACCATCTCTAGGGTGACGTCTTCCCAAATCGGCGTTATGCATCGGTATAGACTATAACCTCAAGGGCTGGAATTAGATTATATATAAATAGAGGAATTGATAATATATCAATTAAATTACAATGACTAAAAAATCCAGCAAACACCTACATGCGACATACGGAACACTGAACAGCTGTTTCGACCTTATTGGGTCTCATCAGCAGTGCATACCGTGATCTCCACCACTAGGGACCTCTGTAAGTTAAAAACATACTTTCAAGACACATTAGATCATGTGGTTGCGCATTCTTACCATGACTGGTTGATTTGGCATTACTTATGTATGGAATTGACTGGTGGCCCAGTGGTAGAATTTTGGTTTCTGCATTCTGGTTCGATCTCTAGTGTTGGAGATCACGGTATGCACTGCTGATGAGATCCAATAAGGTCGAAACAGCTGTTCCGTGTTCCGTATGTCACATGTAGGTATTTGCCGGATTTTCTAGTCATGGTAATCTAATTAATATATATATATATATATATAGCAGGATATATATATATATATATATATATATATATATATATATATATATATATATATATATCCTGCTACAATAGCCTCATACCTCTTTATCATCTGTCTAGACAACGTGCTTAGAACATCGATTGATAAAATCAGAGAAAACAGCTTCGAGCTGACAAAGAAAAGAAGCAGAAGGTACCCCGCAAAAACAATTACCGACGCCGACTACGCTGATGACATAGCGATACTGCCGAATACACCCATCCAGGCCGAAACCCTACTACATAGTTTGGAACGAGCCGCCGCAGCCATTGGCCTCTATGTCAATGTGCACAAAACTGAATATATGTGCTATAATCAAACAGGCGACATTTCCACACTAGGCGGTACCTCTCTGAAACTGGTAAACAAGTTCACCTACCTAGGTAGCAGTGTCTCATCAATCGAAAAAGACATCGACACGCGGCTGACGAAGGCATGGACAGCTATCGATAGGCTATTGATCATTTGGAGATCTGACCTGACCGATAAAATGAAACGCAGTTTCTTCCAGGCAGCGGTCGTATCGATACTGCTGTATGGATGCACTACTTGGACGCTAACTAAACGGCTGCAGAAAAAGCTGAACGGCAATTACACAAGAATGTTGCGAGCAATATTGAACAAGTCCTGGCGCCAACACCCAACAAGGCACCAACTATTCTGACACCTGCCTCCCGTCACGAAAACTATCCAAGTTAGACGAACCAGACATGCCGGACACTGCTGGAGAAGCAGGCACGAGCTCATAAGTGATGTACTTCTGTGGACCCCCATATATGGCCGAGAAAAAGCAGGACGACCAGCGCGAACATACATACAGCAGCTATGTGAGTATACAGTATGTAGCCATGAAGACCTGCCGGATGAGACGAACGATAGGGAGAAGTGGCGAGAGAGGGTCATGGATATCCGTGCTAGCGGCACGACATGATGGTGATGATATATATAATTTACTATGGAACACAGCTCAAACGAATTACCATTTTTAGACATCCTAATACCCCCCCACCAAAAAAAAACTGAATAAGATCCCTCCTGTACACTTTAGCACGCAGAATAAACACAATAATCACGGATAATTTCCTTTAAAAACTCGCCTTGAAGAACTACGCACAATCCTACACAGGAGAGGATACCCAACAACACAAATCTATAAATGATTGGAATTAGCAGAAAAAGTACCACAAAGAGAATCAAGGAACCCAAAAAAACACAACAACGAGCAACCCCTAGCATACGTCACAACCTACAGCAAAAATAATCCAGAACTATTCAGAGAAAAAATGAAAAATCTTGAAAAACATAAAAACCAAGACAAAATCAAAGAAATACTCGATAGAACAAAAATCATTAAAAGCCAAAGACAACTCAAAAATCTTAAAAGAATTCTCACCTCTTCTACATTCGGAGAAAACACAGCACAAGAAGTTACCAAATGCAATAATAAACGATGCAAAATATGTAATATAATTATAGAAGGTAAATCATATACCTTTAAAAACCCGGAAACCAAATTCAAAATTAATAAAAATTTAAGCTGCAACTCAAAAACGTAATCTACATAGTTGAATGTAGCGAATGCAAAGAAATATACATAGGGTCTACAAAAGCCCTTAATATAAGGGCATCACTACATAGGAGTTATATCAAAATTGAAGAAAATAGAAAATTAAATGTTTCGAAACACCTATACCAATGTAGTCGGAGTAAATCTAAAATAATGCCAATATATCAAACGAACGACAGCACGCTATTTCAAATAAAGGAAAAGAATTTTATAGATAAATTTAAACCAAAGTTGAATAAACCATAGATCGTACACACCAACAAATGGAAATAAACATACATATATATATATATATATATACACACAAAAATCTTAAGACACACATTCACACACACGCACAGAGAAAAAATATGAGTGGAATCCGAAACCACACGCACACACACACACTCACTCAAACATACACAAAATGTTAAACATCAAAAATCAATGTGGGATAAAGTAGGCTGAGTGAAACACACTCTAAGAAAAAGGAGGGACCAGCATTCATAAAAAAAAACAATAAGTAAGTAAAAAAAAATCTTAAATAAAAACCATTCAAACTGCGAACACAAATAATTTCAAGTCTTATTGAATATCCCATCAACTAGACCTTGTCCCAGACATGTTCTCTGACGAAAGTATCAAGCTGAAAACACACACACACACACACACACGTATATATATATATATATATATATATATACAAACGTACATATATATATATAGACCAAAATTATAAGGAAAAAATAGTTACCAGTAAACCACACTACCACACATACACACGTAAAATTCTCCAAAACTCACACACACGCAGAAAAAATTTACTGTTAGAGAAATCCATAGCCACTCCAACACACAAACACAACGATAAAACCATATCAAATATCAATAAGTGGTAAAGCAAACTAAAGTAAAACTCACTCGAAAAAAAGAGAGGATGACCTCTATATAAACACATAACCAAATGAAAATCATTCAAATACAAACACGAGTTCAAGTCTCTTTGAGTAACCCATTAACAAGGCCTTGTGCCATATATGTACTCTGACTAAAGCAGCAAGTTGGAAACAGACAGGCATATATGAACAAAATATATAAATAGATTCTAAAAAATACAAATCTCTTCGTGGACGAACCTATTTAAGAAATAACATATATATATATATATATATATATATAATTTAAGAGGAATGTCTAAAATCACACCAGCTGAAGTAATTAACATATGTATTAGAAATAAATAAAGAATATATATCGGGATAGTCACTTAATTTACGAGCTTGGATTATTTAGAAAATCCCATGTGCTATGGGAATCCTTGCATATGCTCGAATTGAAATGGGTTGACTTACAGGAACACCTGCTCCTGTTTCTTAATGTTTCAAGCACCTATTGTTTTGACCCTCTTTGCCCTCGCCTGAGAATTTCAATTTTATGCATTTTTATTTTTTGAATTTTTTTTTTTTTTTTCGTGTACATATGGACTGTAATTCCTCATTTGTTGTTCCGCAGTCATCTGACGAGACGGAGGGTATAATAATATTCTCCAGCGAAATAAATTTATAATGACATGTTAACCAGGTTTGAGTTTCCTTCTAATTGTACTATATACGCTCTGAATGTGAATTTTGTTATATACCTGTCAGGAATAAGTGATATAACAGTAGCCATAATTCGACCACTCACATAGATTTATATGATATTCCTCATATATTGTAGAGAAGAATACTCCACACCAACTGTCTTCGGACGCTGACTGGATAGGGTTGAGCACTCTGGTGAAGGAATTTTCGGCCGCCGCTAGCATAATGCAAAGCTCTTCGAAAGAATTGAGCACTCTGGTAGCTGATAGGGTATAAAAATGAATACAAACGGACACTGCCGCTGCTGCTGCTGCTGCTGCTGCTGCATAAATACCTTAAACATTCCCTTAGCCAACGTGGTACACTTGTTGCCCGACCGGTCTGAGATTTAGTCTAACATGAAGTTGAATGGGTTTCGATCCCGGCTTCGAGCATCCTACATGTCTAGCCACACTGAAGAGTTCTGATAGAACGAAACAGTCTGTCTGTGGATGACAATATATATAAATATATAGGCAGGAAATCATTATCTAAACAGGTTTGGTAAAATACTACGGATTGTTTCTTTCTTAATATATATATATATATATATATATATGTGTGTGTGTGTGTGTGTGTGTGTGTGTGTTTATACGATTTGTAAGCGAAGAGTTTGAAGGTAACACTTTTAAACGAGACAATTTTTCCTTGTTTGCACACAAGTAAATTGCACAAACTATTCAACACTGATAGTTTTCTTTGCACACAGTTGAAATGCTTTCAGTTATTGCTATATATTGCTTGCCCGCAGTTAAATGGTTTCAAGTGTTGTAAACGATTAAACAGTTCTATTTGACCAATAGAGAGGTCTCTAACAGTTATTGGCAATCCGAGTCTGAGAAAATCTGTAATTAATGGCAAAGAAGTGGTAGTCCACAAAGCTCCATGGTCGGAGACTTTCCATCAAACGCTTTGGTATCATATCCAGAACACTTGTACGAGTCTTACCCCTTTGTAGAGATGCTGTCAGCGTATTTTACAGTCCCAGCCGACTCGACTGAAGCCTAGAGAGAGTACCAGCTTTTTCAAACAATCTCATGGCAGTTTGAGAGACTTGATGTAATAAGTTCATGTGTGTGTGTTACGATCGTGTAGACACGGGGCTTGGTCTTATGAGCACATAAGCGAGAAACTTATTGCTAGCGCCTTTAACTCAGTCTCCTCGATCCTATAAACCCATCTACGAGTTAAATCGTATCACTGGCCTTTGCTTAAAATAAGCTATGAACGTTGAAACAAAGAAACAAATCAAACCTATCCTAAAGTAGATTTACATTTATTCTATCACTTTGGACACATTTTTAAAAATAATAATTTGCATAATATATCTTTTTTTTTTTTTAAATTTTCATCATACAACGTGTGAAAGCACGTGCTATACCATATCCTCATCAGCCGCCATCCAGGGGTGATAACACAGTTTCGGTAGCTCAAGGCGGTACTGCCACCCCCGGCGCTACCAAGCAGCTTTTGCCACCGGACAGGGTATTAAGAGAATCATATATATATATATATATATATATATATATATATATATGCCAGATCCATTAAATGCAGAGACTACATTGGACGTTTATCTTCATTTTCTGAGTGCAGTTTGTGATTTAAAAAGAAAAAAAAACGCGTTTACTTTCGGCGGTTGATGTTATTACGCGTTTACAGTAACCGTTTCTTACGTAATCACACGGGAAAGGTGATTCCTCGTGTATTACCTTCATGCTGAAAACTTTCTCGCTTTCGACCAAATCCAACTTGATGCATATCGCGCCGTGTTCTGAAGACGATTCGAGGCAACTTTCAAACTGCGGCCAGTGATTCCTATTTTTGAAAGAAACGAAATGACCGAGTGTCCTATAAAACCACGACAACCAACCTCAATAGGAATCACATGGCATATCCAACCCTTTTCCACGCAGTCGGCACGCAGTGACTCGTAGCGGTTTTTCTTCCGCTCGTGTGCTTCCTCCCGGTTTTCTTCCCAAGGGACAGTCAATTCTATGAGGAGGACACCCTTCTTTGAATCGGACCATGCTACAATGTCCGGCCGCTTTTCCGTTTGAATAATGTGAACTGGAAATTGTAGAGATGTCTTGAGATCTGCTGAAACTTTCCAGTCACTAGCTCCGTTCAGTAGCTTCATGTTAGAATTTTTTTGTTTCCTCACAGGACATTCACCTTCCTTGAGAAACTGAATTATGGGTTCCTTGGCTGTTATTGATTGCTGATTTGCTGTCTCACATTGTGTTCTTAACAATTCTATTATCACTTCTAATACCTTGTTATGTCGCCATGTGTACATTTGAAGTGAGTGTGGACATGCAGATAAGACGTGGCGCAAGGTACCCCGATCACTTTTACACGACAAGCACAAGTCCGAATTGGTATATCCCCATAATTTTAGGTTGGTCACATTTGGTAAGAGATCATAAGTAGAGCGAAGAAGGAATGATATCGCCAGTGGTTCCATTGCAATTAAGGATTTCCACGATAATTTAATAGGTTCGATATCATTCCATTTTGTCCAAGCACATTGTTTGGCCTGAGTAACAGCACTGGCTTTTCTTTGCTCTTCCTCAAATATCCTGACTTCTTCGCTCACCATGTCTCTTTTTCCTTTTGGGTCCATTTTGAAGAATACCTTTTTGCTCGTGCTACCCAACCCAGCTCGATTGGTTTGAGTGACGCCTATGATGTCTTTGATTCGTAGGCTGCATTCCGCCTCCTGGGCGGTTTTAACGGCCGACCACTTCGTACCTGATTTTATTTCTGGATACGCCTTCCGAATGATCTCGTCGGCTGAGTCCTTCATCATCATGTGAAGGCGTACTTTCCCAATTTTGAATTCTTCTACCAGTGAAGATATTGGGAGCTGTAGGTTTCCAGAATTGGTATATAAACCCACTTTCGAAAAACAAGGAGGAACTCCGAGCCACTTACGCAGGTATTTGTTGCTGTACTGTTGGATCCGTTCAACACGAGATATCGCAATCTCGTACATCTGTAAGGGCCACAAAAGACGGGGTAGCAGACCATGTTGGTAACACCAAGCCTTCATCCTTCCGGGTAAACAAGTTTTATCAATTGATCTTAGTCCCTTCAAAGCTATTTTCTGGACCTCTGTACCCCTATGACGATCAGTCAGTGGGATTGAATAAAGACGTCCGAGACTCTTTACCGGCTCCTCTCTGACTGTTGGGATCTTATCACCCCCAATTTTGAAATGGATCTCCCTGACAGATCCTCCGACTAACGATAGGCTTCGACTTTTCTTTGGCTTAGCCTTCATTCTCGCCCATGTGAAAAGGTCATAATACCTTTGTAGTAAACATTCGGCAGAGATTTGGGATGGGACGAGAGTGGTGATGTCCTCCATAAAAGCTCTGGAAGGAGGAAGAGTCAGATGATCATTTTTCATTACTCCTTCCGACGTATTTGCTGCACCTCGTAAAATGAGTTCCATGGCTAGAACGAAAAGAAGTGGGGAAATCACACAGCCCATCATGATGCCAATCTCAAGTGCCTGCCACTTGGTGGTATAGTTTTTAACGGTAAATTTCATGAAAGCTGAATTGAAGTATTTCATTATGATTTCCTCAACCTTGCTAGGGAAGTTGAAAAATTCGAGGGCCGTTCGGATTAAGTGGTGTGGAACTGAACCGTACGCATTAGCAAGATCAAGCCAGATCACATGTAGTTCTGTTTTGTCCCTTCTAGCTGAGAGTATTGAGTTCCATATCATTTGTGAATGTTCCAGACATCCGGGGAAGCCAGGTATCGCAGCCTTCTGGACAGATGTATTTATATAATGATTGCTCATCAGAAAGGTTGTCATACGACGAGCAAGAACTCCAAAAAATATTTTCCCTTCTACATTTAGGAGGGATATAGGGCGAAAATTTGTGATACCTTTTGACTGCATTTCCTTTGGTATCCAAATACCATCAGCCAGACACCATTCCTGTGGTACAATAGCTTTCTTCCAAGCCTGCTGAAGGAGGATAGTGAGTTTCCTAAGGACACGTGGGCAGTTTTTATATAACTTGTACGATATCCCATTCAAGCCTGGGGCACTACCTGCGCGGGCCTTATGGACGAAATCTCGAACTTCTTTTGGTTTTATCCCGCTATCATCAAACATTACCGTTGGATCTTGGGGTTTTGGTAAATCTCTTAGATGAGGTATTGGGATACCGTTTAAATCATCTGAGTATGTCATCTTCAAATGATTCTCGAGTTCCTCCTTCGGCACATCAAGCTTGCCACTCTTTGATTCCACGAAAAGCTTTTTTGCGAACGCGTAAGGATTTGAGTAGAATGCTCTCCGAGCCTGACGCTTTTTCTTTCGATGTTTTCTCTGATTTTCAGCTCTGGAGATCACCAAAATCCTTTTTTTAATATCATTTAGGATATTCTGAAGTTCCGGCCTCTCATGAATCGGGGCTTCTTTTAATCGGCGCTTCAGCATTCTCTGTTCCGATCTTAGCTTTCCTTTCTGTATCTGTCGTCTATTTGGTCGTTTTCCTTCGGTTTTATCCTTTTTATTCGTTACTGCACCAAACCATTCCAGACAAACGTCATATATAACTCTGCAGAAAGATGACAATTGATGATCAATGGGGCCCTTAAGATGGGTGTTGAGCAAAAAAGAAAGCTCCTGGTCTAAGTTTGTCCAAGTAGCTGTCTGATTACCCTTGGGCCACTGAATTCTTGGCTTGTGAGGAATGTCTCCAGGACGCTGTCGCTTAACAATGGGCCCTTGAACACTGTGGGGGTATTCCTGATTCATAAGCCCATCAATCGATTTACATTCTCCTGCAGGAGAATTACGTTGTTTGCACCAGCGTGCCTTGTGGATTCGTAACCCTCGCAAGCTGTTAAATTCTCTGCCGCAATCACACGTTGTAGCCGGGTCCATTTCCAGTTCGTTACCGTTAGAGCAAGTATGGTGGGTGATATATTCTCCCTCCCCGCTACAGACACCCTGAGGGCATTTTCCTTTAATTGTCTTATTCATATTTGTTGTAATCCTGTCTTTCCAGGACGTCACTCCAACTTTCTGGAGAGTCACCTTGTCTTTCCAAAGAGTCATCTTGCTTTCCAGAGAGTCTTGGTATTCAAATTTTCATCATACAACGTGTGAAAGCACGTGCTATACCATATCCTCATCAGCCGCCATCCAGGGGTGATAACACAGTTTCGGTAGCTCAAGGCGGTACTGCCACCCCCGGCGCTACCAAGCAGCTTTTGCCACCGGACAGGGTATTAAGAGAATCATATATATATATATATATATATATATATATATATGCCAGATCCATTAAATGCAGAGACTACATTGGACGTTTATCTTCATTTTCTGAGTGCAGTTTGTGATTTAAAAAGAAAAAAAAACGCGTTTACTTTCGGCGGTTGATGTTATTACGCGTTTACAGTAACCGTTTCTTACGTAATCACACGGGAAAGGTGATTCCTCGTGTATTACCTTCATGCTGAAAACTTTCTCGCTTTCGACCAAATCCAACTTGATGCATATCGCGCCGTGTTCTGAAGACGATTCGAGGCAACTTTCAAACTGCGGCCAGTGATTCCTATTTTTGAAAGAAACGAAATGACCGAGTGTCCTATAAAACCACGACAACCAACCTCAATAGGAATCACATGGCATATCCAACCCTTTTCCACGCAGTCGGCACGCAGTGACTCGTAGCGGTTTTTCTTCCGCTCGTGTGCTTCCTCCCGGTTTTCTTCCCAAGGGACAGTCAATTCTATGAGGAGGACACCCTTCTTTGAATCGGACCATGCTACAATGTCCGGCCGCTTTTCCGTTTGAATAATGTGAACTGGAAATTGTAGAGATGTCTTGAGATCTGCTGAAACTTTCCAGTCACTAGCTCCGTTCAGTAGCTTCATGTTAGAATTTTTTTGTTTCCTCACAGGACATTCACCTTCCTTGAGAAACTGAATTATGGGTTCCTTGGCTGTTATTGATTGCTGATTTGCTGTCTCACATTGTGTTCTTAACAATTCTATTATCACTTCTAATACCTTGTTATGTCGCCATGTGTACATTTGAAGTGAGTGTGGACATGCAGATAAGACGTGGCGCAAGGTACCCCGATCACTTTTACACGACAAGCACAAGTCCGAATTGGTATATCCCCATAATTTTAGGTTGGTCACATTTGGTAAGAGACCATAAGTAGAGCGAAGAAGGAATGATATCGCCAGTGGTTCCATTGCAATTAAGGATTTCCACGATAATTTAATTGGTTCGATATCATTCCATTTTGTCCAAGCACATTGTTTGGCCTGAGTAACAGCACTGGCTTTTCTTTGCTCTTCCTCAAACATCCTGACTTCTTCTCTCACCATGTCTCTTTTTCCTTTTGGGTCCATTTTGAAGAATACCTTTTTGCTCGTGCTACCCAACCCAGCTCGATTGGTTTGAGTGACGCCTATGATGTCTTTGATTCGTAGGCTGCATTCCGCCTCCTGGGCGGTTTTAACGGCCGACCACTTCGTACCTGATTTTATTTCTGGATACGCCTTCCGAATGATCTCGTCGGCTGAGTCCTTCATCATCATGTGAAGGCGTACTTTCCCAATTTTGAATTCTTCTACCAGTGAAGATATTGGGAGCTGTAGGTTTCCAGAATTGGTATATAAACCCACTTTCGAAAAACAAGGAGGAACTCCGAGCCACTTACGCAGGTATTTGTTGCTGTACTGTTGGATCCGTTCAACACGAGATATATTTGTGTATTATATCAATAGACTCTTTAGAAATAAATAAAGTCGGTAACCTTAGTTGAGGGTCACCTGAAGGTTCCCTTTTTCAATAGCTACGACACCGAAGTGTAGAGGAGGTAGCTACTCAATTCTCTGGATTTCTCCGCTTTACCCTTAATCCTTATAGAGCTGAGGGTTAAGCAAGGCGAAATTAAGTACCATTTTTTGAGTCTTTGGTATTACTCGACCATGAGCGTACACTCTACTCATTAGGCCAATGGCCAGGTTATTTAACGGAATTATCCAATTTGCGTACTTAATGTAAAGTTTATAATATATGTAAACTTTTATCAATAAGCTTATGCAGATCAAAATATCATTGAAAAACTTGAAGTATATTCTATTATACATTTATTTCACCCATTTGTCGGAATCTTCGGATGGGATTTGAAAAATTATCATCTTTTAACCATTAATTTCTGTGAATATTTCATCTTACATAAAAATTCATGAGTCTTAATTTAAATATTTATAAAAAATAAAATTTGTTATATATCTTTGTAAAGAAAATACTCCAATGCGCAATAAAATTCTACGATTTATAATGAGTGATTTCATTTTATCTTCATTATATATATTAAGATAAAACAGTAAATAAACCATGCAGTATAAAAATGTACAAAAATGAAAACAAAAAAACACCAAGTCTACAGTGGATGATTTTATTTATTGAATAATTCACCAACATCAAACGTTTCAATTTTTAAACTTTCATCAGAGCATATAAGTTTTTAAATGAACCAAAAAGGTTTTATTTCATTTTTTATGTAATTAGCATTTGAAAATTTAAAAGAAAATGATAAATCCTTACCCCAGGTTTCTTTTTTAAATGCATTACAACCTTCGTAAGTTATTTAATACCAAAGTAGTCCTTCTAGAAGAATAGTTGTAGTACTATTTAATCCTTCGGTGGGATGATAAGGATGTTTATACTTTTCCTAAGCGTATTTGTTCGAAAGTGAAAGCGCCACTGGAGTTTGAACTCCCTACGATTCTGATGTCCAGTGTTTTAAACTTTACACAACAAGGACACCCCCAAATCCATATCCCATCAGTCTATCTATCGCTCTATATGTAAATATCTGTATCGTTTTGTTCATAACTATCCAAAAGATTTTTAATTTTAACAAATAGTGTAGTTAGAAATAGGTAAATGAAGAAACACATCTTGCAAGGTATTGATCGCTCAATAAAAAAGAACATTGCTCTTTGAAGTGGTATTAACTGAGTAAAAATCCGTAATAAGCCAGAGTAAAAAGAGCAAAAACTAACTAAATTTATATTCATAGATTTTATTTATTGATTTGTTCATTCATTTTCATTTTATTCCATTTTTCTTCGTGTCTTTTGCGTATATATCTGTTTAAAAAATCTGTACCTTAATTTTTTTTCAAAAGAGACAAAAACTTTCTAAATTTAGTTTCGTAGATTTTTTTCGAGTTTTTTGTGTATATATGTGTAAAAAGTATTTTGTGTGCATATATTTGTAGTTGTCTGCATATATATATATATATATATATATATATATATATATATATTTGTGCGTGTATAAATGTGTGTGTGTGTGTGTGTGTGTGTGTGCGTACGTGTGTGGGGGGGAGTAGAATTGTGTACATTTATTTTGTGTGCAAATATTTGTAAAAAAAAAGGCTTTGGCTTAGTATGGAAGTAAATTTTACTCTTTAAAGACCAAGAAATTTGATAATTAGTAACCTACTACGTGTGAACTATGAAAATTTTAATTTGCCGAGATTTTTAAGTCTTTATAGTTAGTATGTAAAGGAAAGGGTGTTAATCGGACTTCTAAGTTAAAATTCTTAGAATTTAAACTTTGTAAATGTATGGCAGCTTTATTATTCTCTTACATGAGTCCACTCTTTGAAGAAAGGGGATAAAGTCGCCCTAAATTCTGAAGGTATTTAGGAAAAAAAATCCAATAGAATAAAAAATACTTCCGATGAAACACAAAATGTAGAGACACTTACCCAGAATAATTTCGTCTATTCGTAATGATAGAATAATTTAATACCACATGTAACAAATGGAATATGTAAAATGTAAACTTCAGGAAAACTAGGGGGTTTAGCGTTTCTTTTTATTTAATGTTTTTGGTTTTTTCACACTCCTCGTTAACAACCCAGGTATCATATCGCAGCTTGTCACACGATAAATATCCAACAAAGGAGAGAATTTTATGGGCTACACATCCACATAACAATTGAAATCTTGGAATGCAGCATGGTGGATGTGAAATAAAGTGGATAAATCCAAAGTTGGTTTAACGGTGAGCTTCATCAGATGTAGAGGAATGAACTTCTGCCCATTCTTAAGGATGATGTCAACTGACGGGAAAATAAAAATTGTCAACGAAAGACAACAATGACTCGAATCCAAACCGTACATTCCCACCGCATCGTCCCTCAGGTAATTAAGAAGAGGAGCATTCTACTACGGCTATAACTCTGCTACCAGTGTTCGAAAAATCAGCAAGAGAGCCCAAACTAAACTCATTTAAATGCAAAAGCATAGTGACATTTAAAATTTGGACTTTAAAGACAATCCCAGGAACCTGATCTTAAAAAATTCGTCGCTGAGCACAATATTGGCACCATTTACGCGGAAGACCATAGATATTATTATAGTGAACAATACATGAAATGCCATGATAATGCTAATGACTGGGTTTTTGCATCGATATCTGCATGGAAGAAGTCCTTCAAAGCCACAACAGGATGTTTAGCAATGTTTCTCACTCGCCATGCCTTAAAATCACAAACAAGTCTTCATAGAGACCAATCGGGAATTTTGTGTGCAGTATTTAATGTCAACCTCTGTTCAACAATCGTCTCTTAAGTTTGGCTCCCGCAACCTTCCATATATAAATGGCGTATATTCAACAGATTTTTCTTTTGAAGACAGTGTTTTATGCTTGAACAGTAACTAAAAAAAAAGGAGTGAAGACTATGGACCTACCCTTCCCTAAATAATACTAAAGCACAGCTAAATTATGTTTTCATAAACAAGAAGTGGATAAATAGCTTTCTAAATTGTGAGTTACACTCCTCTTTTGAAGAAGAACCTTACGATTAGAGAAAAGTCACGACAAATATATGCTTGAGCAATTCAGAAATAAGAATCAAACCGTGAAAACTACACTTTACGACGTGTCCTAAACAAAGCAACAAAGATATTAGGAATAGATATACCTTATCTGTAAGAAAAATTTAAGCTCTTCAGGAGATATCAGAAAGACATACTCAAAATGACGAATAGGAAAATTCATCACTGCCCACATGGAAGCAACAGCAGAGTGCATACTAAGCAAACGATGGACCAAATTACATTGGAGTCGGAAGTATTTAGGAAAGAAACGAGATAACATTTAAAAAAACTTACTCAATAAAATAAGCCCAACAAATACAACTTAGGAAAGCCTCAAAATAACTAACAACCAAATACCAAACAGAGCAATTAAGGTACATTCAAGGTTAAACTGCTGAAACTGGAAAATCAGTAGAAGGCAGGCAATTACGAATAGCGTTAAAGACAGTAAATTAAGGGAATGGAAGGAACATCAATTCAAGCGAAAAACCAAAAGCTGCCAACCAAGAAGAAAGAGTTCTGAACTGGAAAGAATATTTCAAGAATCTGCTCAGAAACCCTCCGGAAATCATTGAAAAATCTATCGAAAAAAATCCTTAACAGGCAATTAAACTTCAAACTAGGGCAGTTTACGGAGGAAAAACTTGAAGCAATATTGAAAAGAATAAAAATAGAAAAAAACTGCCGTCCTCGTCGAAATTCTGAAGTTCGGAAGAGAAGAAAATTTTACATATTTCTTCGGCTATGCTGTATAAAATAGAGAAATAGATCCCAGAAAGGCGACTCAGAATCACTAAAAACTCCTGAAGCATAACTCTTTCTTTTATAACAGCTGAGTTTAATAATTTCCTGCAACTAAATTGTGTCAGTTTTCGATAGAATCGGTCCATAACCGCACAGATTCTTATAATCATCGAAGAAGTACAAGAAAAGAATATCGGAACAACACTACTATTCTTAGATTTCAACAAGGTATTCGATTCCATACTCAGAGGAAAGTTGTAACCAATACTAGGAGTATACGATCTTCCCGAATAAACTTTACAGCTATAGTGAATAGTGATGCTTTACAATAAAACGAAAGCAATTATTCGCTTGCCTGGTGGAAACGTAGACTTTTTCGACATGGATGCTTGAGTCTGGCAAGAATATACACTCGCAATGTTTACTCCCCGTTTAGATCATGTCCTCCAAACGTCCATACATTTTCTAATAAATGAAAGTATCCCTCAAAATCTATGACAGATGCAAACTACGTAGACGTTCACGAGCTTCTCAATAATACACTAACTCACGCAGAATCCCTACTGCATAGCCCAGGGTATGCAGCAGAAAACATTAGCCTCCTCGTAAACGCAAATATAACAACACATGCTTTAAATAAAAAGGAGACATCTCCACTCTCAGAGGCGAGTCTCTAAACTTAGTGGATCACGTTACATACCTAAGCAGCAATATCTCATCTATCGACAATGATGATAACATACGCCTATTGAGGGTGTCTATTGATCAATTGGAAATCATATTTACCCAACCCCTCCGCTCAGGCAGGATATGACACAACAGGTTTGAAGTCAAAGTTTTCCTTTTCCTAGACTAGTTGCCTTACCAAGGCTGAAGAACCCATTCTGTCCTACTGGAGGGAGAATAATTGGATTCATACCTTTCACAAGGGTATTAGTGCTATGTAAAATGCAATCAGTCTCGTCCAGGATTTGAACTCGTGTCGCCGTGTTCATTTTCTACGACGATAACCATTACACCACAGGCACCTCATTGATGAATTGGAAATCTGTTCTATCCGATAACATGTATTTCAAACTGTAGTTGTATTCATACTACTATATGGATGCACCACATGGACACTAACAAAATGCATATTGAAAAAGCTTGATAAGGACTGCACAATGCATATAGAAAAGGCTTGATAAGGACTGTACAAGAATGTTGCTGGCTGACTTCAACATATCCTGGAAGCAACACCGAACAAAACGAATTCTTACCTCTTATCTCACAAGCCATTCAAGGAAGACAAACAAGATATCTGGGGCATGGTTGGAGAAACAAGGACGGACTCATGAGCAATTTTCTTAAATGGACCCCTTCAGATAAATATGGCAGCTTTGGCTGACCTGCAAAGACTTATTCCCATCAGATCAGCATTGATACAAGATGCCGCCAAGAAGACTTGCTATAAGCAATGGATTATAGGGATGGTTGGTGAATTAGAGTCAGTGAACTCCCTGCTACAAGTGCGATTTCATGACATATATATATTGGTTCTGCTTTTTTGGTATGCATATATGTTCACACGTTTATATATATATATATATATATATATATATATATATATATATATGTATGTGTGTGTGTGTGTGTGTGTGTGTGTGTGTGTGTGTGTATTAAATAACTTATTGAATAATAGTACTTACGGTAAGGGAAAAAAACACAAGTAATTCGAAGATAAAAATATACAACGAATCACTGTCTAGGGGGGAAAATATTTATATTGGAAAAAAAAAGAAAAGGCCAACTTTGTCACACACATTGAAAAAAATCAACAGATACGCAATCGATTGGACAAAAGAAAAAAACACAGTAAATTGCTGCTAAGCTAAAGTTCAAAAAGTGCTCAATACTAAGTAGAGCAAAATAGTGACAAAAATTATTTTGTGAGTCAAGAACTAACCTACTACAGTTTCGCCTAATCGGCTCATCAGGGATTATGTACCCTGATGAGCCGCTTAGGCGAAACTGTACTAGGTTAGTTCCTGACTCACGAAATGATTTTTGTCACTATATATATTCTGAGTTCAAGCAAGTGTAAGCTCAATTAAGCCCATGCGTGCATTCTTTTAATGCATGTTAATATTATTAATAGAACATTTTAATAAGGTCATTCGGTAAAATACCACAGAAACCCCTGATAATTATTCACTTATGCTTCTATGAAAATGTGTTGTGTGATTTAGTATGTGCTTATTCCAATGAATTTGTATTACATGTTCAGAAAAAAACAAAATCAAACTATTGAATTAATACTACACTCAATATCAACCCACAAATATAGTTGTAAATGGAACGTTAGAAATACAAACATACGAACAATATATTCTCAAAAGATTTTTAAAAATCTAACACATATGACAAGGTATTAAAGTCATTTTTTTTTTGTGTTTGTCAAAACAAAACCATATTGTTTTCTCCCCAAAGGCTGTTAATAAATAGGTACTAAAAAAAAATTTTCTAAAATTTACACACACACACACACACACACACACACACACACACACATATATATATATATAGTAATGCTTATTTATTCTATGATAATTTTTTTACATTTTACTTTCAAGTAATTTTCTTTCAAATGTCTGCTGTAATATCACTGTGATATATTCAATAAAGAATCATAATTCTCATATCAATGATACAATTTATCCACGGCAAATAGATTGAATTTTCAAACATATCCGAACCAAGTAGTTTTATATGATTTTTTTGTGCTGGAAAAAAGGTTATTATTTCGTTGCTCTTTTAAAAAGAAATATTTTTCTGAATTTTTTTATGTTGTGTTTTAAAGGAGAATTTTCCTTTTGATAGAGATTAACAATGCAGACGACTTGTTCATGGATGCGTAATTATTTTTCAATTTATATTCAGATTTGTATGTAATTGTACGCGCATGCGTAAGGCAGCCTTGTTCATTGTTAGTTTATGTATTATTTTACTCCTGAAATGTAGATTATAGTTTCTTTTTTTCCTTCTTTTTTATTTAAAATTCAGAATTTCATAGTTTTCATTCTTTTTACTTTTTCTTCTCTCTGTCTCTTTATTGATACAATTTTTTTTCTTTATCTTTCTCCCTCTTCTACTTTGTCTTATTTTATCTATCTATCGATCTATCTCTGTAACAAAATAACTAAATGTCTTAGCAGATACACCAATCTGCGTAGCTTATTGATAAAAGAAAGCATTTATTTTCGCCAATAAATATGTCTTTTTTTCCACATAGTTTCCTTCCTTGTCAGAGGATATAATTTAGTTAATATTGATCAAATAGATCCTATATATATGGTGCAATGGGTAAGTTGTCGCTATTTTTAATCAATTATTTTTTGTACTTGTGCTTTGTAATATTTCAGGTTTTATCTACCGTGCAGAAAACTAGCGTTAGTTGAGCAGCGTCTATAAGGAAATCAACCCCATTGAATCAATTCACTTCTCCAGAAATTTGACCGGCATACTGTTCTGTTGGCAGTCACACCAGAAGCTAAATTACAAATATTTCAGAGTATTTTGTTGTCAATCTATGGAGAGTGCAGAAGATTCGAAAATTGTTCGACGGTGATTTTGAAGCTACGGCAGCTCAGAAGCATCACTTTGGTCGTTCTACTAAAGGGAATAACTTCCAAATTTCTGAGTGAGATCCAGGCTATGATATACCACGATCATCGCAAGCCAATCAGGATCATAGTAACAGAAATGGGAGTGTCTTAGCTTCTTAACAGGCAAGGAATACATGAAGACATTCCATAGTTCTCATACAAGATCAGAAATTTGACAATTTTTATCACAGGTCATGGGGAACAAAAGAAAAGACCCAAGTTACCAAGCTTTTCAACAAACCCAACCATCCATTCCAATCGAACAAGCTTTTGATTTTCTCAGATTAAAAAAAAATCTGCCAAGATCAGATGAGGAATTCACAAAGCAATAGTTGCCTTGCTCTGTCCCTACTAGAAATACCGATATGGATGAAAACTAAATAACTCGTTGAGGTGGTCACAAGCAATAGTGACATTATGCATCAATGCATCTTCCCACCTGGTCTCAGACTCCACATGGAGGCTCACTTCAAGAGCGTGGAAAATTTAGTGGTGCTAGAGCGTGACTGCTGGAAGAACCTACGTCTGGCAACAGGACTCTGTACTATACCACACAAGCAAAAGAACCCAGTTTCTGAAACCCTATCACACCTAATATCTGACCACCTTATTCTCCAGATTGCAATCTTCTTGTTTATTATGCATATGACGTGGTAGAGCAAAACACCAACAAAACTACGTGCACCATGAAAGATGAACTAAAGTTAAGGAGAACAGCAGAATTTACCAATTTAAACCAGGATAACTTTGAAAATGCTTGCAGGAGATTCCGAAGACATCTGGAGCCACGGCTCCAGATGTCTTCGGAATAGTGATTTTTAGGTATAAATGAAATCTATAATATTTCGAGATATTTTCATGTAATTTTGGTAAACATATCGGATAATATCAGTATTATTTTCACCTTTGCATAATTTAGTCGACAGTTTAATCATCGGACCGTATATATATATATATATATATATATATATATATATATTCCAATTAGCAAATAGTTTTTTATCAATATGAATTTGAATCTGTCCACAAATGGACACCAAAACACTATGAAATCTTCGTATTCACGTTTCCCCCGTGAATTCCATGCAGTACTGCATACTTTTTTCAAATTTATAGAAAAGTTAATTGCGGCATGCTCCTGATTTCTTCACAGACTTTGACAAACTGGCGGGAATTTACTGCACAGTACACAAAACCCCGAAAGAAATCAAGGCCATGCGGTAAGTCAATCATTTAAACTGGTGACAATTTATCCATATCCACCAGGTTATATATATATATATATGTATATAAATATTACTTTCTTATATATATATATATATATATATATATATATATATAAGAAAGTAAAATGTAAATAAGAAAAATTGAATTAAATGTGCTCGATAGTACTATAACAGAGAAGATGTAAAAAATAAAATATAAAAATTAGGTATTCTTATGATTCCTTTTAAAAGATTCTCGAATGAATATATATATAGAGAGAGAGACTGAGACAGAGACAGGCAAAGAGACAGACATATGGACAGGGATAGAAAGGGGTAGATAGATACATAGGGTTCTACGTACATTGATATACATGCCGTAATTACAAAAACTATTCCTTTTACACGACAAATATTCATTTTACACAAGAAATATTTATTCTTCCTCTTTTAAATTATCAGACTTGATTTAGTGAATATAAATGATATAGATCGAATATTATACTGCAAACGTAACCTATCAAAATTTAGTTGATATGTGTCAGTTTCCCTAGGAATTTATAAATCTATTTAACAGTTTAACCCTCCAGACATGCAGGACACTGCTGGAGAAGCAGGGACGAGCTCATAAGTGATGTACTCCTATGGACCCCCACATATAGCCGGGGAAAAGCAGGACGACCAGTACGAACATACATTCAGCAGCTATGTGATACGAGATGTAGCCCTGAAAACCTGCCTAGAGGCGATGAACGATAGGGAAAAGTGGCGAGAGAGGGTCAGGGATATCCATGCTAGTGGCACGACATGATGATAATAATAAAGATTAAAATTCTTGCACCCACCTTCTTGAAAAAATACTGGCTTAGATGCATTTTTTCCTGGTCAAAATATCTGTTTTATTGTCTTGACCAAAATGACCCTTCTATAAAGATATAACATAAATGTAACCAGCATCCTTGAGGAGCAAAGCTCTGGATTAACATGACGTCAGTGATAGCGCTGCGCTTTTGTAGCAAGTTAGATTTTTAAAGAGGAATTTCTATCCAATATCTACTAGCTTTGAATTCAATGTTTTACTTTCTTCTTTACTGGTTTCCTTACCAAGACAAGAGATCCGAATCAACTCTATTACTTACACCTACGTTGGGGAAGAAGAGAGGGATTCATGTCTTTTCTTAGAGCATTAGTATGAAACAGCCACGTCCAGGTTTTGATCTTGACCCAGAAAATCAATTTCCTCAGACGATAATCCTTATATTACATGCCTCTGTCTTTCTACAGAGAGGAAATGATAAAATCTATAAATATAATTGCCGAAATACTATAAATGAAGAGTCAATCAAACAACAAAAAAGCTTTTTTTCGGCGAGAATTTCGATAGATTACATTTAAAACAAAGTTAAAAGGAAACAATATCATTCTTCATTTTTTATATTTTTTTCTTTTTATAAATGTAAAAACCAAATATCAGTCAAGAAGAAAATACCAACCTATTTTCTTCTTATCTATCGTAGACTGATAGTGTTATTTGCTCAGTTTCTTTGTTTTATTTTGTCAATCGTTTGGATATTACTTATTTAAAACCCTCATTACGTTCGAAAATATCGATGCTGTAAGCAAATTCGAACTCTAGTCGTGTCATTACATAAACTATTGGACTAATATTTTAGGTAAAGGTATGAAATTTCTTGTCGCCCAACTATGGGTTAAATAGTAGTACTAATGTTCTACATAGATGGACTTGGTTTTAAATAACTTGCGAATGTTGATATGACATGAAAAAAATCCAGGAGTATCGAGGTCGAAAGGGTAATAGTCACTGAAATAATCAGTCAAGAAATTAATCATCGAAAAATTCTTACCCCTAACTCGTATATCTAAAAATTTTAAGAAACCTTGAAACCAAAAAATATGGACCCATGAAAAGCCAAAGGCAAAAAGAAAATTGACAAAAATAAGAATTGTAAAAAATATTTGCTGAACATATTATTATCATTAAATCAGTCATACTTGTTTATTCAGCGTTCTTACATTAAAGGAAATTTCAGCCCTTTACAGTAAGCGAAAGAGTTTAAACAAGAATTGCCAATTTTAAAAATGTCTCTGAACAGATTAACCTTAATATGTTTTCCATATTTTTTTTTGCCAATCACATATCTAATATATTATTTATCGAATCAAACTAAAACTTTTCCTGGCAGTGCAATATTTCCTACATGTTCCCTTTTTAGACTTCGAATAAGACGTCCATACAAATATTGCATATTGTCCTTTAAAAGAGCTGTCAGTCAAGGATTTCTCGAGCAAGATGCACCTAAGTAAATATGTAGAAGCAGATCCGTGGGTAGACAGCCAGAAAGATGAACAGGATATGTGTACACGTTCTGATATATCCAGTCATCCACAGCAGTTATGTTCAGTCACTGCTTCAGTCTCGAATACTCAGTCGGGCAGTCAAAAAGGCATGGAGAGTGTTCAGAGAGGTGCAGTAGCCACCCGGCCGAGTGGCAGAAGAAGTACCAAGTGCCCCCTCTTGCTGTCCAGTTTAAGCTATAATCAGGAGTCCGTGCGTGGACACAGATTTTGGTCCATTTCTAGCTATCCCACATTGCACTAAGAGGGCCAATGAGCAGAATAGTCAAGCAGGGCTCGAGCCTCATCCCCTAATCCCCATTCTAATCGACCTTCAGGTCATTGACCTTATGTCAAGTTCTGTCTGGTGGGAGGCAGAGACAAATAAAGCCCCCCTTTCGGCCGGGAACCGGACGTGCTAAGTGGGGCCCTGAATTTAGAAGCACAACGTGGTTAATACGTTAAGGGTCAATAGAGCAATCTTCCGACTTTCTCCATCTCCTTGTCTCTCTCTTTGTCTCTCTCTCTCTCTCACACACACACACACAATCAACTTCTGACCCTTTCGAGAAATGAATATATGACAGTCATACTTTTGTAAAAGAAAATTATACTTCTTGTAAAAGAAGCTTCTTCCTTTTGGTTTCTTCCTTCCTCGTGTTGTGGTCCATTATTCTTCCTTGTGCTGGTACGCTTTATAACACAAATACACCTCCTCCGCTTCTTTTCTGTCCAATAATTGCCCTTTCCTCTTTTCCTCGCTCTCAAACGCATTTTTTCCTTCATCCTTCGTTTCCCTCACTTCTCCACTCTTCCATTTTAACGTCTCTTTTCTTCCCCTTTTTTTGATTCATATTCTCCTTTTTCCTCATTCCATCACCCTAACACGCTTCATTTTCTCTTCTATTCTGTTAATCTTTCTCCTTCTGCTTTTTCAAATTTGTTCTCTCTCTTAACCATCTTTTATCTGCTTCTGTCACTATTTTGTTTGTACTTAGTCATAACATATCATATATTCCTTTCTAATAGAAAAAAATTTGCTATCACTTGCGATTCATACTATCCGTATGTAATATTAATGATTCATATTCGATTAGATATTAAATTAGTTTTAGCTCTACGATTCTTTTACTTAGGCTGCGATTAATAAACTAAAAAGAGCTTTCTAAGAACCGTTCACTTATATTTTAGTACATAAGGTTTTAACAAGCAGCGTTAAAGTCGAGATAATTTAAAAGGCTTTAAACGACAAAATCCAATATGAAAAAATTGACGCTGAAACCAAATTTTTAGAGGGCTTTAATGTGTAATTTTAAACGGTAAGTTCCACGGCTTTCTAGTTAGGACATTGAATCAAAAAGATCATAAAGACAACAAAGTTTTACAAAGGAATTTTATAGAAAAGAAACAAGATGTAGTATAAATAATTATTACACAATTATATTATACCAATTCAATAATAATTAATGGTTTGCGCAGAGTTGTATGTTACCCAAAATTCTTATCTTAAACCAATAATTTGAAACATTGTTTTAAATAACTAATAATAAAAGTCCTTAGTAAATAGATATAGCTTCATATAACTATTCTTAATATACATGATTTGCACACAGTGAAGGGGTATCCAGTATTTCAGTTTTATACGAATAATTTTTACACAGACCAATGACAATCATTGATGGTTTAGTTTGTTGATTGGGTTTTATAGCATATCAACCTTTGTAGGTTATTTAACCCCAAATCCATTTTATACAAATAATCAGTTCAATTTCAAATAATTCAGTTTTGCATAAGTACACAGTTTAATTGTCAAAAACATTTCTATTTCAAGCAATTCAGTTTAGTCAGTCACTTCTATTTCAAACGATTCAGTTTAGTATCAGTAGAGCTTTTGTCCACACACAGTTAAATATCAAACAATTCTATTTTTAAAAAATCGGTTTAGTGTAGGTACAGTTTCTGTGTCAAAAACAGTTCTATTTCATATACTTCAGTTTAGCATAAGTACGCAATTTAAATGTAAAACAGTTCTATTTCAAGCAATTCAGTTTAGCAGGAGTACGCAGTTTAATTCTATTTGACCCATAGATAGGAACCTATTAGGTGTTACCACTCCGGACAAAGAGGACCTGAAATGGCAATGAAGGGGTATTCCCGATTACCCAAAGCTCCATCAAGAATCCTCTGGTGGACATGAATAAGATGTTTCTTCCTCCTCTTCAAATCATGCTTAGTTTGATGAAGAATTTCGTGAAAGCGTTGCATAAAAATGGTGCTGCCTTCCAACACTTGTCTACCGTGTTCCCAGGTCTTAGTGATGCTAAGCTCAAAGAGGACATCTTTGTCGGACCTCAGATCCGAGAAGTGCTGAAGGATACTGATTTTGAGGAGCTTCTTAACTTAAAGGAACTGAGAGCATGGAAGCATTCAAGTCAGTCTGTAGTGGCTTCCTTGGTAACACGCATAAACCAGATTATCAAGCGTGTATTGAGAAGTTGCTAAAGTCTTACGAGGATATGGGGTGCCGAATGTCACTCAAGATTCATTTTCTCCATTCCCACCGCAACTTCTTCTCGCCAAACCATAGAGCAGTGAGTGATGAGCATGGAGAAAGATTCCACCAAGACATTACGAAGATGGAGAGCAATTATCAAGGCAAATGGAACCCCGGCATGATGGGAGACTTCTGCTGGATACTCTTGCGTGACATCCCTGAGGCAAAATACACCATATCTTCTAAAAAAACACACTTTTGACTGTCTGTGGTTCTATGAATTGTGTCATTGTGTCATCCAAGTATATTGATTCAATCAGTGTTGTTTATCTATCCTATTTTATCTGTTATAAGCCGCTGCAACTCTTGAAGTATGCACATATGTTCTCTTTTTATACTAAAATGAGACTATTTGAAAGCCAGAAAACTAGAGGTGATAGAGAAAAACTATTTATAAATTTGAATTCAGCACACCCGAATTAACAAAAAACACCTATCCTCATTCTTGCCTTAGACCAAAAATTTTTTTATTTTTGTATACCAGTGTAATATGAAATATGGTTTTAAATAACTAATAATAATAGTCCTTAGTAAATAGATATCATCATCATGTCGTGCCGCCAGCACGGATATCCCTGACCCTCTCTCGCCACTTCTCCCTATCACTCATCGCCTCTGGCAGGTCTTCATGGTTACATCCTGTGTCCTCACATAGTTGCTGTATGTAAGTTCGAGCTGGTCGTCCTGCTTTTGCACGGTCATATGTGGGGGTCCATAGGAGTACATCACTTATGAGCTCGTCCTTGCTTCTCAAGCAGTGTCCCGCGTGTCTGTTTCGTCTTACCTGTATAGTTTTCGTGATGGTGGGGCAAGTGTCCGTATAGCTGGTGTCTCGTGGAGTGTTGTCGCCAGGACTTGTTCAATACTACTCTCAACATTCTTGTGTAATTTCTGTCTAGTTTCTTCTCCAGTCGTTTAGTTAGCGTCCATGTAGTGCATCCATATAGCAGTATCGATACAACCGCTCCCTGGAAGAAACTGCGTTTCATTTTATCGGTCAGGTCTGATTTCCATATGATCGAGAGCCTATCGATAGTCGTCCATGCCTTAGTCAGTCGTGTGTCGATGTCTTTTTCGGTTGATGAGACGCTACTTCCTAGGTAGGTGGATTTGTCTACTAGTTTCAGAGAGGCTCCGTCTAGTGTGGTAATGTTGCCCGTTGCACATATATTCGGTTTTGTGTGCATTGACATGGAGGCCAATGCCAGCTGCGGCTCGTTCCAGACTATGCAGTAGTGTCTCTGCTTGATTAGCCGTATTCGCCAGTAACGCCATGTCATCAGCGTAGTCGGCGTCCGTGATTGTTTTTGCGGGGTATCTTTTGCTTCTTCTCTTAGTCAGCTCGAAGCCATTTTCTCTGATTTTGTCGATCTAAGTTCTAAGCACGTAGTCTAGACAGATGACAAAGAGGTAAGGGGCTAGCGTGTGTCCTTGTAGTACTCCTGCAACAATGTCGAAGTATCCCGTGTCTCCATCTGGTGAACGTACTTTCACTTTGGTGTTTCTGTAGAGAATCATTATCGCTGCTACGGTTTCTTTTGGTAGGCCGTATGCTTGTAGAATTTGTTCAATCTTCCCTCTGTGGATGGAATCGAAGGCCTTGGTAAAGTCGACAAATAGTAATGTCGCCTGATGGTTTTTTGCCCGGACGCCTTCAAGGATTCTACGGATGGTCAGTATTTGTGAGGTTGTGGATCTATTAAATAGATATAGCTTCAAGTAACTATTCTTAATATACATGATTTACACACAGTGAAGTTGTATCCAGTATTTCAGTTTTATACGAATAATTTTTACACAGATCAATCAGTTCAATTTCAATTAATTTAGTTTAGCATAAGAACAAAGTTTAATTGTCAAAAACATTTCTATTTCAAGCAATTCAGTTTAGTCAATCAGTTTTATTTCAAACGATTCAGTTTAGTATCAATATAGTTTTTGTCCACACACAGTTAAATATCAAACAATTCTATTTTTAAATATTCGGTTTAGTGTAGGTACAGTTTCTGTGTCAAAAAGAGTTCTATTTCATATACTTCAGTTCGGCATAAGTACGCATTTTAAATGTAAAACAGTTCTATTTCAAGCAATTCAGTTTAGCAGGAGTACACAATTTAATTCTATTTGACCCATAGATTGGAACCTATCAGGTGCTACTACTCCGGCCAAAGAGGACCTGCAATGGCAATGAAGGCGTACTCCGTATTACCCAAAGCTCCATCAGTATTGGAGCCTCACCATCAGTTTGTTTTTTATCATATTCAACACACACGTTGGGAAGATCTTACCCCCTGTATTCTACAGCGCCAGCCAACTGGGCAAATCATAGATGGAATTCGAACAGGTAATACCATTCCAGGTCAGCGTAGACTTGGGTGTAGAAGCAATAAAGGAATTCTCCTCACTTCATAGTTACTTCCCTATTTGTCTCTTCTCTCTATTTCCATACACATCCATGAACAAATGTACTCCTTCACGTAATTATATTTAAGAAATATAGAATTAATTCTGTGGTACTTTCATTCATTATAAAATAATTAGATTAATGAAGGAAGTTATTCGATGCATAAAAATATTTCACCTCAAAAGTTTTTACATAAAGCTTCTTTTATTACATAAGTACCAAACATTTTATTGACATCCGATAATTAGTTGATTTGAGGTGAAATTTTATTTTAAGCGTAAATGCTATTATTTATTGCAATGAACACAAAGGAATTATACAAGCAAAGATTCCAGAAACCAAGTTTTTTTTATAACAAAAAAAAAACATTGAATGGGATCAATCGAAGATGATCTGAGTCTGTTAGCAATATCAGGTAATAAAGTTTGTTGTTATGAACTAACCATAGAGAACTAAATTTTATATTAGTGTTTTAACTCTACTATTTTTGTACTTGGTTAGGACACTATTGATAAACTTAGAAGACCTGTCTTATCACCAATATTTATAAAGCAGTTCATTTACGAGGCCCCTACGATAAGTTTCCAGACTTCTTTTCGTATGGGCACTTTTATTGATAGTAAACACATGAAACTCGAATCCCCTTCGATGTAATCTCCAATGGCTGCAATACACTGGTTGTACCGTTCCAACACCTTCTGGAAGGCCCCATGAAAGTCCTCTTGTGTGAGCATGTCAGTGACCTTTGTCACAGCCTCTTTCATCTCCTCAATTGTCTCATAACGACAGCCTCTTAGCTTAGGGAATAACCAAAAGTCACAGAGAGCAAGGTCTGGACTATAAGGAGCATGAGGAACTGTCTTGATGCCGAACTTGGTCAAATAGTCTGTGACAAAGATGGAGTTGTGGACTGGTGTATTGTCCTGGTAGAAATGCCACTGACCTGATTTGAAGAGTACAGGCCTCTTCGGACGGAATCTCTCCTGAACTCCCTTAAAACCTCAACATAGTAACCCTACCCCTAACCCTAACCCTTTGGCCAATAAACCTTGGTGTATTGACTTCCTTACTCCTCCCACACCTCGCATCTAAAATCCCTCACAGACTCCCTGCCTTCCTTGAATCTCTTATTCCACTCAAAAGCTGATGCTCGATTCATGCAAGATGCTCCAAAAGCAGTTCGAAGCATTCCATTCGTTTCTATGGCATTTCTTTCCAAGTTTAAAACAGAATTTTATTTCATATATCGTTATTCTAAAGTGTCAGATTGTATTTTTGGAATTCACCAGCCGTGACAATCAGGCGTTAGTAGGGTGTATTCCAATTCCTGCTGTAGCTGTTCATTTGAACCTGAAATCATCAAAATTAATTATAATCTTATAAGATGTATAGCAATAACATACTAAATTTTCAAGAGTCTACTACAATTTTCAATGCCCGTGCGAAAAAAGTCTGGAAATTTATCGTATGCACCTTGAATATGTAGGTATATAATTTTTTTTAAATAGTGATAAGGTCTAGATAATTATACTGTTGTAATTTATAAAGTCAGTGATTTTAAGTTTAGCAAAGGGTAAGATAGTCAATTATAGCCTGGTTATTGATGACTGCTATGTCCTTGATGGCTATTCATCTGCAGGACAGGGAAAAACACAAAAACACAAACGCACTACTCATTTTAGTGATTAAGACCTTCGTGTTTTATTCTCCCCGTTCATTTAGGCCATGGAAATAGGATGAAATGAACAACGGACATCATGTGTGAATTAAGTTTCTTCGTTCTCGAAAGAGTCTATTCTCTCCTGTAGTTGATCGGTTCCTCGTTCTTCTACCACACTATATGTCTCCTCACTCCTAGCCACCAATATAGTAAAGAAACCCATTATTTATAGTGGGGTTCACAGAATGCCTCCCTCCCACTTCTGGTACCAGTCATTACTTAGATCAGGTGACATTGGTCCGTGGTGCAAGTTCAAACATATCATGTTACAGCTGAACTCATTCAAATCATCTCTCTTCTAGCGGCTAGCTTTTTCGATTACTTCTCTATTCCTGTTCTAGTAACATTTTTTATGCTACTCCAATAGCATCAAAAGATTATCTATTGATACCATTAAAAACAAACCAACACACAAGAATGTAAAAATGGGATATTAGCAAGTTTTCTCAGAATTAAAAAAAATCTGACAAGGACACGTGGACGAGATATCTTGGGATAATCCTTTAGGTTTTATTTTCTCTGATCTTTTGTGAATTCATGAAACGGTGTTGCATACTTGAAATAAAATATTATTAAAGCATTCAAAGTGAAACAAACAAGAAAAGTCCTTGGGGTCTTAATTCTCATTCTCCCTCTCTCTCTCTCTCTCTCTCTCTCTCTCTCTCTCTCTCTTATACCAATTTTATCACTTTTTCGATTACATTCATCGCGCTTTCGGCTTCGTTTTCAAGCGTTATATGCGTTTTTTTTTTATTATTTTCTAATTTCTACTTTTCTTCCAATATATGTTATTCTTGGTTTCTTTCTGTTTAAATACCAAAAACATTTAACACCAGTTTTTCAATGTATTTTACTGAGATCCAACTATGAAAGCTTTCTTTACAGATTTTTTTCATTATCTTTCATATTCTCCTTTTTTCTCTTTTTACTTTATTTTCCTTCATTTTCTCTTTTCTTTGGCTTTCCTTTCTTCTTTCTTCTTTCCCTACCGGATGTCTGAACGCATTCATACCTTACCTTATCCTTCCTCTCCACTTAAAATTGACCTTTTATCTCATCCTGCTTGAAGGGATTGGATAAATCCATAATACCCACCCTTGATTATCCTATATGTCTCCTCTTCGTTAAAGAACTCGTCCGATTAAAAACAAGCAAAATCTTAACGTTTTAAAGAAAGTAATCTTAGAAAGTTTGGCATGTTGTAAAACCCAACAACCAACTTTCTTTTCTCCCATGTATTTTTCTCTTCACTGTACCCTTCTTCTTCTTCTTCTTCTTCTTCTTCTTCTTCTTCTTCTTCTTCTTCTTCTTCTTCTTCATTTCATCTCACCTCTTATTCATTATAATTTCTCAAACTTTTAATTTTCTTCTTTCTCAATTTACTTAATACCTGTTTTTTCTGTCCCCTTTTCCCTCTGCCTTTTTATAGCTTTTACCTTTGTTCTCTCAACCTTTCCCACTTCATTTATTTCCTCCTTTCTCTTTATTTTCAACTTTTCATCACCGTTTTAACCATACTCTCTTTAAGCAATAATCTTTCAACTGTTTTTTCGTTTGTTTTTTTTTTTTGTTTTTTTTTAATTTCTTTCTTCCCTGTATTATTTTTTCCATATTTCATTAATAGACACAGGAGCGCATGCATGAGCACACACACACACACACACTCTCTCTATCTCTCTCTCTCTCTCTCTCTCATATATCTCACTTTTACACTTATTTTCAGGCTTCTGTTGATTTTCTTGATATTTTTGTCTCTTTTGACACCTTTTATTCTTTACTCATTAATTGGAATTTCATTACAACTATTTCTTTAAATTATTCAGAAAAGGTGATTCTTCATACCTCTGAGCTTTTATTGATATTTTATTTGCTCATCATTCGCTTCATATGAGCAAATACATCAAATTGATCTGGACTGTATTCTGCATCTTGTCACAGAAATTATTTCAATTATAAAAAAATATTCAACATTAATCGAGACTAGAATTATTTCGCCTCGATTTTATTATTACCTGATAAAAATAATATTATGAAAAACCTTGCGTTTCTTAACGTGACTTTTATTCTTTTTCCTTAATGAAGCTTGGGGGTTTATACTCTTATTAAGAGACTTTGTGTCGACAAAGTCCGACTCTTGATTAACCTTTCTAATCTGATCAAGATAACTAATGGCAGTAAATGTAGTAATTCTTTTTTTCTAATACATTTTCCTAAAAGCACCATCAACTAATGAGTGCAAACATACGGTCAAATCATTCTGAAAGTACGTGTTCCCGCTATATTACCGAAGTTAAGCAACGGACTCTCTGCTAAATGTCTAGATGGTCGACCACAAAGTAAAATCAGGTAGTGTAAACAACATGACACCTACACACGAGACTTAGCAAAGTAAATAGTTAGTACTGAGAACATTACTTAAAGTATATTCATATATTTATTTCAGGATTGTAATGAACTGATGTATTCTTTCTATCGGTAATCAAAATAAATACCATAATTGATGATCGGTTATATGGTAGGACAGAAACAATTCTCTGTTGCTGGTGCTAAGTAAGCTAGTACAACTGACTTCTGGAAAAATCAAAGAGTCTCCATGGGATACTAATATCAGGTATAATTCTTTATCTCAGAAATCTAAGTCGAAACTAATTTATCTTCTTTTCTTGCTCTAGTAGCTTATAAATAAAGTAGCACTGATGGACACTGAGAATGTTGAAAACCTCTGACCTCTCTTGAACCCAAAACTGTGGAATAAGAAATAGGACAGAAAAAGCAGATGCTTGGAAGGAAGGAATTCGAACTTCAACAAGTGGTACGATCCAGTTTCGGAAGACACGCAGGTTGAGATAGAAAATGCGTGGGTGATACAAAAACTTAAAAGAACACATGAAAGAAAATATGTAAAGTGCTGATTTTCACAATCAACCTGATATGAACCCCTTCTCTCTGTCTCTCTGTCTGTCCACCCCCTCTCTCTATCTCTCCCCCCCTCTCTCTCTCTCTCTCTATGTCTCTGTCTCTGAGTCTCTCTCCATTCCTCCAGTATACGATTGACGCTGATATATATATATATATATATATATATATAAGCAGTAGAATAGGCAGTAGAATAATGAATCATAATAAAAAATAAAATTCACATTTTCTATTGATTCGCGGATCACCAGAATAACAACATTTTTTTCTTGTCGAAATGATTTCGTTTGGTTTCGGGGATTAAAGTCATATTAACCTTCGTCGGTTATTTAATGCCAAAGCCATACTTGCAGAAGAACAACAGTGATTCGATTCAACCCAGAGCTGGGAGATTAAGACGGTACATATCTTTACCAAAGATATTAATCCAAAAGTGTACGTAATAGCGTAACTGGAGTTAGAATTAACTTAATTTGAAGCCACAGTCCAGCCTTTACGCCACAAGGATTTCGCAAGATATAAAGAGTAAAAATGATTAATTTCACAAATATACCCAAATTTTGATGGACGTTTTGGGGTTGGGCGAAGGAGACATTGTACTAATATATCCTTGATAATTACCACAGGGGGATCCGCTTTTATTATTTCCTTAAAAGAAAATTCAACTCAAATGTAAAAAATGAAGACTTAGATAACACACCACATCAGAATCAGAGCTTTAGAGGATCTTCGACCAATTGAAAACTGGGTGGAATGTTAAGATAACTATTCTGTAGAAAAATAATGTTTTCGCGATTGTTCATTTTGATCTTGGTAAATTCAGCTTCAGCCTCGATATTTCTTTTAATACAGTTCACACGAGACTTAGTCTAACGTAAAGTTGGATGGGTTTCGATCCCGGCTTTGAGCGTCCTACATGTCTGGCCACACTGAAGAGTTCTGATAGAACGAAACAGTCTGTCTGTGGATGACAATATAACGCTCCCCCATGGGGGTTGAGCACTTTGGTGAAAGAATTTTCGGTTGCCGCTCGCATAATGCAAGCTCTTCGAAAGAATTGAGCACTCTGGTAGCCGATAGGGTATAAAAATGTAAAAAAACAGCTGCTGCTGTTACTATATAATACCTTACAAAATTCCCTTAGCCAAATATGGTACGCTTGTTGGCCGAGCGGTCTGAGACTTAGTCTAACGTAAAGTTGGATGGGTTTCGATCCTCGCTTCGAGCGTCCTACGCGTCTAGCCACACTGAAGAGTTCTGATAGAACGAAACACTCTGTCTGTGGAGGACAATATATATATATATAGTTTGTTATACTTATAAAGAAAGAGTAATCAATGTCAGTGATAGAGTATAATGAAGATGTAAGACTTTACAGCTCAGCCACATAGTCAACGATGCTCGGTGACAATTTATCGGCAATGAGAGCGTAAATACAACAAACTAGGTTGATTGGTATGTTGGGCTTCGTTGCATATGAACCTTTTTGGGTTATTTGATGTCCAATCTTTTTCATAGACACACACAGAAATGTGGCTAACGTGCTGGACAGTGACATTGTTGCAAGTGAGTTCAAACTCCACTCACCCTATTATGTTACCATTCAGACTAATACCCTTGGGGAAGGTATGAACCCTCTAACCACCTTGCTATGGATTAAATTCTTTTTCTACGAGAATTCCTTTGGCATTAAATTTACCAAATATGTAATATCCCATTAAACAAATAAAACAAAGAAACCTACGCACACACATATATATATACATATATATGTATATAAAGAGAGCAGGGAGGGGCGGGAAATTAGAGAGGCAGAAAAACTGAGGAGGTTGTAGAAAGATGAGAGAAGAGGAAGGGACCAACGCGTAATTTGTCATACAATAAGAAAATAATTTATACTAAAGTAGAAAATACGCATTAAAATGTCAGAACAAGGTGAAACCTCTGAAGAGTAATTTCACCTTGCGGCATAGCTGACAGATTTCAATTCATCCTGCAACAACAACAACAACAACAACAACAGCAACAATAATAATATTATCATTAATAATAATAATAATAATAATAATAATAATGATCGTGACTGCAACAGCGTACAGGTACTACCGACGGCGTTCATAACAACAATGGAGTTTTCGGAAGAAGGGGGAAAGCAAACAATATTATTGCCAGGAAAAGAAGAAAAGGTGAAGAAGCTGAAAAAGAAAAAGAAGAACAAAGAAACAGGAATTGGGCAAGCAAGCAAACAAGTGTGTTTTCAAGCTGCACTTGAAATATAGATCTTGCTAAGTTGCACACACATGTATTGACGTGCGCAGTCATAGGTCAACCTCACCCAGCTGGAGGGCAACGATACGTAATGTATCGCATCTGGTTAACGTTGAGTGTAGTGACGTAGGTAGGTAGGTCGCCTGACAAACAGCTCATCATAAAATGCATTAGCGCGTGCACACGTGCTTGCACGATACATTTTATTGCTATGTATTCGTTTAGATGAATGCAATCTAAATTACTTGAAGAAAATAAACAAAAGCACCCGTAACACGTGTTTCATTAAAAAGTGTATTTTCTTCTAAACCTCCACACTGTCAGCTTTGTGCCGTAACTAATCTAAGCTTGATAAAATAATTATTTTTTTGTAAACAAAAATACCAGAATTCTATTAATTCCGACCGAAAAAATATAGCATCAAAATGGATATTATTAGCAAGTAATTTAGACAAATTTGTACATTTACTCTTTAATTAAAAATATTGATATGATAATACAAAAAGTAAGAAAAAAATCATATATCAACATAATTTCCATTAAAAGAAGAAAGGTCTGTCACCTCCATAATTTAGATTTTGTAATTTTTATAGCAATATATATATATATATATATATATATATATATATATATGGGCATTCATTCGTGTAACTGTACGACTTTGTTTTAAGGAAAATAGACATATTTGTACTTGTTACGGAAGATTCAAAATTCTCAAACGTATACTGATGTATGCAATAAAGTACGTTCGTCGATACAGCTTTCAGCCTATAGATTCAATTCCCAATTCAATATAATATTTCCGATTCTATATACACACTTCCAAACTGTCATTCGACTCGGTAAACAAGTATAATACAGCTACGCAAAATACATTAACCTATGACAACGTGTTTGACCGTGTAAAGTATAAAAAAAAAAACTCGATCTACCCGGTCTAATTTCAAGGTTCGACAGTTGCTGCCTGCTGTTTGATATGTTAGCTGGCTTGCCTTTGGGAATCGCGGTTGACGTTCGAATCCAGTTTGACTTTTTTGCCACAACCTTTTGACCTGTAAGCCCTTCGTTTATCCTTAGGTTTCTGTCGTATTTGCCTGCCTGTCGAGAATGCTGACAGAAAGTCTTTATTTATTGTGCATGACACGCTGTTCTCATTACCATATCTGTCACGTACGCTGTCCTGATTCATGTCACAGTATTCTCCGTAGATGAAATACACTGTCTGGCCATCAAATGTTATGCATTCATTTTAAAGGATCAGCTGCTCTCATGACCATCTTTGTTCCTTTAAGGGAGATCTCAGAAAATCCCTTGGAAGCAAGTGGTCATTGAATATCACTCAGGGGTCCCAAGTGGAGTTCGGAAAGAGAATATATCTGGCTATCTTTTTGGTTCATTTTTTTTTTGTTTTTATCTTTTGGGGGGCTTTGTTTGCTTTTTTTTTTCTTTTTGTTTTTTCTTTTTGGTTTTTGTTTTTTTTATTTCGATCATAGTTTAAGATATTGTTGCATTCAAAAAAAGTCAGATGACATAAAAAATGTTGCAAGCTTCAAAACCTCAAAGTATTTAAAGATGCACACAGATTTTTAACTAGGTATTGATCTTTGTCTCATCTTATCTTCAAGTTTCAAACTAAGAAAGGGGAATCATCCTGGTGTTGTGGATAACGTGCGATACTGTGACATCGAAGCTATCTTCAGAAGTTTATTAGTGGAAAAGTGTCACCAAGTTGCAAAATGAATATGAGGATTAAAGAAATTTGATTGGTCGATTGATTGATTCTAAATGGCAAATCGATTCGTCCTAGATTATTTCATATGATGATGTTCGGGAATCACGTTCCTTTAACGTTCATATTTACATTTTTTGTGAAGTTGTTTCTAAGGAGTTTTTTATCGTGTCATCACAACGTTTTGGCTCATCAATTCAACAGCGTTCTTGATGTACATGAAAAGTGATGCGCTCCTTTCCAATTGCTAAAAATGGATATTTTAACGTTTCTACATAAAGCTTTAGAACAACCAGTATGCGTGGCAAAAAAAAATGATAGACATTTATTTTTATGGCATGGCAACCCGCTAGGGTTATTTTACACCCAGAAGTTAGGGGATAGCACTCATTGTTAATGCTTATATTTTTTGTGTAGTTGTTTCTTAAAAGATTTTTTCTAGCATACGACCCTAGCGAGAGCAAATAATTTTAAGCAGATCTTTTTGAGCCATACTTGAGACTCTAACAAGTAATAACACTCCAAGTCAGGTATACCTAATAATAATGGAAGTGACGTAATATTACACACTCAACAGGTCATCAGAACTGCAACCTCACTATTAGATGCATTTTTGTGTCATACCTAGAATACATCTTCTTTAGAGGGATCTTACGCCTCTGTTGGTATACAGTCAGTATATATATATATATATATATATTAAGTTAGAAATTACAATGACAAAAAAATCCAGCACACACGTGACATACTGAGCACTTAACAGTTGTTTCGACCTTATTAGGTCTCATCATTAGTGCACACCGTGATCTCCACCACTGGAGATCGAACCAACAACCAATTCGGTATCGCTTATACCAGTGGCCCAGTGGTAGAGTTTCGGCTTCTGCATACTGCGGTTGTTGGTTCGATCTCCAGTGGTGGAGATCACGGTGTGCACTGCTGATGAGACCTAATAAGGTTGAAACAGCTGCTCAGAGCTCCGTCGGATTTTCTTGTCGTGGAAATTTTTAACTTAATATATCAATTCCTCCATTCATAATTATAATTATATTTCCTGCCCATGAGGCTTACGTTACGAGGACTCGTAACTCCGACTTGGGAAGACGTAGCCCCGGAGGTGGTCGTGTCCGCTGTAGGGAATACATACCTATAAAAAAGACACATTAGGTCACGTGGTTGCGCAATTTATCATGACTTGTTAATTCGTTATCGTTTATACGTGGCATGAACCAGGGGCCCTTTGGTAGATTATCGGCTTCTGCAAACTGTTGTTGTTGATTCGATCTCCAATGGTGAAGATCACAGTGTGCACTGCTGATGAGACCTAATAAGGTCGAAACGGTTGTTCAGAGCTAAGTATGTCACGTGTAGATGTGTCCTGGATTTTCTTGTCATGGTAATTTCTAACTTAATATATCAATTCCTCTATTCATAATTATACATATATATATACGGCAAATACCCTTTTGGACTGTATTTTAGTATAGCAAACGTCATTACGTCCGATGGTACATCGCTCATCTACGTCATAAGAGGATGTGAAATATTGTTCGCTTTAACAGTACATCTAAAATAAATGAATGTCAAAAATACATTAGATGAAAAATGCTAAAAAGAAATTAAAATGCAATAAAAACACTTTAAATCTATATACAGTACAATGAGATAAAAACATAGAAACATTGTAAATATATGTATGCCAACGTTTTATCGTTGTAAATTCCAAATTAGAACTAAAATATTCTTTAAATGATTTAATGCCTTAACAAGAGTTTTATGGTCCCCGAGTTTATGCTAATTGTAAGATATTTGTCAACGTGTTTAAGACGTTTTAAAAGCAAATATTGAGATGAATAAAAAAAATTAACGTTTACCCACTATTCATTAAAATATTACAAAAATATGAATTGTGTTCTCTAAGCTTTAGCCATAGTTGTTTTCTTTCGCAGATTATTTGTGCTATTTTTACATAGCTTATTCTGATTTTTAGTCATTACGTCTCAGTAAAACCAATTAATGACGTGGGTCAGAATATCATCATCACCATAATGTCGTGCCATCAGCACGAATATCCCTGACCCTTTCTCACCACCCTTCTCTATTGTCGATCGTTTCTGGCTGGTCCTCAAGATCACATTCCAAATCGGTACTGAGCTGTTCTATGTAGGTTGCTGCTGGTCATCCCGCCTTTGCTCTTCCATGTGAAGGGGTCCATGGGAGTGTGTCACTTCTGAGTTTGTTCCTACTTCTCCAGAAGTGTCCTGCATGTCTGGTTTGTGTAACTTGGATAATTTTCGTGATGGGTGGTAGGTGGCTGTACAGCTGCTGCATCGCGGGGTGCTGCCTCCAGGACTTGTTCAATATTGCTCACAGCCTTTTTGTGTAGTGGCCATCAAGCTCTTTCTCAATACCCCAAATTAGCGTCCATGTAGTGCATCCATACAGCAGTATCGACACGAACGCTGCCTGGAAAAAGTACGTTTCATTTTATCAGTCAGGTCTGACCCCATATGACCGATAGACTATTGAGACCTGTTCATGCCTTTGCTAATCGCGTGTTGATATCTGTCTCGGTTAATGAGACACTGCTTCCTAGGTAGGTGAACTTCTCAAATAGTTTCAGCGTGCAACCGTTTAGTGTGGAGATGTTGCCGCTTTCATTAAAGCACATATATTCCGTCTTGTGTGCATTGACGTGGATGTTTATACCTGCAACTGTTCGTTCCAGACTATGTAGCGGAATTTCGGCTTGGGCGGATGTATTTGCCAGAAGTGCTATGTCATCGGCGTATTTCGCGTCCGTAATTGTTTGTGTGGGGTGCCTTTGCTTCTTTCTTCTGTTAGCTTGAAACCGTTTTCTTTCATTCTATCAAGTGTTTGAATATATATATATATATATATATATATATATATATATATATATATATATATATATTATATATATATCATGACCATGTCGTGCTGCTCTTACGTATTTCCCTAACTCTCTCTCTTGTCATTTGTCTCTATTGTTCATTGCTTCCAGCAGGTCTTCCAGGCTTCATCCGGTGACCGTACAGGGCTGCTGTAGATAAGTTCTTGCTGGTCATCCTACACTTGTGCATCCGTGTGAAGGAATTCATAGGAAAACGTCACTTATGAGTTCGACTTTTCCTTCAGCAGTGTCCCGCATGTCGCGTTCACCTCAGTTTTATTGTCTTTCAAATGGGTGGTTGGTAGCCGTAAAGCTGCTTATTTGGGGATATTGCTTCCAGGATTTGTTCATTATGGCTCTAAGCATCCTTGTGAAATTTCCCACAAGCCTTTTCTCTCTAGGCTCAGTCAGCGTCCAACTGATGTATCAATACAATAGTATGGACATGACTGTTGCATTTTATCGAACTTCCATATTACCGATAGCCTCTCAATAGCTGTCCATGCTTTTACTAGTCGCGTATTGATGTCATTTTCGGTCGATGAGAGACTGCTTTCGAGGTACGTGAACTTGTCCACTAGTTTCAGAGAGCCACTATTTAGTGTGGAGATATCACCATTTTGATTAAAGCAAATATACTCCGTTTTGTCTGCGTCCATGTGGAGGCCTATGGCGCCAGCGGCCTGCTCCAGACTATACAACAAGGATGTGGCCTGGGTGGGTGTATTTGCCAGTAACTCTATGTCATCAGCGCAGTCCACGTCCTTAATAGTTTGTGCAGGGTGTCGTCTGCTTCTTTCCTTTGCAACGTAAAGCCATTTTCTTTCATTAAATCTATTTATGTCCGAAGTACGTAGTCTAGGCAGATTATGAACAGGTATGGCGCCAATGTTTCTCCTTACAGCACACCTGCGACGATGTCAAGGAAGCCTGTGTCTTCATCCGGAGTACATACTTTTACATTTGTGTTTTTATAGAGCATCATTTTGGCTGCTTCGGTCTCCCTGGGTTGATCTTAGGCGAGAAGTATTTGCTCCTTCTTTCATCTCTGTATGGAGTCAAATGCCTTTGAACGAACACTTTCTAAAATTCGACAGATTGTCAGAATTTAGAATGTTGTGGATCGATTTCTTCGAAAACCAATTTAGTTTTTCCAAAATATTTTCTCAATGTCAGGTTCAATGCAGTTGAGCAACAGAGCACTGTAAATCTTAGCCACTATGGAAGTAAGGGTTATACCCCGGTAGTTCTTGTCAATTCCGAGGTCACTTTTCTTGGGGAAAGGGAGGATACTGCACTTTGTCCATCCGTCTATTGTGTTCTGGGTATATAGGGAGTTTCAGTATATGAGCAGTAAGTCGTCAAATTTCCTTCTCTTCCATACTTCTGTCGGTATTTCATCGAGACCAGCGGCTTTCCTGTTTTTAATTTTTGTTTGTACAACGTCAAGCTCTTCTTGCGTAAACTGTCCAGGTTTGATGTCTAGTTGATTATTAATAATTGTCTTGATAGGTTCATCAGTAACTTTCGAAGAATTTCCAAGCATATTCTTTTGATGGCCGTATTTTAGCCGCATCAATTGTCGTCACCCTTAAAGATGAGTGGCAGTAGTTTCCTAACTGAACTATCTGGTGAAGCGTGCCGCTAACCCGACGCTGGGTTCATCCACCATTGTTCACATCCATTATGCTGCTTCTCATGGCTTCAAATGATTAACTTATTTCTTATTTCTTATCTCTCTCTTTTTTCCTCCCGTTTTGTCCGTTCCCTTTTATTCTTTTTTTTCCCTCAACCCCATTACATTCTTTAAGTTTTAACTTAGTTAAATCCAGCCTTCTCCTTTTTTTGTTTCCTTTTCAGGCCCTACAGAAAATTCCAAGTCTGTGGTATCTGACTTGCATATGGTATAAAAACGTTGTTCATATATCTCGGTTCCTCAACAAAGGCAAACGTGGTCAGCATTTAGTTTAGTAGAATAACAATCATTAAATCAAAGAGCTGTTGTCTTAAAAATATGTTAGAAACGGTAACACATGTACGATGGGCCCTAGTGAACTTATACTCACTTTGACTTAAGATTTCACAAACTATGTGTGAACCTTTCCCTTTTCTTGGTTTTTTTTTATATACTACAACTCAATCGTGTAAGATTTTTGACGATTTTCTACCTTTCTTTATTTACTTTTGCTGACAATTGCAACTCCAATTAGGCTGATACTACTACTTACTATTAGCGCGACAAATAATAATAATAATAATAATAATAATAATAATAATAATAATATAACCATCAGAGTCGATACGGACAACACGATAAACAAAAGAATGACAACAACTAGGAAACCAAAATAGGAAGGAAAACAACTCTTATTAAGCTTCTAATAAACAACATCTCACACCAGAAAACCTGGACCTGGCTAAGAAAAGGAAACCTTAAGAGAGAAACGGAATCCCTCCTAATAGCAGCACAGGACAACGCCATAAGAACCAATCATATCAAAGCGAGAATAGATAAGACGCAACAAAACAGTAAATGTAGGCTATGCGGTGACAGAGACGAAACAATCAATCACATTATAAGCGAATGCAGCAAATTAGCACAGAAGGGGTACAAGGCGAGACACGACTGGGTCGGCAAGGTAATCCACTGGGAAATGTGCAGGAAATTTCAATTCGACCATACAAACAAATGGTATATGCACAACCCGGTGCCTGTCCTAGAAAATGACTCGCATAAACTCCAATGGGACTTTAACATACAAACGGATCACCTAATCCTGGGCAGAAGACCAGACCTCATAATAATCAACAAAAGAAAGAGAATCTGAGAAAATTGTTGACTTTGCTGTCCCGGCGGACCACAGAATAAATCTGAAGGAAAGTGAAAAGGAGGATAAGTACCTCGACCTTGCTAGAGAATTAAAGAAACTGTGGAACATGAAAGTAACGATTGTGCCAATTATGATTGGTGCGTTAGGTACAGTAACTAAAGGATTATTAAAGGGCCTGGAGGACTTGGAAGTTAGCGGACGGGTGGAGACTATCCAAACGACAGCATTGCTGAGGACGGCCAGAATACTGAGACGAGTCCTGGAGACTTGGTGAGACTTGCTGTCACTCAAACTCCAGTGAAAAACCATCAGCTAATACTGATGTGAAAAACTCTAGAGGAGTAATAATAATAATAATAATAATAATAATAATAATAATAATAATAATAATAATAATAATAACAGCAAAAATGTATGAAATAAAATAAATAAGACCAACACATGCCGGTTGATACCAAAATTTTGATCAAAAATTCAGTTAACTTTTAGAAATAGTAAAGTTTTTGGATGTCTGCACAATTTTATAGGTCTGCATAATGAGAGGGGGAGATTCCTCGACTGCTCACTTTGACATTAAGATTTCACTGACTATGAGTGAACCTTTGCCTTTTCGTTTTTTTTTTATATACTACAACCGACTCGTGTAAGATTCTCGACGACTTTCGAACCACTGTTAAATCGCTTTTGCAAACAATATATATATATATATATATATATATGTATATATATATATATGTATATATATATATATATATATATATATATATATATATATATGTATAAGAAAAAAACACGGGATTTGAAAAAACAATGGTTTGAATAAAAAATTTACATTAAAAATAAAAAGCAAGCAGAACTGTATAAAAAGTGATGCATCATTGCCCTCCTGCCCAGGTATTTATTCATTTGAGTAAGTTCCTCCAGCAGAGGTTGGGGTCATTCTTAGGTCTTCTTGTTTGACTTTTTCCCCTTCTTTTTACCGTATCATCTAATATTCTAATATTTGTTTAATTTTGGATATCTAATCCCTTTCTAACTCGATTGTATTTGGTTGTTCGGAAAATTCTATCCAATTTTAGTGTAAACCGTGAAGTTCTGTTCTAACATTATTTTAACAGTATCAAAAAGTCACATTCTTATTTACCCCATCATCATCACAATCATCCCCAGTCCTGGGAATGTGGAGTACTTCTTCATGGCTATTACTCCCAGGTTCACTATCCCGGAGTCACCCCACTTTGGGTATATAGTATCACTACACTTCATCTTCAAAGATGGCTTTTGTATTGACTAATCTACAAAATTTGATATGGAATTAAAAAAAGCAAACCAAAGCAAATGATTAAAGTACTTCTATTTGTTAATTTTCTATCACCTATTGTAGAATTTGATTATTTAATTAAGACGAATATGAAAAAAGTGATGCTTTTACATTTTTACTTGAGTTCAAACTTATTCATAATATCTCTCAAACAGCTCCCAAAACCAACAAGGCTTGATGTGAAGAATTTACTTTTGATCACACAGTATAACGCTGGTTTAAGAAATCCCTTAATATGTATACGAATCTTGAATTTCAAGAAAATAGAAATGCACGTTCAGCTATGCAAAATGCAACCGGCACTGGTTGATCGACGAGGCCAAATTTTACTTCGTAATAATGCTCGGCCACATGTTGCCAGGATTATATTTCAAAAGCTCACTGACTTAAGATAAGAAACGTTTTCGGATCCACCCCATCTTTCTCACCGACTACCATTTTCCCAAGCACCTGAAAACATTTTTACGTTAAATAACATTTTTTACTCAGAAGTAGAAAATACATTTATACATTTCTTGACATCAAAACTTTAAAATTTTACTGTATAAGCAGAAATAACCTTGATAATCGATGGTTCAAATGCATATATGTTCAGAGATCATATTTTCACTGATTAAATCAGTTTGCTTCATTATTTCAGGAATAAAAGTTTATTCTAAAATCGAACATTACTTTCCGAACAACTTAATTTTATTTTTTTTTTTTCACTTTCCCCGTTATGATTTGAATATTTTTGATTCAACCGAATTATTCTGCTTAAATATAATCACTTTTTATTGTTGGATTTTAAATCAAAGCAAATATACATATCTTGAACGTTAGAAAAGTGATATGTCCCCACGGAAGGCTGAATGGTGTTTCGACTGAAACGTTTAGACGAAAACTATAATGACGTGGACACTGCTGTTAAAATGCTATTAATATGCGGAAAATCAGTCTATCTGTACTTACAACCGATCTACATGTCGGATGCAAACTCAAGAGGACAAGGGTAGGTATATAGTCATAAAGGTACTGAGGCCCCTTTGGTGGTGTAATGGTTAGCAAGCTCGACTAGCAAACCTACACGAGTGAGTTCAAGTCTCATTGGGTGCCCCTTTCATATGGCCTTGTGCCACATCTAAGCAAAAAGCTTAATAAATTACCATAAAGGTACTGATATATGGTGTGCTTATTTTGAATGATACTTTTCATATTTTGCTTGTACGTTTCTGTTACTATGGAAATGTCTTCCGGATTATTCTTTAATTTTATGATTACGATTTTTCATTTTCATGAGTCGACGTCTTATAGCGCGGTTTAACGCTGGTTTTATCAACGCTGCGCATCTGCTATGCTACTGAGAGAAATAAACGAGTCAGAAACCCAACTCTGTCTCGTTATAATTGTGGTTCATATTCATATTCATGCTTACATTGAAGAAGAGACCATTGATTCTAATTAGCTATTCATAGTTTTCTCTGTTATAGAGATAATTTTACTTTTGAAAAGTGCGTTGAATACAAACACTATTCCACAAAATATTCGCAAATTGCACGGGAACTTGTTGACTTATGTAATTTAGAGCATTATAACAATATTGCCAAAATAAAATCACGCTATGATGTTCCATATTAAGGTTTACGATTGCATACGTAAAGGTATTCAATAAAGATTTGATTCGTTAAAAAGGCCAGTCAGCTAGGGCCGTAGAATACGCTGCAGAGGGATAATACTCCTCCACAACGAGTTTCTTACATATAACACTAAAACATCGAATGGTGAAGATTAAGTGGTAGAGTTTGGGTGAGTGTGGAGTAACTTCTTCATTGCTATTACTCTCAGGTCCACTCAAGGTCCCATTCATGGGTCAAATGAAACTAATCATTTACGATACTTGAAACCATTTTAGTGGGTACAAACTCATTATTCATGTTATGCTAAACTATTAGAATTATATAGCAATGCTAGAAACAATAAAACTATATGTAAACCAATGACAAATTGAATTATTTGTATTACATAGAAAAACTTGAAACTATGTAACTGTACGCAAGCAAAACTATTAGTGTTCGATAGCAATACTTGAAACCATTCAGCTGTATGCAAGCTAATGAGTTCTGGCACGTTTAAAAATTGTTACCAACAAAGTTTGTTTACAAAGCACATATATTTAATATATATGTAAAAACAGGATTTTGCATTAAATCACCAAAATATGTTAATACGTCGTAAAACACACTAACTAACCTTGAGTAATAAACAGATGATTAATACTTGAAGTGAGTTTTTTAAAAAAGTCCCAATACAGAATCGATATTTCCCTAGAGAGGAATGAACAATGAAAGAAAACAGTCCCTTTCTTCTTAGTAATCCCCTTAGCATTCAAGAAACGTGTTACTATGAGTTTTCTCTTTGTTATAGCTCTTATGAAACCACTTATCTGATACGGTTTTAAGCAGTGCCACCGTACCATATATTGCCTTCCATGGACTCAAATATTTCTATTTGAGATTAAATTTTGAGTAAGAAACAAGGAAACGTTGGATAGTGCTACGTCTAGGGAATATGAAAAATTATGCTCTGCCCAATCCTGTCGTTCGGTAAAAGCAGCTTATCAGATATGCACACACAATTGGTGAAAGAGTATTGTGAAATGAGACTGATTCGTCTACACCCACAGAATTTCTTTTATATTTTTAGTTATTTTCTTAATCTTTTTAAAACAATACATTTCTTAGATTAAAGATTCAGTTTTGATAGATGTTTTATAATTCTGTGTAACTGAAAGCATACAACCGCATTGTCTTGTTGAAATAACACTCATAGAGCCAGCTTCTTATGTTAAACAAAAAACATAATGTTCTTCCATAATTGTCACAAAGGATTAACATTGTCGGTACCAGTTTGACTCTTAGTCAAATATTTCCTGAGTCGAACACTTCTGCCTAAAAATAAATGGTAAATAAAACAGAAGCTATCACATTTCCAGCAGATATCACTGATTTGGCCTACTTGTAATCTTGCATATTTCAATTGTTTTGACTGTTGTGTTTTTCCAGACAAATTGGTGAACCTACCTCACATCTACTGTGATAAATTGATGTAGAAATGCTTTTGGATCAGCTTTAAAAACTGCTAGATTGTTCCTTTCTTTGTTTTGCCGGCATATCTTCTGATCTGGCTGAAGAAGTTTTCGAAGTCAATGATGAGTAATCTTTGAAATTTCGAGATGATGATTAATAATTAACTCAAGATTTCTTACGATACCCAATTCTGTGGCTATGTAATACTCAGTTATTCAGCTATCTGCCGTTGTCATTGTATTTCTATGTGGAGAATGTGGTAAGTCTTTCATCACGCGAATCATATCCAGGCTTTACCGACTCCATTTGAATTTAACTGCTCATTTTTCATCAATATTGTAGGCAGAAGCACTGTCTTCCTGAATTTCTTGTGAAGATAACGCGTTGATAAAGAAGTAACAAATGACGACACGACGAGTGATTTTGTTAATTTTCACAGTTGGAATGTAATGCTTAGTAACTCTGTGATCGGCCGTTCTCATTTCATGAATTTTACCGATGTGAGGTGAATCTGTGGGACCTTTTCCAAGGGTGTCATTTTCAAACTTACTTTACTCTGAATTCAACTGCCCATTTTCTAACGATGCTGGAGCAAGGAGCATGGTCCTCAAGATTAGCCATAATGTCCTCGTTTATTTCTTTGGGGGGATAACTCTTTGATTAAAAGTTACGAACGAATACATGAGAATATTTATCCATTTCCAGAATCAGTTATCTTTAACAGGAAAAGTGATCAATAATTTTTGGCTTAAAAAATACACCTTTACATTTCTCACCAGATAAGATATTTTCGATTAATCTGAAGAAATAGGAATGTGATAGAAGAAAGATTTTATAAGTATATTACCTGAAGAAAAATACGGTCAAATATAGTTATTTGCATGAAATTATTTATATGTCTATGCCCTAATTAATCATTATCAATTCGAATTGATTACATAAATTTCCTTGACTCTTTCATGCCATACGTTCCAATCGGCTAGCAGTCTGGGTAAATCCTCAAGACTGCATTCTGTGTCCACAGAGAGGTGAGGAATGTAAGTCTTGGCTGGGTTAGCTAAAACTAGTGTGTCCATGTGTAGGAGTCCACGGGAGAATGTTACTTATCAGTTCGTCTTTAGCAGTGCCTGCATGTTGTGTTCGTTTAATTTGTATGGTTCATGAAATGGAAGATAAATGGTTCTATAGCTGCTTTTTTAGGGGATTCAGCTTCCAGGATTTTCCAAAACAGAACGAAGAATCCTCGTGTAGTTACTATCGGGCTTTTTCTTCAAGTGTTTTGTAAGAGTATTTGTGAAGCACCCATACTGTATTTACGTGGATACTGATTAAAAGAATTGTCATTTTATTTTATCCGAAGGATCAGATTTCCAGATAAATATCAGTACATGTCTCTCCTATGTGTATTTTGACATCAGTTTCAATAAATGGGATATTTCTGCCGAGGTATATGAAAGGGTCCACTGATTTCAGAGGCTTGCATTTTAATGTGAAGATAACTCCATCTTGTTTAAAACACATGAACTTTGTTTTATCTGTATTCACATTAAGGCCTCTTGCAGCCTGCTCCAGACTATGGAGTGGAGATTCGGCTTGGGAAGTTATATTTGAAAGAATTACTAGATAGTCTGCTTAGTCTGCACCCATTATAATTTCAATGAGATATCGTTTGTTCATTGCCTTCTTTAGTATGAAACTATTTTCTTTCATTTCCTCTTTACTAATATATATATATATATATATATTTCTTGATATATATATATATATAAAACGGAGGACTGGCAATTAGATTATTGATACTTATAGTGTTATAGGTAGATGTATATGTACATATAACTACAGATTTTTGTGCATATATCTATACCGATATATATATATATATATATATATATATATATATATATATATATATATATATATATTGAACTGATGCTAAAATCATCAAGAAAATATTTCATGATAATTGAGTATTACTGGTTGCATTTTTTATGAGCTCGAGTGTTTAACCCTGTACATTATCATCAAGAATTTCAGTCTACTACTGTAAAGGTCCTTTCTTAATTCCACTTAAATGCACACAGGTCCATGTTTGAACCATTGAAACCTTTCATCTCAGGAGCAAGTAACGAACTGCAAAGCCATCATCGGCTGGAATGCTCCAAACATCACTTTCGTTCATATTCTTCTTAAACACAACCTTGTACTCTGCCTTGACCGTTTACAGCCGCCTTTACTTGATTCTTCCTTGTTGACACCTCAGAATTCGGCAAATGTCCTTACGGACATGAGTTTGCCTTGTCATGCGAACAGATATGCATTCAATCGAAATGACCAGCAATACCTCCGATGCAATTCCGGCCACAAACGATTGACATTCGACGCTGATCTGTCTATTTCAGTTAAACTACGAAGACGGTTTCCAAAGAAAAAGGAATTAGTACTTATAATACTGAAGAAAGCAAAGAGCGAAATGAGGTTAAAATATACGTCATGTGTTGCGTTATACGTTATCCAAAAAGCGTCTCTCAGATATTTATCACAATGCACCAAAAGTATTTTCGTTTTTTGCATACTTTTGCCAAAAATTTCCTTTTATCTGATTTCATTATATTTCGTCAATACTTGTGTGTGAGTGTGTGTGTGTGTGTATAGATGTGTGTACATGTGTGTCTCGGCATATAAACGCGGGTGAATGTCTGATTGTGCTTGTTTGTGTGTGTATGTATTTGTGTGTGTTAGTAATGGTCTATTAAATGAATGAGATTTGTTTTTTTTTTCTTTTTTTACCGGAATAAACTGAAAAGCTAATTTTATGGGCATGTCTAAATTTATGATCTCAATCAGATATCGCATGATTATATATATATATATATTGAACTGGTGATAAAATCGTCTATAAAATCGTATATGTATTTATATATATATATATATATATATATATATATATATATATATAAGGGTGTCTGATTTGGTTTGATTTGGTTTTATGGCTTATGGCATATCAACCATTGAAGGTTATTTACTGCTAAATCCTTTCTATACTTATATGTTAACATAATATTTGTAAAATGATTTTGTTGGTAACATTTTAAATGAGTCTGAGCTCATTTTTTCGCATGATTAAATAATTTCAATTATTGCTATCTACTACGAATAATTCTATTTACTATTAATCATTGATTGCACAGAGTTAAATGGTTTTAAGTATTGCTAGATAACAATTATAAATATAAAAGCAATCATTTCTTTGCACGCATTTAAATTGATATACATGATACGTAGGAGATTAGTACGTAGGTAATTTCATTTTTAAATTAATAAGAACTAATTTATTTGTACACCACTATTGCTATAGTTTCTACAAAGTTAAATGGTTTCATTTACTGCTGTCTAACCCTATTTACCTCGGGCAGGACAGGACACAAGGTCATTTTTTAAGCGGAGTTTAACAGGTTTGAATTCAGATTTTTCCTTCTCCAAAACTAGTTGCCTAACCAAGGCTGAAGAACCCAGTCTGTCCTACTATTTACCCATAGCTGAAGGGAGAATAATTGGATTCATACCTTTCCCAAGGGTATTAGTGCTATGTGAAATGCAATCAGTCTTGTCCAGGATTTGAACTCGTGTCACCGTGTCCATTTCCTTCGACGATAACCATTGCACCACGGGCATTACACACCCTACTACCTCCTACTCCTACTGCTCCTTCCCTGGTTATTGTTGATACTTAATACACTGAATTTCACGGAAATTTTATTATTGTTTATGGTCAATGTCGATTCGTTTGTGTAAAATTGTTAATGTAACAAATGATTACACAAAGTGTCTTTTACCCAGTCGGCTAGGGCTGTAGAATACACTGACTGCTTCTCTGCAGAGGGGTAAGACCCCCCCCCAACGAGTGTCCTGGATATGACACTAAACAATCTGATGGTGAGGTTCCAGCTGTGCTGGAGCTTTAGGGAATGCGGAGTACCCCTTCATTGCCATCGCTCCCAGGTCCACTCTGGCCCGGAGTGGAAGCACCTGATAGGGCCCTATCTATGGGTTAAATAGGACTAACAGGATACTTATGCTAAAAAGAATTGTTTGAGTAAACTGAATAGCTTGAAATAAAAATGTTTTTGACAATTAAACCGTACTTACATTTAAACTGCGTGCTTATGCTTAACTGAATTATTTCAAATAGAACTGTTTTTCGACATTAAAACTGTATTTACATTTAACCGAATTGTTACACATAACTGCTTGAATAGTTTGAAATTGAAATGTTTTTGACAATTAAAATATGTACTTAAGCTAAACTGAATTGTTTTAAATAGAACAGATTATTTACAAAAAATGGATTTGGTGTTAAATAACCTTCAAAGGTTGATATGCCCTAAAACCCTCCAAACCAAACCAAACAAAGTGTCTTCATTTGATCTGGTATTCCAAAGATGAGGCGGAAATCCAACAAAGTTGTAAGATACTACAAGGGCGCTCTGGATTAATATTAATGATACTCTGGCTCAGATACCATGCTTTCTGACCGCTTTTTTTGGTCACAGAACTGTTGTTTTCTGCGGAAGCAAGATTATTGAATGGAGTGTCTGCGAGTAAGTACTGCTTTGCAGCTATATCCGAATACATGTGTTTGTTATTTGAGAACACCTTTTCAGCGAGCTATACATGTAAGACGATATAACGTAATGTTAGGTGGCAAAAATTCTTTCCAACCAAACGAGAAAGTTATGGCAGATTTTAATCTGAAACTAAAATTCATGCAGCGATCCAAGAAATTGCCTCTAACCCACAATAATTCGGAGATATCCAGTAGCTTGGAAGTAATCAAGCCTTCTCGTTCAAAGTCAGAAACGAACTAAGTGAACTCCGAAAGGGATTCCTTTCCCGTGGTCAAGTGAAAGGCACATCCTAAGTGACCAATCGTCGTAAGTAAATTTTGCTAATTCAGAGTATCAACAACGAGTATCCAATAAGTCGAGAAGGTTTGCTTAGAGATATGAGGTACTGTTAGGAATTGTGGCTACTCGGATTAGATTGTCGTCTGTTGCTTCAACAGAACTCCAGTTGCGCTGGCTTCTATGAAAGTGGTCTGTTTCTAGTGTATCTATAGGCCACGTTCAGGATCGTTCACTTTTTGATGTGAGTTATTCGTTGACTCCTCACGAATCTTTTAAAGCCACAGGCTAGTCGTGTTGTGTGGTTCTAAAGATAAAGTATCTCCGCTGCAGAGATACATTCCATCGGGCAGCAGCTTCCTCTCGGCTAAAATTGGTTAAGGCTGGTTTTGTTTCACAGCGCTTGAGGCACCCCTGAAAGAGAATACCGAATGAACAGAAACATTTTTTGCACACACACACACACACACACACACAAACCCCCTCTCTCTCTCTCTCTCTCTCTCACACACACACACACACACACAAACACGCACACACACCTTGAAAACTTGCTTTCCTCTGGAAACCCTACCTCTAAAATCGACCTTGTGTCACGTTTTGGTCACATGGGTAGCCAGGTAAATAACTTCAAGTAGAAACTGACTAGCGTCTAAAAATATAAGGGCTACGTTTATTATTCGGCCTCCTTAAAGGTAATTCCGACGGAACTGGAACTACTTTGGCATAAGCCTTTAGAGCCTTCATTCCACATTCCAGTAACGTTGACAACCGGATAAATAACATTTGGAATTCTTAAAACAAGTAGTAGCGCATTATGAAGTTTCTTAATTTAGTTTATTCTTAGGGCATATTTACCATTGTAGCTTATCTAATGCCAAATCCTGTTTATATATGTATATGAAATATATATGGTTTGGTCTTGGTTTATGGCATATCAACCATTGTGGGACATTTAATGCCAAATCTTTTTCATACATATATATTAAATATATTTCTAAAATCATTTTTTAAATAATGTTCTAAATGAGCCTCCCCTAATTTTGGCACACAGTTAAATGGTTTCTCTTAGTGTTATCTAATGCAAATACACAGTTTTTTTTTATCCCTCTGTAGATATGCAGTCAGTGTATTTTGCGGTCCCAGCCGACGAAGCCATCAAAAATATGTGATTTGTATACACATTTTGTTAATAGTATTTTCAAACGAGCCTGAGCACAGTTTTTTTTGGCACACAGTTAAATTGTTCTAAGTATTGCTATGTGTAATCAACAATTCAATTACTCATCAGTCATTTGTTTGCACTCAGTTTAAATTGTCAAACAGTTCTATTTGGCCCAGAGAGAGGACCCTATCAAGTGCTACCACTCCGGGACAGATTGGACCAGGGAGCGATGGAAATGAATTGGTACTCCACATTCCCTAAATCTCCAAGGCTCGTGTCTCACCATCAGATGGTTTGGGATCATGAAGGGCACTCGTAAGAAAGGAGAGTCTTACCTCTCTGCAGAAATCCAGTCGGTATAAGAAGTTTCATTTATACAGCAGTATAAAGGAAACAATGAATGACCCAACCAGCTACAATGCTCTTCTTGCTACAAGGTGTGGATTGCTGATGTCTATACGTAGTTTTTGTCCTCCTTTTTAGATGAAACATTTCAATAGAGTTAATTGAAATTTAGAAATACACTTCTCTTAAATAAAAATTCTATCATAAGCATCACAGTTATTAGATTTAAGGACTTCACTCAAAATTAACTTTGACACATTATTTGAAGACAATTGTTCATAAAGGGTAACAACTTTGGGTTTAACATGCTTTTTACGAATCTCACAAAGGTCTTCAATATAACTGGTAACTATTTGAATAGGTATAGAAGATCTAAAAATCTGAGATGTTGAAGAATGGTCACCAACCCACAGCGTTCAAATCTTATCCACGTGGCTCTTCACCTAACTTCAGTTCATGACAAGAGAAGTCGCCCTGTGCCAATTGTGTAGGAAAGGTGTTCTCTCGAATAATCCCGTATTTCGGCAAAAACATATTGTTCCAAAAATGTTGAGATTGGTTTCATATTATTTCTTTCAAACTGATACTAACTCGTCTAGACGTTAGTCACAATACATTTTGATGATATTTAGTGCACGTTTGGTGGATCTAGGCTAGGGTTCCCCCAAAGGCGGGCTACATGTGACCCTGGAGAATCATTCAAGCTGTCCAACTTTGAAAATTTTCTCTTTGTCTTTTCATATTTACTGTTCAAGTTTCTTGCTTGCCAAATCCTCGATTTCTTTAAGAACCACGTGCTTTCATCTGGACAATACTCTAACTTATCACCAACATCAAGCAAGTAGTGAGCATATTTAGCACTACATACCACTGTGATCAGTTGTTCTCTAAAAGGAAGCATGTCAAGAGTACGTTGCATTTGCAACGGATAAATCATCACTTATCTGATATGCTGCTTCAGTCAACCTCTTCATTTCACTCTGATATCGTATCTTTTTGTGGTTGAATGCAACTTCAGATATCTGATTGATAAATTCTTATTGTTACAAAGAGAATTTAGTTCAAGTTTTCCGTCCTTTTACGAATACAATCTAGTAAGGTTGCGGACTCCTGAGGTAGAATATCCGTATATATGAGAAAATACATTACATGAAAAGATATTTTTTTTCAAATTTTCATGAAAATGACTGCTACTAAGTGAAATAATGTAGGCTAAATGCGTCATTAATATACACTGAGATAGTATAATTGATAAAATCACTTTTGTCGTTAGAGTCACAACGATTCGGCCGTTGTATTCTTCGGCCCTCTGGTATCTGTCATTCTATGAATTTCAAATCTAATATTTCATTCAATCTGAAATCCTTGATTGTTCTCATCCTACTGTCCGTTTTTAGAGGATATTTCGTATTATTTTCTTCTAGTTAAGGTGAATTAATTAAATACCCTGACTGTGACAGTCCACAGAATCTCAAACATTGTGAGTACGTATTGTAAATATGAATAATTTAATAACTGTTCGGTCATATCCACTAGAACGTTAATTTCTTTAAGACTTTTTCCGTTGCATGTTTGTGTAAAAAAATCCATGTATTTGCTCTAAATACTGTGTAAATTTTGTGTTTTAAGAAATAACGTAAACTTTGTAAATTCTTATTTTTACATAATACGAACAGATAAAAACTTAAACAAATTTAAATTTAGCTGCTACAAATGCCACTCAGTGCGAATTATACACCATAGATTTTCCTGAACTTCGTAGTCTAACGATAAGTTGGGTGTTATGCAAGAGTGTGTGTCTTATACAGATTCTAAGGGTAATTTTACATAGATCTGTATGACTCACAGATAGGACCCAAACAGATACTACCACCCCAGATGAGAATGGCTCTAGTTGTATTGGTAATGAAAGAGGTACTGCACACTCCCCAGAGTTGCAAAGGTGAAGCTTCACAATTAGATGCAGTTTAGAAACATACTCTTGGCCTTAGTCTCTGTTGGGGATATAATCAGATTATTCCAAGCTCTGCAGATAGGGTGACAACAGTGATGAAGAATGAAGACCAACTTTCAGCCAAAAGATACCAAGGATTTGAACTGTAGACGTAATTGATATATATTAAAAAAAAATAGACAAAAAAGAAACAGAGCCGAAGATGCCGTCGCTTTGGAGTCTGCATAAGGTCCTTGTAAAAGTCACCTGTATTCTTATTTTTATAAACTTATTCCTGTTTTTCAGAGTTGAATATAAGTACCCTCTTTTCCATATACTTTATAATTTTTTGATAATTTGTACTCAATTTCCTGACGCGCATTTTATATCCATTTTCCGATGCTCCCGCAAACGCACGCACTACCACACAGACACACAGACACACATACACACATCATCTCTCTCTCTCTCTGACTCATTCACATATGCACTCACTGCTTTACATGCCTCAATGTTTAAAATGTGTTGCGCATAGAAGAGAACAAGAAAGTAATTCCATTATTCGAGATATTTTCAACATTGCGACGTCCGCGTCCGTGATGTCAGAAGTGTTTGAAGTGAATCGTTGTTCACTCGGCCGTACAACGGCATCTCAAGTGGCGGAGCGAAGCAATTAAGACTACCAACCAGCAACCAACTCCGAGCATGCGCACTTCGTGTTTTCAGAGCATTCCATTCCGGTCATTGCTTCTCTCCCTTTTCCTCATCTATCACAATCTACATTTACTTTTCTGCCTGTCTCAATTTATCTCATTTTCTCATGATTCCATTTTTTTAATTTATGCCATTTGGCCTCCGCATTTTTTTTCTTTGGGTTTTGTTTGTTTATTTGTTTGTTTTCGTTTTAATTTTTTTAATTTTTGCTTTTTTTCTCAGGGAGTCTTTTTATGAAGACTTTAATATTTTCTTCCTTTCTTTGTTTTTTTTGTCTCTACTCTTTCTCTTTCTCTCTCTCTCTCTCTCTATATATATATATATATATATATGACTTTATTTCATTATTTACTTTTCCTTTAATTATTTATTTAGATACATTTTCTTGATTTGTGTTTATGTATTTATTTACTTTTCTATCTAATTATGTATTTAGCTTTTTAACCTTTTGTGGATTATATATATCCTTTTAAGTTGAATTTTAGTTTTATGATCATTTCTTTCTTCAGTCTCCCTTCTGAGGTAATCTTTTTCACTTCCTTTTTTATTTGCTTACGCTTTTTTTGTTTTAGCTTTCTTTCTTTCTTTCTTTCTTTCTTCCTTTCTTTCTTTTTTTTCTTTTTTGTGAGATTTTATCGTTTTTTGCTTTCTAAGTATCCTATCTATCTATCTATCTATCTGTCAATCTATCTATCTATCTTCCGTAGTCTCTATCTCGCTCTCTCTTCTTTTCTCTCTCTCTCTCTTTCTCTCTCTCTCTCTCTCTCTCTCTCTCTTTCTGTGTTTATCTCGCTGTCTGTCAGCTTTGTTTCTTTTTTGTTTTTTCGTAATTTTGTTTTTGTTTTGTGTTTTGGCTTTTCGGTTTGTGTTTTGTTGTTGTTTAGTTCTGGTTTTGTTTTGTTTTTCCTCTGTATTTCTACTACCTTTTTAAGTACTGTTATTTATTAATGTTCTCTCCTGCAATTTTCTTTCTTTCTTTTTTTCCTTCTTTCTTTCTTTCTTTCTTTCTTTCTTACTTTCGCTCTCTTTTATTTCTCCTGTCTCTCTTTTGTGCCTTCATTTATTGTCTTTCTTTAATCATATGTGTTTTTTTTTTACTCGACTGTTTATTTCAATCTAATTTCAAACCCTCTGATAGATTTTATATTTCCTGTTTTTCTTTTTTACATCTGTTTCCTTCTTTCTTTTCTCGTTATGTAATTCTTTTTCTTGGTGTATTTCTTCTCAGCCTTTCTTTCTTTCGTTCTTTCTTTCTTTCTTTGTGTCGCTTTATTTTATATTAGCCTTTCTTCCTTTCTTTCTTTCATTATTTATTTCTTTCTTTGTGTGAATATCTTTTCTTTCTTTCTTTCTTTCTTTCTTTCTTTCTTTCTTTCTTTGTCTGTTTGTTTGTTTGTTTGTTTCATTCTTTCTTTCTTTGTCTGCTTGTTTGTTTGTTTCATTCTTTCTTTCTTTGTCTGTTTGTTTGTTTGTTTCATTCTTTCTTTCTTTGTCTGTTTGTTTGTTTGTTTCATTCTTTCTTTCTTAGCAGCCTTTGTTTGTTTGTTTGTTTGTTTGTTTCTTTCTTTCTTTCTTTCTAATCAGCCCTTCCTTCTTTCTTTCTTTCTTTCTTTCTTTAGATGTATTTCTTCTCAGCCTTTCTTTCTTTCTTTCTTTCTTTCTTTCTGTCACTGTATTTTATATCAGCCTTACTTTCTTTCATTCCTTCTTTCTTTCTTACTTTCTTTCTTTGTCTGAATTTCCTTCAGCCTTTCTTTCTTCCTTCCTTTCTTTTTGCGATGTTTATTTTTAACGATTTAACTAATCTATTTCTTTACAATAAAATAAATGTTCTCATTGTTCATGGCTTTTCCTGGATTTTCCTTCTTCTATTTTCGATTACTTTCGTGGCGAGTATGTATTTGTGTGCATATTTGTGTCGGGGCGAGGACAATATAACTATATCCCCTTAAGTTGGAATAGTGACATATGGTCAGTCTAACAATGGGTCATGCGTGACCACATGATCTAGGCAGAAAATAGCCCTGGAGTCAGTATCACGAGGCTTTCGCCATTTCTTTTATATCTATTTTTTGTTTTTACTACAACCTGTACGAAGAAAAGATCTAAACTATATTATCGAGCTAAGAGCAACGCTGAAAGAAGTTAACTCTTTAATGTAACTCAAAGGTCGTATAACGGTGTGCATTTATATGTGTATGTGTATGGTAGTACGTTTATATTTCTCCGTGTCTCTCTCCTTCGCTCCTCTCTCTCTCTCTCCCCAAACACACACACAAACACACACACACACACACACACACACATATATATATATATATATATATATATATGTGTGTGTGTGTGTGTGTGTGTGTGACGACGCCATGGGTAAGGCCTTTCTCTCAAGTCAAAGCAATAAAATTTCTCAGAACCTTGCCTAGTCAGCTGGGGCCGTAGAATACACTGACTGCTTCTCTGAAGAGGGGTAAGAACCCGAAAAGAGTGCCCTGGATATGGCACTAAACATTCTGATGAAGTTTCACTCGTGCAAGAGCCTTGGGGAATGCGGAGTACCACTTCATTGTATATTTATGTTAAATCAAATTGTTTTAGAAAGAGCTGTTTTGGGACATTGAAACTCTGTACTGATGCTGACTTGAATTGTTTAAATTAGAACTGTTTTGACATTTAACAGTGTGTAAAAAAAAACTATACTTATACTAAACTGAATTGTTTGAAATAGAAATGTTTAATGTGTAAAATGGATTTGGCATTAAATAACCTACAATGGTTGACATGCCATTGAAACTAAACCAAACCCTCAGAACAACGTATTTGTCCTTGATACTCGTTAGACTGAACGTCCTGACTTGGATCATCATAAAAAATATTCTAACTTAAAAAAATTTATGAATTTATTCTACTTTCATATCTAAAAATATTGATAAATACAGAGATTTATACATGTACATACGAATTGTGTATATATATATATATATATATATATATATATATATATATATATATATATATATATCCAGTTAGCGGATCATAATATATGAATAATATATGGGAAAATGCTAACTTAATTTTCAGCCATTCTTTTGGCTTTCATGGGCTAAAACTGTTGATCTTAGAATCTCAGAGAAAACATTTGCTGAAATGGAATAAATAGCATATATTTAACATATGTTTGACTGTATATGTATATGCGCGAAAATTTTGCATAAGTATTTACATATGTGTATTTGTTCACTCACATGTGTTTGTATTCTTCAAATCGGTCAAAATGATTAAGTACACGCAAAAGCCACCTACTTTACAGAGTGTATCTTCAAAAACAACTAATATTTGTTTATAGATTATTGTCTCTGGTTAATTTACATCATATTAAAAGAAAGAAGGTCAGAACAAAAGTTTTCAATGTCGTGATATCTAACTATCTTTTTTTTCTTTCCTTTCACTTTGAGTGTGTGTTTGTGCATGTGTGTGTGTGTGTGTGTGTGACCAAAAGTATTTGAAAAACTCAAAATACGGTTTGAAGACAAACCCACAATCAAGGGTCGACTCGAAATAGAAAGAAAAACACCGAATATTTCTTTTCAAAATTGAGAGTCGAAAACTAAATGCGTTTATCAGCTCTTTCATTATTCATATGAACAATTACATACAATTGTTTAAAGATTCGGCTCGCAATCAGAAAATAGTTTGATACACCCAACAATATAGCAACAATATCACATTCAGAACACATTTAGAATAACCACTTCTATGATGCAAATATCCTAGTTAATTCTCTTACACAAGATTTTGGTTATTGTTGTTTCCTTGTTGCCAAAAGTATCATGTTTATTATTATAAGTTTCCCATGGTATAAAAGTAAATAAATTACTTTATTTTCAAAGCAGGGTAATCTCCTTTGTCTTATATATTGATATAGGTGCCCGTGGTGTAATGGTTATCGTCTTTATGGTCACGGTGATACGAGTTCAAATCCTGGACGAGACTGATTGCATTTCACATAGCACTTATACCCTTGGGAAAGGTATGAATCCAATTATTCTCTCTCCAGCAATGAGTAAATAGTAGGGCAGACTAGGTTCTTCAGCCTTGGTGAGGCAACTAGTCTAAGAGAAGGAAAACTCTGAATTCAAACCTGTTAAACTCCACTTAAAATTGACTTTGTGTTATATCCTGCCCGAGCGGAGGGGTTGGTAAATATATATATTGATATAGAAAATGAATATGTTTTGGATTTTTCAGTCTTCCCCAATCTGTAGAGATGCAGTCGGTGTATTCTACAACCCCAGCCGACTAGGTTACACGTTGCAGGGTCTTACCCTTCTACATACATGTTCGTGTATTCTTCAGCCCCAGCTGACTGGGTAAAGTTTGAAAAGAGAAGTCGTTGATTGAATTAAGGAAAGTACGTAACTCGGATGATTTTCTAGTGCCAAAATTTAAATTTGGAGAGAAAGTCAGTTGGCGAAAATCTTTGGAGAGGGATTATGCAATCGGCTAGCCAGCTCTAAAATTGCAAAATGGCTACGCAGGGTAAAAAAAAGATGTCTTATGAAAAGAAAATAACCACGGAAATATTGTCGCCTGAGACACCTATTACCATAGCAAGGATAATGAAGGAAAACAACAAGAGACATTCTGTGGATGTTGAAAGGAAGAAATACCACTCGGTCTTTCTCTTAAATCACAAATCGACTTTTGGTCGTGAACCCTCTTGATTCTCTGAAAAAGATAAAAAGAAATAAATTTAGTGAAACAACTTGAACGAGATAAGTAAAGACTCTTCAACCTCACACGTTTCCACTACTTTTCTCTGTTCTATTTCATACACCTAAACTGCCGGATTCATATATTTGCACAGATCATTCCTCTACCACATTACTGAGGGACTTGTTTTTTTATGGTAACTCATATTCTTGTATTATTTTATGTTCATTTTGCCGTTAGCGAATAAATCTTGTTGAATCGTTCCTTTCGGTCATCATCATTTTTGTCGTTTCAAAGATTTCTGACTCCTTCTTTTATTTTCTGTGTTCGAGCAGATCTTGCCTGAGATTAAGGAACATTTATGTGAAAAATATATTCACACGTTCCGACTTTTTTCCGGCTCGTAACATTTCAGGTTGAAAAATTTTCCATACCTTCAACTTATTCCACATTTTCGAAATATTTGTTGGACATAGAATGAAGATTTTAACAAGATATGACATTTCTTCGCAGATATAACTTTTTTTTTTCAACATTCTTCCTATGACCGGTAAAAAAATTCACTCACCGTTAGTATACTGACACAAACGTCTATAAAAGATAAAGCCGACAAAAGAACAGGAAAATAGCCCCGAGCAATCGATAATTTACAGTTTTTTCTTTGTTTCTTTTTTACGGTCGCAAATATATGAGTAATTATCTTATCGTATAACAGAAAGGACTCTGAGCTTGCTAACCAGCTAGCTAGCAAGCTAGCTAGCTTGATAGATAGATAGATAGATAGATATGAACAGACTGGGATAGATAGATCGATAGATAGATATTTCTGTTTCAACCGACTGATATATTGCCAACTTAGATACTTGCAACTATTATCTTCAGTACAGTAATTTCGCAATAGCATAATAGCAGCCGCAATTATCAAGTTAACGAGAAGTAGGTTGGTTGCTTGCTTGCTTTATGTCATGTCAACCATTGACGGATTATTCAATGTCTTTTATTCACAAGCAGTTATATGCTTTAAGCAGGTAATGATTATAAATATTTGTTGACAGTTTGAGCTTCATGTATCTATTCTTGATTTAAAAAAACCCAAATGAACACAGTTATAAAGGTTTCAAGTATCACAATCCAATATTAATAATTTTCAAGCAGATTTATCTGACTTATGGAAAATACAGTAATAGATGTTAGCACGCAAGGTCAGTGAACTTTATAGTAATGGCTACGTATGAGTGACTCTACTCTCCCCAGAACTACAGAAAGGCAATCTTGTCACCGGATGTTATTTAAAGTCTTAAGCAACAAAGAGTTTTGCCCGGCTGCAGTGAATAAAGTTGCTCTATGTATGGCCTGACGACAGGAAGGTTAAACATCGAATTACAGCTGCAATTCTTCGATAGATAGATATATACATTCTTACATACATTTATATATATATATATATATATACAAAAACAGATAGATGTTTAATCGATCGACTTATTGCCGACATTGGCATTTGCCTATGTTATCTTGAGCTTAGTCATTCAATTTGTATTCAGTTCGTCACATGCTGACAATATTTATGATCAAAACAATTCTGATTAATGTGTCCGCTTTTGCTTTTACGGCTTATAGTCTTGCCTACTAATTGAAATGCTTAACATATTATATTAAATTTGTCCACTTTTCTCTATCGTTTACTTCTCAGTGAAAAATCCAGCTCCAAAGACGTCTTATAATCCTGATTAGAAATTCGTTATTATTGAGTTTCTCTTTTGAGAGTTTTTAACACCAGCGTTTGCTGACGGTTTTCCATAAGAGTTTGAGTGACAGCAAGTTACTTTAAGTCACTATAACTCTTCTTAGTATTCGGGCCGATCTTAATAATGTTGTAATCTTTGCTCGTCGTCTTATTTCCGAGACCTCTAATCCTTTTATGAGACCTTTGGTAACTGTACATAGCAAAATGATTACAATTGGTATCACCGTTACTTTCATGTTCCATAGTTTCTTCAGCTCTCGACCTAGGTCTAAATATCTATATCTCTTTATGGTTTCTTTCAACTTTACTTTAGTGGTTCTTTAAGTCGGCCAAGTCCACTAGTGGGCAGGTTTTTTTTATTGACTATTAATAAATCTGGTTATGTGGTCGAGATTAGGTAATCCATTTCTAGCTCAAAATCCCTGAAAATGTTCATGCTTCTCATTCTTCAAGATGGATTCTAGTTGTGCATTTGCTTGTATGGTCAAATTTAGACTTCTTGTACAATTCCCATTAGATCACCTTCCTACAACAGTTGTGTCTGGTCTTATACACTTTTTGCGCTAATTTCCTCTCTGTCATCACGTAACCTTGATTTACTATTTTGTTACGTCTTATCTATACTTGCTCCGTCATAATTCGTCCTTATGGAATTGTTTTTTTACTCTTACTAGAAGAGTTTCAGTTTCTTTCTTGGGGTTTTCCTTTCTTAACCATGTCCAAGTTTTCTTGTTGATTGAAATGTCCATACATTTGTTTTTCTTTCCATTTTTGTTTTCTAGTTATTTTTCTTATTCCTTGTGTTGTCTGTATAGTTTCTGGTCGTTCTAATTTATATTCCTCTATACATTTTAATATAGTCTCCAAGTCATTGTATCGATTCATCAACGTTATTTTCAATGCTACCAAATCCTCTTCTTCTTAGGGGATGTCCTCGAGGTGTAATGATTAAAGCGATGAACTGCGGAATCGTAGTACGCGGGTTCGTACTCCAGTCGCGCTATTACGTTCACTTTCAGGCAAATACCCTTGGGAAAGGTATGAACCCCCTTATCCTCCCAGCTATGGGTTAAATAGTACCACTACTGTTCTTCTAGGAGAATGGCTTTGGCATTAAATAACCTAAAAAGAGTTGATATGCCATTAAACAAAGAAACCCAACCAACCAAACCAAACCATCTTCTTCCTTCTTTTCTTGATACATATAGTCTGTCAACGTAATCTCTTGGATATAAGGCGTTATCCATCGTCATGAGTCTCCTTATTCTCTGGTCTGTTTGTTCAAATACTTCCCTCGTCCACTTCATAAATGGTCGTGAGTATCTTACAAGGGGGACAGCACAGGTTTTTATCCCTTTTACTGAGATTTCAGCTATATAGTTTGGTTTCGAGTAGTTTTCTTATTCTCCTGAGATGTTAATTTTTTCTTTCATCTCGTGGTATTTTTGCATGCAGTTTCTACAGTTTATCACTTGAAGCATACAAAAAGAGTTTTTCTTCCCATTTCTGTTTTTTGTTGCTTTCCTTTTGGTCTAATGTTATGTACCACGACTGGTCACAAATAGAAGTTTGTTATGTTACAGCACCAAATAGAGCGTTGTACCGTTACGCACCAAATATACAGTAGTAACCTTACCGTGAAAAAAATGACGAACACACAAGACACTGTCTTAGTTCACTAACACAAAAGTTCACTAGTACACATTTTAAGTGGTCGTCAGAAAAAAAACAAAAAAACAGTGTATGAAATTGAGTCACTTGCGTTAGCTTGACAAAATTTAAAAAAAAATGCCTTGTGAAGAGAAAGAGAGGGCAGAAACAGACCTTGAATTACCTTTCTCGTTTTCTGTAGCAGTTTTAACCCACTTGTTTGCTGGTTTCGTCTCAACCGCTGTGCGTCTGGTATGAGACCCCTTTTCGGAGCTCATCCTAAAATGGTGGCTGCAACCCTGGCCGTCTTAACAATGCCGTAAGAAGTCTTCAACAGACTGCCTTTACCTCGTCACGTCCGACAGCCAACCCTAGTCACTACTTTGCTCCCATCTTGTGTTGGAGGGAGAAACATATCCGTTTCCAGTGGTTCCACATCTGCGCAGGAGTGTTTGGACCTCCGGTTTTTTCAAGACAGTTTAATTACCGTAGTTATTCACCAGTGACTGGCTGACCTACAACGATTTCTTTGGCTTGACCAAATAGAGATCGGCTGGTCGTTCCTTAGTTCCTCTGTCTGCTATTTCTTCTTATTATTTTTTCTTCTTTCTCTTCTTCCCCAGAAATTAGCCTACCATTTTCTTTACCACTCAGTTACGTTACAGTTACCATTGTGGTTAATGGCAGCAATAATCAGCCTTTCTTTGATATTTTTAACATAGTCCTCGAGTCGTTGTATTAATGCAGCTACCCAATCGTAATTACTGGTGAGTCCTCTTGCTCCTTCATTTCATGAAACATATTGCCTGTATGTGTCAGCAATCGGGTATTAGACGTTGCTTATAGTAATCAGTTCACTTGTCCCTTCGTGCATTTAAGTTTCTCCCTCATCCATTTTAAGAATATTTCAGAATATCTTACAAAGGGAACTGTGCTGGTATTAATTCATTTAATTAAATTTCTGCTCAAACTCAAACAAAAACTACTAAAATGCAAACAAACAATACAAAAAGCAACATTTAACGTTAGAACCCTAAATAGAATAGGTCAACTACCAGAACTTATCGCATCAGCCGTAGAACATAAGATAGACATAATTCGCATACAAGAACAGCGATACACGCACACCGAAGATATCAAATATCACCAAACAGGCAATGGATGGACGCTGGCCACTGTATCAGCTTGGAAAAACTCTGTCAATGCCACAGTAGGAGGGGTTGGAATGCTTATAGGACCTAAAGCTATAAAAACATTTAATAGCATTGAAAGAATTCAACCTAGGATGATGACAGCCACGTTTAATGGCAACCCCAGAGCAACAATAATCTCATGCTACAGCTCTACCAATATTAGCGAAGAAACCAAACTAGCCACCTTCTACGATGAGCTATCCTCTCTAGTGTGTAGCATTCCGAAACACAACCTGCTAATCATTGGAGGAGATATGGATGCCCAAATCGGGAAAAACAGACATAACAAATACAGCCTACACAACACATCAAATAGAAACGGACAACATCTAACAGATTTCATGATAGAAAATAGAATAACTTGCCTCAATACAAACTATCAAAAAAGAGAGGGAAAATTATGGACCTACACGTACGCGAACAACAGTAAAGCGCAGATAACTACGTCTTTATAAATAAGAAATGGAAAAAATAGTGCGATGAATTGCGAGGCATACTCCTCTTTCGAGGGCGTGTCATCCAATCACCGAATAGTCACGGCAAAAATACGACTAAGCCTACGAAAAAACGCCACACGAACAGCGACCACTAAACACTATGACTGGGCCCTCCTTAACAACAGAGATATTAGAGATAAATATGTATTAGAACTAAGAAATAGATTCGAGACACTACAAGAGAAGGAAGAAAAAAATACCCCAAACGACGAATATGAGAACTTCGTTAACGCACACCTCGAGGCTGCATCAAAGTGTATTCCAACAAAACCTAGAACGAAATATAGAGCGCCATGGGAAACGGAAGAGGTTAGAGAAAAACGTGCACTAGTGAAAACTGCCTCTGAAAGCTACCGGAAGAACCCAACAATTGCAAATGCCCGAATACTAAAGAAGACACAAAAGCAATTAGCAGGCATATATCTAAAAGAACAAACGGAATTCATACAAAATAAGATAGATAAGATTAGAGACTCGGTGGAGGATAGGCAATCTAGGATAGCCTGACAAACAATAAACGAAGTGAGTGGAAGGAAAAGCACAGCCAAAGCAAAACTGAAAGCGGCAAACCAACAAGAAAGAATTAAGCTGTGGAAACAACATTTCGAAAATCTACCAGCTAACCCTCCGAACATTACGCAGGAACCGATCACCAGAATTATCAGTAAGCAATTAGACATTAAACTAGGGCCGTTCACTAAAGAAGAAGTCGACTCGGTTCTTAGAAAAATTAAAAATAGAAAAGCTGCAGGGCTTGACGAGATTCACCCAGAAGTGTGGAAGACGAGACAATTCGACGACATACTGCTCCGACACTGCAACGCAGTTTATAACCAAAATCCGATAGACAGATGGACGAAGGGATTCATCCTCCCCTTCCAAAAAAAGGGTGACCTCGGATTAGCCAAGAACTATAGAGGTATAACACTCACATCCATAGCAGCCAAAATCTACAATGCCCTACTACGAAACCGCATAGTACCCCAAATCGACAAAATCCTGATGAAAAACCAAAATGGCTTCAGAAGAAACAGGTCCACGACCTCACAAATATTGACCATTCGTAGAATCCTAGAAGGCGTACGGGCAAAAAACTTACCGGCGACATTACTATTTGTCGATTTTACCAAGGCCATCGATTCCATTCACAGAGGGAAGACGGAACAAATCCTACAAGCATACGGCCTACCAGAAGAAACCGTAGCAGCAATAATGATTCTCTACAGAAATACCAAAGTGAAAGTGTGTTCACCGGATGGAGACACAGATTACTTCGACATTGTAGCAGGAGTACTACAAGGGGACACACTTGCCCCATACCTCTTTATCATCTGTCTAGACTACGTATTTAGGACATCGATCGATAACATTAGGGAAAACGGCTTTGAGCTGACAAAGAAAAGAAGCAGAAGGTACCCCGCAAAAACAATTACCGACGCCGACTACGCCGATAACATAGCGCTACTGGCCAATATACCCAACCAAGCCGAAATACTACTGCATAGTTTGGAACGAGCCGCTGCAGGCATTGGACTCCATGTCAATGCACAGAAAACTGAATATATGTGCTTTAATCAGAAAGGCGACATCTCCACACTAGATGGAACCTCCCTGAAACTGGTTGACAAATTCACCTACCTATGAGGAAGCAGCGTCTCATCAACCGAAAACACATCGACACACGGCTAACGAAGGCATGGACAGCTATCGATAGACATTCGATCATATGGAAATCAAACCTGACCGATAAAATGAAACGCAGTTTCTTCCAGGCGGCGGTCGTGTCGATACTGCTGTATGGATGCACTACTTGGACGCTGACTAAACGGTTGGAGAAGAAGCTCGACGGCAATTAAACAAGAATGTTGCGAGCAATATTGAACAGGTCCTGGCAGCAACACCCCACACGGCGCCAACTGTACGGCCACCTACCACCTATCATGAAAACTATACAAGCTAGACGAACCAGACATGCCGGACACTGCTGGAGAAGCAAAGACGAGATCGTAAGGGATGTGCTCCTGTGGACCCCTGCATATGGCCAATCAAAAGCAGGACGACCAGCTCGAACATTCATATAGCAGCTATGTGATAATACGGGATGTAACCCCGAAGACCAGCCGAAAGCGATGAATGATAGGGAGACGTGGAGAGAGAGGGTCAGGGATATCCGTGCTAGCCGCATGTCATGATGATGATGATGAAATTTCTACTACAGAGCCCACTTTCGAGAGGTTTTCTTGTTCTTATAATGTACTCTTTTTCGTATTTTTTCTTTTTCTTTTTTATTGTGTCCACTTCCAATATTCCTGACAACTTGTAATTTTCCTTTTATCCAAGCTTTCAAATGTTTACCGCATTTTGCAATTCTGTGCCTTCTATTGTTTCTTGTTTCCTCTTTTTCATTATCCATTCTTATATCCAGGCTATATATTTTTATTGCTTGTCGTTAGGTTTCAAGTTTTTTTTCTTTTTTGCAAATATCTTGATCGCATCCATTTTTATCATTATTACTCTTTTGAGAGTTTTTCACATCAGCGTTAGCCGATGGTTTCTCACCGGAGTTTGAGTGATTGTAAGTTTCCTCAAATCTCCAGGACTCATCTTAGTATTCTGGATAATCTTAATAAAGCTATAGTTTGGATGGTTTCCACTTGTCTTTTTATGCCCAATAATCAACTCTGCATCAATCCTTTGGTGATTGTACCCCAACACAAATTACTATTGGTATCCCCATCACTTTCATCTTCTAGAGTTTTTTCAATTCCCTAACAAAATACTAGGACTTATCCTTCTTTTTGTTTTCTTTTATTTTTACTCAGTGGTCAACCATGACGGCAAAATCCACAATTCGGTAATTTCTCTTTTTTGTCGACTATTATTAGGTCTGGTCATCAGGCAGAGATTAGGTGATCCACTGGTATTTCAAAATCCCTGAGAAGTGTGTAAGTCTCATTCTCCAGGACAGATTCAGTGTTGTGCATATACCATTTGTTAGTATGGTAAAATTTCAATTTATCGCACAATTTTCAGTCGACCACCTTGTGCAACCAGTCGTGTCTAGTCTTATAATCTTTCTGTACAACTTTGCTGCATTGGCTTATTATGTGAATGATTATTTTGTCTCTATCATCAAATAATCTACATTTGCTATTTTGTTGCGTTTTAGCTATTTTCGTTTTGATATGGTTAGTCCTTATGGCGTTGTTTTGTGCTTCTATAAGAATATATTCAGCTTTATTATTATTATTATTATTATTATTATTATTATTATTATTCCTCTAGAGTTTTCACATCAGTATTAGCTGATGGTTTTTCACTGGAGTTTGAGTGACAGCAAGTTTCCTCAAGTCTCCAGGACTCGTCTCAATATTCTCAGCAATGCTATCGTTTGAATAGTCTCTACCCGTCCGCCAACTTCCAAGTCCTCCAGGCCCTTTAATAATCCTTTAGTTACTGTGCCTAACGCACCAATTACAATTGGCACAATCGTTACTTTCATGTTCCTCAGTATTTTCAATTCTCTAGCAAGGTCGAGGCACTTATCCTTCTTTTCACTTTCCTTCAGATTTATTCTGTGGTCCGCCAGGACAGCAAAGTCAACAATTTTCTCAGATTCTCTTTCTTTTGTTGATTATTATGAGGTCTGGTCTTCTGGCCAGGATTGGGTGATCTGTTTGTATGTTAAAGTCCCATAAGAGTTTCTGCGAGTCATTTTATTATTATTATTATTATTATTATTATTATTATTATTATATCTTTACATTTTTATGACATTGTTTCAATTTACAGTCAAGCCAAAAAGGACTGTGAAGGAATTCAATTTCATGCATACCTTCCTAATAAAGCCTGTATGATTCAATTTGAAAATGAAGATGGTTAATATATATATATATATATATATATATATATATATATATATATATATATATATATGCATGTGTGGTTGTTTGTTTTTTGGCTTTCCTTATAGTCATCAAAAAATAATTTGTTTTTACTTTCTTACTTCGTATCAATTTACTCATACACATGACAGTGAAGTGTTCTCTAAATTTCAAAGCCATGAAAAAAGTTTAACTATTAACATACATTGAATTCTGCACCCCTTCATTAAAACTTAATCCAATCAAATCGAATTTTTAGCCTTCTTATAAATGTTAGACAGAAAACTTATTGCTAATATTTATGAAAATAAAACGATAAAATTTCAAATGGATAACATAGAAAATTCATAAATTAAAACCTGCTTTTTAAATCGATTATTTGAATTAGATATCCTATGATTAATAAAGAACATTTGTTTATATATATAATTTAATATCTCACAGGGATTATGTGAATTAATACTGTTAGATGGTGTAAACGATATTGATTTCAGCATGGATGCAAAAACATTAGCATAAAAATGAACGTTTATTCATATAGACTGAACTACAACCAGAAAAAGGCAATAATATTTCTCTCCCAAAAAGTTGAATATATTTACCAAGAAAAGTAAGCGACTAACTTATCAATGCTGAATTTTCAGTTTTTCCATTATTTTTTTTCTTGTTGTATTGGAAGATTGTTTCCATATTATCTTTTGTGCGGAAACATGTATGGAATTCCACATTTATTCATTTACGGACAAAAAGCTCGGCTTACGATAAATAACAGAGTTAAGTGACACCAAATCTCTTTACATTCAGAATGCTGATTTAATATTCTCATCATATTGATCGGCTCATCAATTTCCATCCACTTTAACTTTATTGAGATAATTCTTTGCACAAGTCATGCATTAAGAGATTTATGAATTATGATTCCTTCCCAGACAATATTACCAATGGCTCTCAAAAATTTCCCCATTAATCTCATGTCCGTGCCTGTGAACATTCATATTCATTCCCAGTCACAAAGGTTGATGTTCCATTAAACAAAGAAACCAAACCAGGCCAGTCTCTCTATTCTATTCGTATAAATATATTTGTGAGTAGTATTGTGATTTAATGACTTTGTGTTATTCTTATGATGGCTGGTTCAGGTTAGAAACAAATTGATTCTTACTGATCTTTATCATGTTTTTTAATGTGCAATTCTCTCTGTGTTGGCTCTGAACACTTCAATGAGCGTTAGACAACGCTATCATCGAAAACAATCTGTTATAATAATATTTATCGATTCATTTTCCTTCGTTTTATGATTCTAAATGATTAGTTCGTTATTTCTTTATTCTTTTAAGTACAAGGTGTGATAGAAAGTATCGATACTAAAGTAATAATTAATTTTAGCATTAGAATTTAAATAACAACGCACGCACAGCTGAACAACTTATATAATGAACTGATGATGTCGAGACGTCTAGAAACCAGTCTCAAAGTGTCAGTGCAAATTTGAGGGGAAAAGAGATAAAGTTAGTCCAGGTGCTTTTTAAACCAAACGTTTTTGCAAAACACTTGATTGCACATGTGCAACATCATTTATACTTAGCAAATCTAGTTCTATGCAATATTGATTGTTTTTTTTTGGGGGGAGGGTTACTGAGTTCTGACGTCTCAGTTAATATTTCCCAATTCAGCCGACATTAATAAGAACTCTGTAAATTAACTTGGATCAATGAAATAATCACTATAATAACTGTGTTAAATTCTTACGCAACTATTTTGATTGGTTGATAAATTTATTTTAAAGGCATTTTGATTGGTCAATGGATTGATTTTAAGGGCATTTAAATCTTTGTGAGTTTATTTTATGCCTAGAAGTTAAGGAATTGCCGAATTCTACATTTACATTTTTGAATAATTTTTAAAGTGTTTTTGCGTCCAGTTATATGTTATCAAGTATTCTAATATTAATAATAATAATAATAATAATAATAATAATAATAATAATTGGGGGAAGTCTCTATGGCATAATAGCAAAATTGTTGGACTGTGGCCTCGAAATTAGCGGGTTCGAACTTCGGTTGTGCTATGACGTTCACTTTCGGACTAATACACTTGGGAATGGTTTTGAATCCGCCTTATTCCCTTCAGCTATGAATTAGATAGTATCACTGCTTTTCTTCTACAAAGATGGCCTTGACTTTAAATAAATAAGAATGGTAATATACCTTAAGAAAAAAAGTGGAGGTGCCCGTGGTGAGTGGAGGTGCCCGTGGTGTAATGGTTATCGTCGTAGGAAATGGACACGGCGACACGAGTTCAAATCCTGGACGAGATTGATTGCTTTTCACCTTGCACTAATACCCTTGGGAAAGGTATGAATCCAATTATTCTCCCTCCAGCTATGGGCAAATAGTAGGACAGACTGGGTTCTTCAGCATTGGTTAGGCAACTAGTCTAAGAGAAGGAAAAACTCTGAATTCAAACCTGTTAAACTCCGCTTAAAAAAATGACCTTGTGTCATATCCTGCCCGAACGGAGGGGTTGGGTAAATAGGATACCTTAAGAAAAAAAAGCAAATCCAAACAAATAATTTTCAAGCTAAGCTATTTGACCCACATTTGACACAAATACGATCATAGAGGATCAGAGTGGACCTGCGAGTAATATAATTGAACGAGTCCTCACATTCCGCTGATCCACACCTTACCTCCAGATGCAGTTTAGTTTAACGCCCAGGAATGCAATTTGTGTGGGTTTTTTTTTTTGCAGTCAGCGTATTCTCAGTTTTGACGACGGGTCTGCCGATTATGGTTTAGAAAATTAACATTTTAATAATTGGTCATTTCTGTCTTATTAAATAGAACTTCAGTCCCAAGACATTTAAAACGCTCTTCGTATTTTTTAACCAAGTGTGATGCATTCCATCTACTCATCATTACTTCTCTAATACCATGTTAGTCACCGATACCAGATGTTATGCTATCCTGGTAACGGCACTAGATATAACATTATGGTTTGTACAGCATCTTTTGTGATAAGTGCAACACAATAGCTCCATCTCGAACACCAATAGAAGATTTACTTCTTCAAACACAAAGCGACTCAATCGGTCAAGGTAGATATCGAAGCACAAGAGAAAGAGAGTGAGTGATTGAGAGAGAGAAAGAGGGAAAGAGAGCTTGTAAGGGTCCATGAACGGAGACATGCTTGCCTCTATACAGTTACCCCACTTCCGCCACTGCCTCAAAGGGCGCTGTGGATATAAACTCAACTGACAACCAACTCACAGCTTTTCAACTCAACTAACTTACTGCCTTTCAAAATGCATCAATTCTTATATAGTCTAAAATTCAGTGTATCATTAGTGTGATGTCATCTCACTAAGTTATTGCGTCATCTCATGATAATCGTCACACGTGTCCTCAACTTTCACCATGATTTCATTTTACCTCAAACAAACATATGACAAGATATGAATCGATTTGATTTACAATTGTCCTTCCTGTCTAGAGATGACAGGTGTCCCCTATCATGGTTGCTGGTGCACATTCTTGACCTTTCGTATTTGACTTACACTTCCAATCAAAGATTTCAGCTACTAAGAGACACCATACAATTCGTGACCTAACAAAAATATAAATTGAAATAATTAATGCAATTAACCATCATGGTAATTATTACATACATCTCATAAGTTCTGGCATTCTTAATATATGAAATATGATGACGCAGAGATACTGATGATTCATGAAGATCATGAAAATTAATAGGTGCCGATGCGGATGTTCTGCATGTCCTGAGATCTCAAGCCTCTCCATGATTTTCGACTCGTCACATGATCTCACCTTTATTAGAGACCTCTCTCTTTTTTCCATCTCTACTACCATGTCTATAATGTTATTTAACATAGTTATGTTATATCATTAGATAAATGATTAAAGTGTTTAACAGAGTATATATGAAGTGGCTAAGAAGCGCGCCAATGCCATCTAATTGATCAGAGGCACTGTAAACAAAGGTGGTTATATACAGAGCAAGACAGAAGGATTTGGATTCAAAACTTTCACTTAGCCGGCAGAACTAGTTTTGAGTTGGTGGCATTATGTATTTTAACTGCCATCATGGTATAGAAAATTGTTTGGTTTGGTTTGGTTTTAGGGCATATCAGCCATTGAAGTTTATTTAATGCCAAATCTATTTTTATATATATAAACAGTTCTATTTCCAACAATTCAGTTTAGCACAAGTACACAGTTTTTCTGTTTGTTTTTTTTTGTTTAAACACGGTTAAGGAAAAATAGTTCTAATTCAAACAATTCAGTTTAGCATTAGTACACATTTTAGTTCTATTTGACCCATAGAGAGGACCCTATCAGGTGTTACCACTCTTGGCCGGAGTGGAACTGGAAGCGATGGCAGTAACAGGGCTCTCTGCATTCCTCAAAGCTCCAGCATAACTGGGACCTCATCATCAGATTGTTTATTATAATATACTGGACACTCGTTTGGGGAGTCTTACCCCTCTGCAGAGATGCATTTGAGGAATTCTACAGCCACAACCGACTCACCCAATTGTGTGTTTAAGAGTGAAATTTATGTTTTAAATGGTTACTCTATTATTGCATCCCATGGCCGACTCACTTACGAGATTTATCACCTGGTGATTACTTTCTTTAGGGCAGCAACTGATAAACCTAAATTACAGTGACAACATATGGTGAAGATTTTAGTTTGCATGTATTACAAAGTGATGATACATAGACTTCATATGATGTAAGTAAGTAAAGTTGGCGACCATAGTCGAGGGTAACCCGAAGGCTCCCTTTTCGATAGCTACTACACCAAGGTGTAGGGGAGGGCGCTACTCCTTCCCTGGATTGCTCTATTTTACCCTTGATCCGTACCTTATAATGCTGAGTGTTAAGCAAAGAGGCATCAAGTACCATTTTTTGAGTCTTTGGTATGACTCGACCTGGGACTGAACCCAGGTCTCCCGGGCCATTGGCGAACACTCTAACCGCTAGGCCAATGTCCGGTACTTCATATGATGTAAAGAAAGAAGTATTTTCAAGCCTATAAGCGGTATCTCTTCCGTAGTTTTCATAAGCACAGCTACATGGTGGGTGCACGTGAGTAAGTATTTAACAAGGTTGTGAGACATGGTTTGATTTCTAAACGGAGTAAAACTGATTTGAATTGAGGGTTTTCCTTTTCATAGACTGGTAAGCAAACCAATGCTAATGAACCCATGTTTTTCTACTATTTATGCATATTTAGATTGCACAAATTAAAAAAATCAAGTCATTAATTTTTTTCTATGACCGAGTTACTTGAACAAACATCCTGACACATGACCAATTTCTCAAACTGTTAATGCGATTGATTAGCCACTTTTTGACATGATATATATATATATATATATAGTTGATTTTTTCGACTTCACTCACTAAGTCAAAATCGAAAAGAAGTAATTTTATAGTTGGGTCCACGCAGGAATCGATATTCATACAATGTCATAAAAAAATCCTGGTCCCCTCGGCATACCCATTCAGGGATGGCTCAGATGCCAAACAATAGACTCAACTCAGTAAAAAGCTGCAGGCGCTGCCTGGGAGAATACCCTAGGCACCAAACGAAAAACATTTTTACTTAAAATAACTCGCCAAAAGATGGGTAAGTTTCAAATATGCGGTTTTATATATAATAAAAATTATGAATTATATAATATAATATTATATATATAATATGTAACTAAATACAATTATACGTATAAGTCGATTCTCTCATTATATATATATATATATATATATATATAATGAGAGAATCGACTTATACATATAATTGTATTTAGTTACGCATTATATATAATAAAGAAAATGCTTTATTACATGTGTAATCATATATACTGTCACGTAATCACACCAACACTCACATACGCACACACGCACATTTATATATCATTAATGTCCTTAAAATCTTCAGGCTTATAACCTCAAACCCTGAAGCGGAACCGGAAATACATTTCAAATATTACGAAAAGACGTCAATAGAGAAATAGACTTTATAAAGGTAACCATTTTTTTTTAAATGCTTTCTACGTTCATGTTATTGTCAGTATTTCATTGTTTTATTCCATTAAAACTGCCATTTCTTTTTTGTTGTGAATTAAGAAAGAATGAAGATTGAAAGATTTTCTTTATTCATAAAATTAAATTTTCATGTCTTAGATAACAAAGAAATGAAGATCATTAAATTGTATTTAAAGCAAGAAGTAGGTGTAGCAACAGCATAATAAATAAATTAACAAATCAAACATCCATATTAGTGTAAAGAATTTGAAACATAACAGACAAATGAAAAAAAAGATCACAAAATCGGTGACAAAGACTTCACCGTCTCCTTCATGTAAAGTTGACCTGCTAAGTGTAATATATTCAATATTAAAAATTTCTTAAATGCCAAGATTAAAGTTTAGTTTTCGTATTTGTTTTATATATATATATATATATATATATATATATATATATGTGTGTGTGTGTGTGTGTGTGTGTGTGTGTGTGAAATTTGAATAAAAAGTGCTCATTTCTTCTGTAAGGAGACTGAGTTTAAAGATGTAAAGTATTAGAATTATGTTTTCTCTGTGTTGGAGAATTTTGTCGGAGTTTCTACTAACATACGATCATCAGATTGAAACAACTCCACAGAAGCATTTAATGTGCTTCTTTAAAACTGGTGAACTAAGTGATTATATATATATATATATATATATATATATATATATATATAACTGAGACACAGCAACGCGTGGCCGGGTACATCTAGTATATATATATATATATATATACTAGCTGTACCCGGCCTCGCGTTGCTGTGTCTCAGTTTGTTTAAATGGGGAACAAAAGAAAATGCATGTTTCTAATATGTTTTATTTTCCGATACTTGTGGATACACAATATTCTTGGTAGTTCCTGTTTCCGTGTAGATAAAGAGATTGTCTGGATTGCCGACTGTGGAACAGGCAACATATAATTGCCCATGCGAGAAGCAATCAGTGTGTAAATATAAGCCACACAATTCTAAAGATTGTCCCTGTGCTTTGTTGATCGTGATTGCAGATGCCAATCGAATTGGGAATTGTAATCTTTTAAATTGAAATGACATCCATTGGAATCATAGAAATTCGCTGGTTGAGGACATCTTCACCTTTGAAAGGCCCTGTCAAAATATTTGCTTCTATGATGTTGGTGATTAATGGGATATCAGTAATGAAGAAAAAAATTTAAGAATAAGTTTTTAGAATAAAAAGAAATTTACTTACTACTGAACCAACAAAATATGGTTTAAAGTTTATTAACGAAAGAAAACTTTTTAAGGAATGTCTTTCGTTGAAGTTAAACAAAAAAAGAAATATTGAAAAAAGAAAATAAAATATTTAGTAAACAATTCGTTTCGACTGACCCAACGAAATATGGTTTAAAGTTTAGTGTCTTATCGATAATATTAAAACGAAAGAAAACTTATTAAGAAATGTCTTTCGTTGAAGTTAGAGAAAAAAAAATGTTGAAAAAAGAAAATAAAATATTTAGTAAACAATTCGTTACTACTGAACCGACGAACTATGGTTTAAGAAAGAAAACTTTTTAATGGATGTCTTTCGTTGAAGTTGAACAAAAAAAAAAGGGGTGCTAAAAAAGAAAAGAAAATATTTAGTAAACAATTTGTTAGAGTAAAAAGAAATTTAAACGAAATATGGTTTAAAGTTTAGTGTCTCTGTTTAAGTTAACCAAAAAAGAAATAAACGATAAAGGTAGAAAAAAAATTCATGTGTAAAATTCTTGGAAAACGAAAGTAATGTTTACTTTCAAAATTTGCGTTCGGCTTTTCTCAGGGAAAAACGACTTATTGAAAATGATTTTTTTAATTATTGTAATATTTTTGGATATTAAGCATATAAAAACACGCCCGTATTCGAATAAAATACTCTCACAAATTTTAAACCAATTAGTGATATAAAACTGGAGATTATCGGTTAGTAACAAACATTTACATTTTCATTTGTATAGACTTTTGGAAATTAAGTATAGAAAATCACGCCCGTATTCAAATAAAATACTCTCACAAAATTTTAAACCAATTAAAAGAAAGAAAAGTGATAAAAGCAGAAAAAAATTATCGTATAAAATTCTTGGAAAACGGTTTAAGAGAGAAAACATTTTAATGGATGTCTTTTCTTGAAGTTAAACTAAAAAGGAATGTTGAAAAAAGAAAAGAAAATATTTTGTAAACAATTCGTTAGAATAAAAAAAAAATGACTTACTACTGAACCAACAAAATATGGTTTAAAGATTAGTGTCTCTGTTTAAGTTAACCAAAAAAGAAAGAAAAGTGATAAAGCAGAAAAAAATCACGTGTAAAATTTTTGGATAACGGGAGTAAATATTTACCATCATTATTCGCGTTCGGCTTTTCTCGGAGAAAAACGACTTATTAAAATTATTTTTTTTTTATTATCGTAATATTTTTGGATAATAATTATATAAAATTCGCTTGAATTCGAATAAATACTCTCAGAAAATGTTAAACCATTTTGTGGTATAAAACTGGAAATTATTGGTTAGTAACAAACATTTACATTTATATATATATATATATGGGGGGTGCATATCAATCATTGTTGGTTATTTAATTACAAATCCTACTGATACATATATATATTAAATATATATGTTTTAAGGACACATTTTGTAGATAAAATTTTTAAACGAGCCTAAACACGTTCTATAATGCATAGTTAAATGATTCCAAGCATAGCTATGTATCACTAAAAATTCAATTAAACATCAGTCATTTGTTTACTCACATTTAAATAATCAAACAGTTCTATTACAAACAAATCAGTTTAGCATACATTATTTGTTTTCTTACAGTCTAAATGTCAAACTGTTCTACATATTGATAGGACGCTATCAGGTGCTACCATTCCGATCCTGGGAGCAATGGCAGTGAAAAGGTAGCCTGTATTTCCCAAACTCCAGCATTACTGGAGCTTCATCAACTTATTTAATGTCATATCGAGGAAATCGTTGAGCGAGGGTCTTACCATTCTGCTGAGATGCAGTATGTGTATTCTACAGCCCAACTGACAGGGCTCTCACGTTTGTGAGGGTTTTGCTTTCACATAAGTTAAAACAAAACTCTGAATTAGTTTTTCTTGCTTTATAAGAAGTGGTAGTGTCTTGCCACAGCAAAATGTTCGGCTCTGATTCTTCTTTCAGTTCGAGGTTTACAACTTACTGAACGATACTCGTGTATATGTATACATTATGTGTGGAGGGTAGGTGTCAGACTATGTGTGCGCGTGTGTGTGTGTGTGTGTGTGTGTGTGTGTGTGTGTGTGTGTGTGTGTGTGTGCTGAATGCTGTCATCCAGGTTTCAGTAAGCTGATTACAAAGCAATCTTGAACAACTGGATTTTAACACTCTCTTATTCACAAATATTGATTAAAAGAAAACCAATTTTTTCTCTCTTTTTAGATGAACGAGGTTCGCCCACTCTCATATTCTTATTTTTAATTCTTATGGTTTCATTTGTTTCTATATTTTCTTCCTTTCTACTTATATTTCTTATTCAGTCACTCTTAGTCTTTTTTTTAATATCTCTTATATACACTAACTTGCCTCTTATTCTCTTATCCAGTTCTCCACAATTTTCCAATGTTAGCTTCTTAATTACGTCTGTCACTTTGTCTTTTTTTTTCTTCGGGTACAATTCTGTATTTATCGTTTTTTGTTAGTTCTTTTATGCGGTTATTTACAAAACTTTGCTTAGTATGGCGCAGTGACCTCATGGTTGACTCCAGTACCTGCAGTTCTTGTTCAGTAACCCATCTCAGAAATGAAACGGCTTATCACTGCATACTTTTGGTGATCTGACGATAAACGGTGTTTTCATCATGATCTTTCTCTCCTTTTCTTCCCTCTTTCTTTCCTTTTTTTATTTTATTCTTTTTTCTTTTCTTTCTTTCTTGCTTTTTCTTTCATTTATTCTACTCATTCAGCTTCTAATTTCTTCTCACTTTTCCTGATTATATTTATCTTTTCTTTCATTACAAGTTGTTTTATTCTTTCTTTCTTTCTTTCTCTCTTTCTTTCTTTCTTTCTTTTGCTCAGCTGCTTCTCTTCTTTTTTTATTTTTATTTTTCATCGTTACACTCTTGAATTATTCTTCCTTTTCTTTCGTTTCTCCCACCTATCTTTATGTCATGCGTATCACCTGACACTCGGACTTTTCCTTTTTCCTTTTTTACTTTTTAAATTTCTTTCTTTCTTTCTTTCTTTCTTTCTTTCTTTTCATCTCGTCTTTTTCTCCTTCAACTTGATATCTTCCATTTCACACAATACTCATTTTCCTTTTCCTTTATCTTTTTTTTTTTTACTTTTCTATCTATCTATCTATCTATCTATCTATCTATCCTCTTCTTCTTGTGGGTTTCTCTTCTCCAGTGCATTTATCATGTGCATAATTAGAGTAAGCACACGTAGAGACACAATTTCAAATAATAATAATAATAATAATAATGATAATAATAATAATAATAATGAAATAATAATGAAATGTCTGAAAGTCTGACATTTTCTCACTCACACCGACATGTTTCGTAATCAGCAAAAATGATCCCAGTGCCATATTTACTCTACCCCAGTGCCTTCCTTGTCTAGCCCCCTACTCCTTACTGCACAGTCAAAGACATGAAAAATGAAATAGAGAGTGTGAGAGAGAGAGAGGCTAGAAAGCGACGTTAGGCGGAGGTAGTGAGTGCTATTTCGGTAGAAGTTAAGCAAGCAATCACAAATGCAATTACTAACGTAATAGACTTGCGCTAAACATGGAGATTAGCCTATTTTTTTCTGGTCAGGTTGGTGATTTTTTATCTGATTTTTTAGGCATCTCCACCTCCTTTTCATTTAATTTTTTTTTTTTTTTTGCAATTTTCCTTTTCCCCTTTAATATTCTATTTTTGTGACTTTTATCTATAATCTTTCAGCTTGCATTTAATATCGAAAGTTCTTAATTTCAAAACTCAAAAACAGGTTTCATGATTCTATTTAATTTTCTAACAACCTCTCTCTCTCTCTCTCTATATATATATATATATATTGAAAAGGGAGAAAGGCGAGAAAATTGACAAAAATGAAAATTGCGCGTCTCAATCAACAAACCCATTTCTCTAATGTTGTGAAAAACAAATATATATGTGGGGTCTGCATTTTGATTGAGGTTGTTGCGATTGGAATTCTAATTCTTATTTTCAAAATTGGATATCAAGAACTACCAATAATGTATTCATCAGACAAATTCTCTCTCTCCCCGCTCTTTCTCTCTTTAAGATATATATATATATATATATATATATGCACATACACACACACACACACACAAATGTATATATATATATATATATATATATATATATATATATATATATATATATAGCCGATAGAAGTTATGGATTCATGTTTTCTCTTATGAATTATTGCAAAAAGAAAGCAAACAGCAACAATTTTAATTTGAATTCAGCTAGTGTGATATCTAACACCAAAATTTGATATAAGCATTTTGCATACAGATACATATTTTCAAGTATACTTACCAAATATTTTATACACAACCATATTTTTCCAATTATCTTTATTGGAAACGGGCATGCCAACCCGATTGAAATCCTGGACGAGACTGTTTTTACATATTACTAATGAATTTGGAAAAGATATTCATCATACTATTTTCTATAGATAGAAAATATGAATACGAGGCTCTTCATCTTTAGTATGTCAACCGGTAATGGAGTAGGAAAATTCTGAATACAAATCTGTTAAACTACGCGTGACTCCCCACTCGTGTGGAGTTGTTGTTAAATACATATTTCAATCAACAATTCCTGCTTAATAATAATAATAATAATAATAATAAATTATGGAACATGATGGTGTCAATTATACCCATTGTGATAGGTGCTTTTGGTACAATTAACAAAATGATTATTAAAGGGACTGGAGGACTTGGAAGTTGGCAGACGAGTGGAGACCATCCAAACTACAGCATTATTGAGAACTGCCAGAATACTAAGAAGAGTCCTGCAGACTTGAGCAGACTTGCTGTCTCTCAAACTCAGTGAAAGACCATCAGCTAAGGCTGATGTGAAAAACTCTGAGTAAATAAAAATAATAATAATATGGTGCTGTTGGTACAGTCAATAAAGGATTGGTACAAGGACTGGAGGAGTTGGAAATAATGGTATGACTGGAGAATGTCCAAAATGCAGCATTGCTTAGATCGGCCAGAGTACTGAGAAGAGTACTGGAGACTTGAGGAGACTTGCTGTCACTCAAACTCCAGAGAAAAACCATCAGCTAACGGTGATGTGAAAAACTCTCAACGAGTAAAATGATAATAATTATAGTAATCGGCCCGAAGACCAGATCTTATAATAATAACCAAAAAAATAAAAAAGAAAGAAAATCTGCAAAATTTGCTGTTCCGGCAGACAACAGAATAAAACTAAAAGAATGTGTAAAGAGTGATAAGTACCTTGACCTTGCTAGAGAATTGAAAAAAAACTAAGGAACATGAAGGTGACAATTATACCAATTGTGATTGGTGCCATTGACACGGTAACTAAAGGATTATTAAAGGGCCTGGAGGATTTTGAAGTGGAGACCATCCAAACGACATCATTATTGAAAACGGCCAGAAGACTGAGAAGAGTCCTGGAGACTTGAGGAGACTTGCTGTCACTCAATCCTAGTGAAATACCATCAGCTTACGTTGATGTGAAAAACTCTAATGAGTAAAAAAAAAAAATAATAATAATAATAATAATAATAATAATAACAATAGAGGAGATTTGCTGTCACTCCATTTTCAGTGAATGACCATCAGCTTACGCTGATGTGAAAAACTCTAATGAGTATTAATAATGGCATAAGGACTATGTTTAAACAAAAATAAATAAGGCGCAACAAAATAGCAAAAGTAGATTATGTGGTGATAGAAATTCAATGATCGTTCACTTAATAAGTGAATTCAGCAAATTTGCGCCAAAAGAGTATATGTCTAGACACAACTGGGCAAGGAAGATGATCCACTTGGAAATGAGCAAGAAATTTAAATTTTACCATACGAATAAGTAGCATATGAACAACTTGGAACCTGTCTTGGATAATGAGACGCACGAACATCTCTTGGATTTGGGAATTCAGACGAATCACCTAATCCCAGCAAAACGACAAAAATTTCTACCAAAAAAGAAGAGAGATAAATCCCTAGATTTTTCTAAAGAACTAAAAAAAACAGTGGAACATGTAGGTTGATAAATGGTGCACTCAAAACTATCCCCAAAAGATTAGTAAAAGAGGCTAGAATAGGTGCAAATAAGATGTCAAATGGAAATCATCCACACTATAGTATTATTAAGATCGACCAGAATACTGCGAAGAGTCCTGGAGACTTGAAGAGACTTGCTATCACTCAGACTCCAGTAAAACACTAACAGCTAACGCTGGTGTGAAAAACTCTAAGGAATAGAATAATAGTTTGCACAATGTTATATGTTATCAAGTATTTCAGCCTGATAAAATCATTTCCACTCAATTACATCGTTTCAAGGTTTGGTTTGGTTTGTTGGTTTTATGGCATATCAACCTTTGTAGGTTATTTAACGCCAAATCCATTTTTAAGTAAATAATCTGTTCCATTTAAAACAACTCAGTTTAGCATAAGTACACAGTTTAATTGTCAAAAACATTTCTATTTCAAACTATTCAAGCAGTTATATATAACAATTCAGTTAAACGTAAATACAGTTTTAATGTCGAAAAACAGTTCTATTACAAATAATCCAGTTAAGCATAAGCACACAGTTTAAATGTAAGTACGGTTTAATTGTTAAAAACATTTCTAATTCAATCTTTTCAGTTTACTCAAACAATTCAGTTTAGCATAAGTATGCTGTTGGTTCTATTTAACCCATAGATAGGGCCCTATCAGGTGTTACCACTCCGGAACATTGTGGACCTGGGAGCAATGGCAATGAAGGGGTACTCCGCATTCTCCTAAGCTCCAGCATTACTGGAACCTCACCATCAGATTGTTTCGTGTCATATCTAGGACACTCGTTGGAGGGGGGGTTCTTACCCCTCTGCAGAGGTGCAGTCAGTGTATTCTACAGCCCCAGCCGACTGGGCAAACATCGTTGCAAGTATAACTCTCTAATCAGTTTCAAACAAATCTATATAATTCTTAAATGAAACTATAATAGCTATTACGACTCTGAGAGTATTAGCAATAGTGGACCAGAGAGTAATAGCAATGACTTCATAAATTGAGGTTTTTACACCGGATGCAATTTAATGTCATATCCAAGACTCTTTAATTTATCAGAGTCTAACACATCAATATGGGATACAATGGGCATATTTTAGCCCCGCCGACAGATCTGTTTATTACAAACGAGATCTACATTATAGGATTGAAAAGCCTGATTACTTATATAAAACGTCGGAACTTCTTTTAACAATTCTTGCTGGATAGGTCAGTTATAATCAGTTTTTGTTGCTTATGTTTTTAATACGTATTCATCCGACCTTTTTAACAGGTTCAGGATGTGACATAAAATCAATGTTTTAGTGGTATAAAACTGTTTTAAGTTCAAATTTTGCCTTCTCTTAGACTGGTAGTCAAAGCTTATGAATCCAGCCTTTTCTTCTATTTCTTCATAGCTTGCGGAAGATGAGATAAATTTATGTCCTTACCAAAGGCGAAATGAAATGCAAAAAAGATCATTAAGATTCCATTTTATGTGACAATAACAATTATAATAAGCACGCCTCTATAATTACTAACACAGTGAAGAAAAGATGATTTATTATAAAAAAAATAAATTAAAAAAAACAGACCAAATTTTTTGCGCGGTGATTGTGGATCTAAGTTCTATGTACATCGTCGTCGGAATAAAATAGTGTTTATTATTTTTTATATTTTCGATATTAATTTTAGATGTCAAAATTGCTATGAGAAATGTCATGGTAGTGTATCATGGAATCAAGATTGTCGTGTATCTACAAGTCTCTGTGATCTTCATATATTCTTTACTTGAAGTTTCTTGAATATTCACAAATGTATATTTATTTTTTCTTTTCTAAGAGACTATTGTATAAATCTACGCCGTGAATATGATATCTGCTTATGATAAACCATTAGATAAGATTTTAATTGTTTTTGAAGGTGTTTGGAACTATACGTTTAAGTGGGTTATTTTTCAGTAAGATTTGGTGGTTATAGAGCTGGTTGGTGTGAACTAAGGGAAAAAACTGTACTTTGTTTAAACGGTCTTTATTCACATTATGGTTCGTAGTTGTCTGTGGCGGGTATATTCCGTGAGCGAAGCAGTTCCAGTCGTGATAGGTATTCTGTGCTTGTTAGTATCACACTAGCTGCTGCGCTGACACGATATGCTTTGCTTCACAAACTTTGTGATTTTAAAAAACCGCACGGATGATCTTGCAAAGTAATTTAATTCAGAAAAATATTCTTTGCGAGCACGAGTAAAGTTAAAATGTTGGCGACCGTTGTTGAGGGTGACCCGAAGGCTCCCTTTGCAATAGCTACTACACCGAGGTGTAGAACAGAGGGCGCTACTCCTTTCCCCTTGATTTCACCATTTAACCCTTGATAAGTATCTTGCAGTCCTGAGAGTTAAGCAAGGAGGCATCAAGTACTATTTTTAAAGTCTTTGGTATGACCCAACCTAGGATTGAACCCTGGTCTCCCGGACCACTGGCAAACATTCTACCCACCAACTAGGCCATAACGCCGGGGAAACAACCAAAAATTTTTGTTGTGCAAGAGGTGAAGGCGTAGTTGATCAAAGAACAGTTACCTGATGGTTAAATAACTATTCCTAGAGTTGCAAGAACATCAGCAATCAGATTAGGTCAAGTAGGCTTAAAACCGTGAATTCTGAGATCGGGTTTCAAGCTATTGAGGGAAATCCAGTGAGTTGCTCTTGGAGAGTATCAGGTGATTTCGGTATCTCACATTCCAGAGTGGTTCATTACCTTTACGGTCCCGGTAAAAAACATCTGGGGCTTCTTATTTGTACCTTACATTACCAAAATATTGCAAAACTTTGGACTCTACCTCAAAGTTCTACATTCTTATTTTTCTTTAGTCATGCAAAGTTTTCTGTAGTTTCTTTAAAAAAAAAAACAAGCAAAAAAAAAAAAAGAATTCTACGATTATATTTTTCTTTCATAACAAGCACAATCACCCTCCTACAGACGCACGTGCGCGCACTTTGAATCCATAATTTCTAAGTATTTTTTTAAATATACTACAATGGAAAAATTCTTTACTCATAAAATATTCATGTTTGCAGCTCGTGTTTGTATTGATTTTTCACAATAGATAATATCCGTTTTAACGTTCTTTTTCTAAAAGTTTGAAAGACTCCTCGCTTTTTAATGATCGGTTTTCGATTTTTCAACATTATTCAGCTACGATGGTGATGAGAATTCTGTTGATATAAAACATTAAATTATTCATTTCTTTTTTTTTTCCTGGTGTGTGATGCCATGTGATTGGTGTTGTACGATATTTATAGCGATACTCGGATAAGATACTAACATCCAACGAGACAGTGCGATACTTAACATTTTATTTTGAATTTCGTTTCATGAATTGTTTTTTTTTTCTCCGTTTTTAATTCATTGTTTGATAGCTCTATGTGGTGGCTGAGAAAGAATAGTCAAAGACAGATTTATATAAATAAAGTGTCGTTTCTTTATTTTTACAAATTACACACACACACACACACACACACACACACACACACACACACACACACATATATATATATATATATATATATATATATATATGTTAGGATAGAATAGACATAGAATCAACAGTACATAGCAAATAGTTTCTCAACGATGAACACTATGGCTTAAGCAGATAAAAGCATAGGAAAGAAAGTAACATTTGCAAACTACTGTTGACTGTGTGAACGCTATTCTAACTTAAATATATACGTTCTATCAATGATATTTAATATTGCTTATTTATATACAGCGCAAATTCTATTATCTTAAACATATGTATATATATATATATATATATATATATATATATATATACATGATTAACGACATCCTGACACATGATCGTGGTCTTTACCAGCAAAATTACAACGAAAACAATAAGTGGAAACCGTAAGACATTGTGATATCAGTACGTCGTTGGATTATAGTGGCATATGCTTATATGAAATTTACGCCATTCTTGGAGCCTACGTAGCTACTGCCCAGTAAGAAGCATAGTAAGTTATCTGGTGACAATGCAAACTGCAGGTTTTATTTCTGAGTGCCTTCTCTTAGAATTTTCCTATCAAAAGATACGTAAAAATCAGCAGTGGTCTGAGGCTGGAGATTCTTTTAACATTTTCGATGTTTAAGATAGCTTCTAGAATGGTTGCCTTCTCCACGTCTTTTTTATCAAACTGGAATGCCTTGTACCCCACCTTTACACACACACACACACACACACACACACACACACATATATATATATATATATATATATATATATATATATATATATATATATATATATAGGGTAAAAACTCGTGACTGTATGTGCTTGATCTTCAGATGATCCTGTATATAGCCACGTCTGAAGTCCAGACTTCCAACGTGTCGAATTAGCAATAAACAGACATCCAATCTAACCCATATAACAGGCATAGAGTTCTGATATCCGTTTCCTCAGTCAGTGTCTAAAAATAATGAGATTTCTATTATTATTTTGTAGACTTAGTGTCTCGGGTTTCCCTTACAATGGGACGAGTACTAATCACACGAGGCGGACGTTACGGTAAATGTATTACAGTGTAGACAATCCAGCGTAACAAACAAACTGACACTTAGACAGACAGACAGACAGACAAACCAAAATTGATTAAGATTTTTATATTATAAAATTGTTGTGACGTTAAATGGGGCCTATGTTCACCTTCGGAGTTGTTTCCCTTTGCGGTCATTGAATGATTGATTATTTTATGCCTCGAAGTTAAGGGATTGTGTTCATTGTAAATTCATATTTACCTATTTTTGTTGTTGTTGCTTATGAGGAATTTTTTTACCTAATTATATGATATAAAGTAACCCGACCTAATATAAATAATTTGCTCATAGTTGTATCATTTCAAATATTCCAATCAACTATCAATAATTTTACCGTTTCAAGTAATTATTTCGATTTAATAATAGTTATTTGTTTGCACTTCGTTAGAGAGTTTCAGTAACTAATAATAAACATCAATAAACAATTATAGTTTCAAGTAACTATTTTTTATAGTAAGAATTTTTTTCGACAGATACATACAAGCAGATATAATTATTTCCTATGAATAATTTACATTTATATAGCATCAAGTGTAACCTTCGAATACGAAATATTTTAGACAGATCTAGTTGATCTATATCGGGAACTCTAACAGATACAGCCTCTCCAGGTCAGAGAGGATCTCGAGCAATGATAATGAATAGCTACTTTACATTTCTCTTCTTAATCGCATATCTATACCACAAGTTTAAGGATAAAAGCGTCTAGTATTCGTTTTCAGCGCATGGAATCGGTTCAGTCACTTACTTTGTTCAAACCTTTTATATTATACAATTTACCAACTAATCAGAACAGTGACCGCTTATTTCACCAATAAAATCAAATCCACGAGAGGAATTTATAAGACATGGTTTTCACAGCCTTTGCCAGAACACGGAGCTATTCGATACCCGTCGTCACGTCAGATCTGGTTCTCCCCACCTATCAAGACATTTGGAGTCAATGCGAACTTTTGTAATTTAATAATATTCGAAATCTATTTCAGCTGGCAGGCTAACGTTTCTTTTTATTTAGTTCGAGACAGTATAGTATTGTTGGTAATACACTCACATTACCTGCTTAATAACAGTTTTCCGCCGCCACAAAGCTGACGATGTCAGAAGAATGGATCGGCTGAAATATTATGGCGTCAAGAATAATTCAAATATCTGGTATATATTGTTCTGATCACTTCATCCGACATTTTTGCATTTGAATAAAATGAGAAAACTGTTATTATCTTATTAATATCATATGAAGTGACTGTAGACGAACAACTCTTACTAAGCAGTTTACATATCCTATTGTAATTGATGCTAATGAATATTTTCTTGTTTACCTTTTTCAGAAATGGTGTCATTAATTTCATCTGTTCGTCATGCTACCTAAAAGTGTCCAAAGCTAGTAGTAATCCAGGCAGGTAAACATCTCTTCCTATGTATTTCGCGATAGCATATTATTATTTGTAATATATTCCAAGTAGACTTATGTGTTTAGTTCTAACTTGCTTCCGCAACCCAACTGACGATGAGCGAAGAATGAATCGGCCCAAAACTTTCCCAAACAGCCCAACGTGTTTTTCTTTTTAACTCGCGGCTGTATAGTAGTCTAGGTAATACTGCCACACACGGCTCATATCTTAAGAAGTTCAATTGTCCTGGTCATTAGGCGTCCTGCAAGTGTTCAAAAGCAGTAGTCATTTATTCTTGTAGACAAGTAAATGTGTTTTTCTTTTTAGTTCGTAGCAGTAGAGTAGTCGAGGTAATACTGTCATACATGGATTTTCTTTTAAGAAGTTCAGTTGTTCTGTGTCAGCTATATCTGATGCAGCACTCTTGGAAATGTGTTAATGATATTGTAGACATCTTTTAGATTTTAATTTAATATCGGTTTGTTGACAATCCGCATGAAAATCTCATTAGCGTTGTATATAAGCCAGTGTTTAATTTTTGCAAATCATTCGCATTTTATTTCATTCCATTTAATGTCAAATCACCATTCTCTCAAAGCACATTTTCTTTAACGTTTCACATTCAGTCTTTTCTTTCTTTCTTTTTGGTTTAAACACATTTTCTTCTTATTTCAGTTTTGTCTTGAAAGTTTTCAGTAATTAAAATTCAGAAGACTAATTAATTACTTGAATGATTTGTACTGTTTGAATGCCATCATGCATATCAGTCATGATACCCGAAAAATGTTATCCTCTTCACTTCACCAACCAAAACAGAATAAACGTTTTTGTCGTTAGTGTTTTTTTTAGGGGGGATTTGCTTTTTAATTGTTTTGTTTAGTTTTTGTGTATTTCTTTTTACTATTAACAATGAAAAACTGTGCTTTATAATTTTAGATTTCTGCTGTTTGTAATAACGACGATGCTTGGATTTTATAAAATGTCATGTATTATTAATATCATAGTCTTTGCTGTTGTTGTTTGCTGTTCTTCCATTTCTTCGCATATTTGCGATTAATCATGAAGGTCATGAATTATAATTCGACTAATTATGATAATTAACATACTTTCATGATTGAGTTTCATTTTAGATATTACTACGATAATTCTCATAGGATATGGAACAGGCAACCGGAGTTCAAATTCGGGAAGAGCTGTTTGCTTTTCACATACTTTGAGAAAGGAATAAATCCATCTGTTTTATAACTAAATAGTAGGGCATTTTTAGACTTGGTTATGCAACCTGTCTAACAGAACAATAACTCAGAATACAAACCAGATTTACTCTATTAAGAAATTACATAATGTAACATCCTGCCCGTCGCCGAACGGTTTGGTAAATAAATTCTTGACATTACTTGATCCAGAAATCAAGTGTCGGCACGTCTCTTCAATACATCAGATCTCTAGCTCACTTCTCACTATCTGTATAACCCTCCCAAAGGTTCCCGGCGCTTATTTTCCACACAAGAACTCTATTACGCCCAGGCTTTTGCTAGTCTCAGTTTTTCGCAGAGATAATTGAGGGTCGTATATTATTAGGTCACCAACAAAAATAGAATAGAAAATAAGCTCTCAGTAAGACAGGAACTGTTTTTTTTTTTCTAAGAAGGGCTTGGTTAAATGCACCAGCTGCTACCAATTGAATTAAGAATAGCCATTACTCTTATTTATCAAATTTTACTTCGTATGTCATGCAGGCCTTTAGGCCTTATAAAGAAGAGCAATCTCCCTGGCGTAATGCTTAAAGTGTTATACTGCAGCCTTGAAGTGAGAGAGGTAGAACTCCAGACATATCATTACATGCTCTTTCGGGAAAGTTACAAACCCACTTGTTTCCCTCCACGGCCATCAATTAAATCGTATCACTGCTTGATAATTGTTATTACTTTGAACATAGCGCAGTGAATAGGACATTAGGTTGGAAAGTGCTTCTGAGTTAAATGATCTGGAGGTTGTTGGTTCAATCCCACCAACAGGTAATGATAAGAAGGAACACTTAATTCTTGTACTCGGTCATGGTTAACAGAATTGGAACAGTTTACCCTGTAGTTCAAATAAATGGTTCAGTTCGAGATTCTTAGTGAACTTCTGAGTATCACAGGAAACTCCAGAATAACACCAAAAGAAATATCGGCCGAAACGTTATAACTGAAACAATAAAGATGAGGTCTATAGTCCAAATATTCTAAGTGATAACAAGTATCACTGCTATTCTTCTACAACCCATACGGGTTATTAAAGAAACCCAACGAGACCGGGTCTTAGGTTGCTTACGAGTGACCACTAAGCTAAGTACTGAAAACTTCGGTAATACAACGCAGAAGCCAAATCCAACTAAAAAAATCACCCAATGTATTATTGTACCTCCTGTGTCGTGTATATTTTATATACCATTTTAGCCGGCATATCCAATCTCAAATCTAATCATTTTGAAATCGTAATAAGCAACTTTATAAAAAATATTCAAATATTTAATTTTTTAGCTCGAAACACTAAACTTGATGTTTGATGACATTTCAAATCATTCAACAAAGTTATAGAATGTTTCTATCTAATTTGCATCTGCGTCGACCTTTGAGTTGAGATTTACTCTCAGTGATAAACATCGATTTAAAAAAATGGAATTTAAATGATGATTTTCAAGACAAGCAATTCATCACTACTTGGTAACATTGAGCATCAGATATTATTTCTTGCATATATGTTCTGTCCTTATGTTTATCAATACTTTTGTCTTCTTCAGCAACATTTTTCCATTTTGTATATTTAAATGATACGAAAGTCAGTCGTTGAACCTGATGTCAAGTTACCTCTTACCTAGAGAATTTATAATAAAATTATTCAATAAATAACTGAATTGTAATAGCGGTGGAAAATACATAAACCCTTTTCTTCGATTAGTTAAGCTAATTGACCTAAAATCTACGCAAACCGAAATATTTTCCTTCATTTAGAAATGTTACAGTTTTTCTTGTTCAATTTAGAAATATACCTTAAAGGTAAGTGCTAAGCAAGATAATTTTTACTTCAATATTTTGTTTAGTCGTTTCAGTTTATAGTAAATAACTGCGACAGTGTTGTTTACAAAGTTCTGCCAGCGAAATAACTTCAAACACATGTTATGCGAGTTGTTAAGATAGTATTAGTAGCCTGTAGATTTCAGTAGAAGCAGTATGCACCTCGTGGTGTAATGGTTAAAGCGGTGAGCTGCGGAATCGTAGTACGCGAGTTCGTACTCCAGTCGCGCTATTACGTTCACTTTCGGGCAAATACCCTTGGGAAAGGTATGAACCCCTTTATTCTACCTCCAGCTATGGGTAAATAGTAGGACGGACTAGGTTCTTCAGCCTTGGGGAGGCAACTAGTCTAGGAGAAGGAAAACTCTGAATTCAAAACCTGTTAAACTCCGCTTAAAAATTGACCTTGTGTCATATCCTGCCCGAGCGGAGGGGTTGGGTAAATAGTACCATAAAGAATAAAAGAAACAAAAACGAATTCCAAGTTACACATGTATTTTCATTTTTATTTACTCTTCTTGTTTATCCTGGTGGTTGTCAAGGGTGCTTCAAAGAGTTAGCGATGTATAACTGGATGCAGGCAGTTGTCTATCTCGCTCTGTGTCCAACCAACCGACTGCCATCTTTCTTCCCTACACCTACCTAGGAACCAGTGTCTCATCAACCGAAAAAGACATCGACACGTGGCTTACGAAGGCATGGACAACTATAGATAGGCTATCGATCATATGGAAGTCAGACCTGATCGATAAAATGAAACGCAGTTTCTTCTAAGCAGCGGTCGTATCAATATTGCTATATGGATGCACTACTTGGACGCTAACTAAACGGCGGGAGAAAAAGATAGACCAAAATGCAGCGAGCGATATTGAACAAGTCAGTGAGGCAACATCCCACAAAGCACCAACTATACGCCCACTTGCCTCCCATCACGATAACTATCCAAGTTAGACGGACCAGACATGCTGGACACTGCTGGAGAAGCAGGGACGAGCTCATTAGTGATGTACTCCAATGGACCCTCGCATATGGCCGAAAAAAAGCAGGATGACCAGCTCGAACATACATACAGCAGCTCTGTGAGGATACGAGATGTAACCCTGAAGACCAGCCAGAAGCTATGAACGATAGGGAGGAGTGGCGAGAGAGGGTCAGGGATATTCGTGCTGGCGGCATAACATGATGATGATGATGATCTAACAATCTCTGCTCTGTGTGTCTACTCATCTGTTTAATTCCTGAATTATCCCTTAAATATATGTGTTCCCAACTTCCGTCAAAGAAATCTGTTTTTTCCAGCTTGTACTTCAGAGAACTGAAGTAACTAACCAAATGAGATCGTTGTCTACTGATACTAACAGTACGAAAGCCGAAGACAGGAGCTTATTATGGACATTAAAAATTAACTTTAATTTTTTATCGAGCAATATTTTTTCTATTTTATTATCTATTAAAATATGCTGATATTTCTTATTTAGCTATCCTTTTGATGCTACTATACACATATTTATGTACATATATTTATATGCTCTATGCCTATATACAACTGTACATATACGTTCGCACCAATCACTATATACACAGATGTTACAATTATACACATACATATTCAGATGGAAGCGCTTGCACATACATGCGTGAGCATATTGTGCCTTAATATGTACGTCCATAAACAGAAGAGCTTATAGTTTTACATAATGATGCCAATTATAAATAATGATTCAGTTAAATTGAAAGTATATATTTTATAAAGTAATTAGTCATCATTTTATTTCTTTTTCTTCTATGAATGGTAATTTGATTTTAGCTTCATATTTAGTTACGATATTATTTGTCATCCGGCGTAGCGTTTATACAGTTGCCTGCAAGCATTTAATCTATCAAGTTGTAAACATTTTTAAAAAATTGTCTTTAAATCTGACACTTTAAAAATGTGTGGGCAACAAATTCAAAATCTAAAATTGAAAAAAATAATCTTCACCTAGAGTAGATTTCTTTTACCTGGCGTTCAAACCAATTGAAAAAAGATCATTATCTGGGTGACCGCGGACGAAAGATCGACAGTATCATTATTGCTTATTGTACTGAGAATTTAACTTTTCTCTATGTTTGTGCATTTTAACGCATACAAATACTGGATAATTGTATTAAACTTTTTCTTGACATAAGAGTTTATACAATTTATATTTCACCTTGTCTGTGAGTCTATTCTTAGCAGAAGGTTATACCTCCAAGCTGATGTCTTGGGTATGACATTGAACTGAATTTGGTGGTGAGAGTTTTAATTCTGGAGTTCTAATGAGTGTGCAGTATCCCTTCATCGCTATTACAGCTAATAACCCTCTTACCCAGAGTTCTAGTTCCGGTCAGGGTCATATCTCTGGGACTAACAGATCATTGTGCACATATTTCATTAAATATTTATTGATGTCAACCATTTCATAAGCTATACAGTATGTGCTATTCTACCAAACATACTGTCAGTCATTTCAATTGCACTTTTATCCGGACTCAGTTGCATATTTTCTTTAGTTTGCCCACAATAATAAAGACCAAGACTTGTAAGAATATAAATAGTAAATTCGATTCTCACAGGGCGACATTTACTAATGTCAATGTATAACAGCAAATTAGGCTTAATAAAAAAAAAAAAACTCTAGTTGAATATTACTGTTTCAACGCATTGTCGAAAGATAATTTAATATTCTAAATTCTTCAAGAACCAAATATTATCAGTATATAGTAGTTGCATCTTAATTTCTTTTCCTCTTTCAATGTTTATATGACTACTAATAATGAAGTATTTACAAAATTATTTATTAAATAAACGGAGTGAACAATCCAATTATTTTCAAGTATTTAAACGACTGCCAACCCTGTCAGTGAGATTTAGAATAAGCCGACTGCATCTTCTCCTGAAAGATAAGATCCTCCAAAAAAAGGTAAAATCTCCTCCTCCAAAAAGGTATGACCCCCCCCCAAAAAAAGGTTTCCATGTGTATAATACTAAATTACATCTGATTATGAGACCCATATTCTGTAGATCTATGAACTGTGAAGTACTACTACATCCGAATTTACCAACCCCTCCGCTCGGGCAGGATATGACACAAGGTCAATTTTTAAGCGGAGTTCAATAGGTTTGAATTCAGTTTTCCTTCTCCTAATCTAGTTACCTCACTAAGGCTTAAGAACCCGTTCTGTCCTACTATTTACACATAGCTGGGGGAAGAATAATTGGATTCATACCTTTCCCAAGGGTATTAGTGCTATGTGAAATACATTTAGCTTGGTCCAGGATTTGAACTCGTGTCGCCGTGTCCATTTCCTACGACGATAACCATTACACCACGGGCACCTCCAAACGTACTACTTCATTGCCATTACTTTCAGGTCAGATCCGGAGAGATAGTATCTGTTAGGGCCAAAATGATTATTAAAAGTATTCATATTTGATAGGACTGTTTCAAAAACATCTTAAGAAACAAGCACAAAAAGGTAAATATTAACGTAGAATGAACATGATTCCCTAACCTCTATTCATAAAATAACATGAAACTTAAATCGTTTTAATAGAATGATATGTCAACCACTTTAGACAGGTTGACATGTCATTCAAGTCAAATGATTTAAACAACCGCATTGTAAACATCTAATAGGAATATATAGCAGTCCCACCAAAGTACATACTTAAGAAAAAATTCTACATAATAAGTGTATATTGAAACTAAACACGGACCTTTGGCTTAGAAGGCAACAAACATTTTTATAAAGAAATTGATAAGGCCGTATTCATTTATGAGTAATAGTATTCTCTATTTTCTTACTTAGCGCGAAGTGAAAATAAATCCTTATATTATAAAGATGCCATGATTCAAAAAGATTGGAAATCATTTATTTATCATCAGTCATCTAGAGTTGTAAATTAATAAACTTTGTGCTTAGATGTGGCACAAGGCCGTATAAAGGGGGCACCCAATGAGACTCGAACTCCCTCGTCAACATTTTCAAGTCTAGCTTGTTAACCGTGGCACCATCTGAGGTGCTCTCCAGTCACCACTGGTAATTCTTCTACTATGATATATGTCTCGTTTGAATAACGAATTGAAGCAGGGAGAACGACCGGTGCGCCTCATGTAAAACATTTGCATCTTTAATTTGCAAATGAGTTGCTGTAAATAATCTAGGAGATCAAATGCAAAGTTCTTCCACATGTGGCGTATTCACTAGACATTTCATGCTCATAAAATAACAAGTAGAATTCAAGCTACGATATGTTTTCTCTTATAACTGCACTCAGAATGTTCTTCCAGTTAAATAATTTTGAACGCTGTACAAACGTAAAATCTTATTTCTATTTTCGCATCATTCTTTCTCTGATATTTTTTACATTGCATAATGTTTCAAACTGACTACAAAACTGCAATCCGACAGATGCACATATAAATGAAATATCTTAACGGTAGGAAACAGGTGGAATTTTGAAGTTAAAACGCAGTACTGCAAACTAGCAAAAAAAATAAAAACTCAACTATGTGAGCAAAATTGATTAATTTTAACTATTTCCAAGAAAAGCTATCTATATTGGTAGACTATAATATTTTCAAATTTTCTAAAATAAATTACATATCCAACGGATAGTAATAGTAAAAGTTAAAGTAAGTTTATTGCAACTGATGAAAAACCAAATAACGAGAGTTCGACATTATCTTTTTTTTTACAATTGTAGAACTAAACTGTATAAAGACAATTGAAATTTAGAAATTTGTTAAACATTTTCTTTTCATCTTTCTTTTCTTTTTTTGTTTTTTGTTTAAGTGATATTTCAACGGAAATTCAAAAGAACCCTCCTCTCCCTATTTTTTGCTGCTAATGTAATACTCTTAATATAGTATCTTTCATCATCATCATCATCATCATCATCATCATGTCATGCCGCTAGCATGGATATCCCTGACCCACTCTCGCCACTTCTCCCTATCGTTCATCGCCTCTTGTAGGTCTTCAGGGCTACATCCCGTATCCTCACAGAGCTGCTGAATTTATGTTCGAGCTGGTCGTCCTGCTTTTGCCCGGCCATATGTGGGGGTCCAGAGGAGTACATCACTTATGAGCCCGCCCCTGCTTCTACAGTAGTGTCCTGCATGTCTGGTTCGTCTAACTTGATGGTTTTCGTGATGGGAGGCAGGTGGCCGTATAGTTGGTGCTTTGTGGGGTGTTGCCTCCATGACTTGTTCAATATTGCTCGCAGCATTCTTGTGTAATTGCCGTCTAGCTTCTTTTCCAGCCGTTTAGTTAGCGTTCAAGTAGTGCATCCATATAGCAGTATCGATACGACCGCTGCCTGGAAGAAACTCCGTTTCATTTTATCGGTCGGGTCTGATTTCCATATGATCGTTAGCCTATCGATAGCTGTCCCTGTATTCGTTAGCCGCAATTTTAATTATTCTGAAATGTTTTGAAACTGTATAAGTTTACTCAAGCAACTCCACGTAAGATCATTCTTAAATGGAGTACAGCCAATTTGAATTCAGAGTTTTGCATATCCAAAACCGATTGTCGTACCGAGTCTTTTGAATCCAGTCTGCTCTACTAGTTACCCATAGCTATGGATGAAAACACGGATTCATGCCTTTCCCATAAATGTATATCGTCTGGCGGAGGTCTTTACACTTCTTCTTCTTCTTCTTCTTCTTCTTCTTCTTCTTCTTCTTCTTCTTCTTCCCTCCCCTTATCACTCTTCTGACTTTTCCCATTCTTTTTCTATCTTCCGTTATTAATTCTTTGTGAATTCACCCCTTTATACATTTGTAAAATGTTACCTACTTATATTCTCTGTTACAAACGTCAACCTACTTTACAACTGTATGCAAATTAAATATAAAATAATATCTGATTGTTCCTACTGCGCGTGCGCAACTGTTTGCGTGTTCAGCTTGTCTATAAACAAGATTTTCAAAAATGAAGGCTCGTATTAATTCTGAATCGAACTAAGAGACAGAATTAATTAATTGAAATGTAACATGAATTCGGCAAAAAAATAAAAGTTCATGAAATGTATAATTCTAAAAAAACAACTACATTCACTGACGCGAGTAAACAAAGGATGCAAACACCGTAAATGCCAATTTTGTTTGTTAAGCTAATATTTATTGCTTTCAAAGAAGGATTTGGTGGATAATTTCATTGCTCATGAGGAATAATTATATATGTTTTTCTCTACTTATTTGTAAAATATATCCATCACATCTCTGTCGCTTACTGATTGTGAATTTCATGGCAATAAGATCATCTGATCTAGAACATTTTACTCAGTATCTATGCGATCCTAACTTAGATTGGGCTTAAGTTAGGCATCATCATCATCATCATATCGTGCTGGCAGCACGGATATCCCTGACCCTCTTTCGCCACTCCTCCCTATCGTTCATCGCCCTAGGTAGGTCTTCAGGACAACAACCTGTATCCTCACATAGCTGCTGAATGTACGTTCGTGCTGGTCGTCCTGCTTTTGCGCGGCCGTGTGTGGGGATCCATAAGAGTACATCTCTTATGAGTTCATCTCTGCTTCTCCAGCAATGTCCTGCATGTCTGGTTCGCCTAACTTGAATAGTTTTCGTGATAGGGGGCAGGTGGCCGTACAGTTGGTGTCTTGTGGGGTGTTGCTGCCAGGACTTGTTGAGGATTGCACGCAGCATTCTTGTGTAATTGCCATCTAGCTTCTTCTCCAGCCGTTTTGTTAGCGTCCATGTAGTGCATCCATATAGCAGTATCGATGTGACCGCTGCCTGGAAGAAACTGCGTTTCATTTTATCGGTTAGGTCTGGTTTCCATATAGTCGATAGCCTATTGATAGCTGTCCATGCTTTCGTTAACCTCGTTTCGATGTCCTTTTCGGTTGATTCGACGCTGCTTCCTAGGTACGTGAATTTGTCTACTGGTTTAAGAGGGGTTCCTTCTAGAGTGGAGATGTCCCCCGTTTGGTTATAGCACATATATTCCGTTTTATGTGCATTAACATGGAGGCCTATGCTTGCTGCTACTCGTTCCAAACTATGCAGAAGTGTTGCGGCTTGGTCAGGTGTATTTGCCAGTATCGCTATGTCATCGGCGTAGTCGGCGTCGGTAATTGTTGTTGCGGGGTATCTTCTGCTTCTTTTCTTCGTCAGTTCGAAGCCATTCTCTTTGATTTTGTCAATCGATGTTCTAAGTACGTAGTCTAGACAAATGATAAAGAGATAAGGAGCCAGCGTGTCTCCTTGTAGTACTCCTGCTACTATGTCGAAGTATTCTGTGTCTCCATCTGGTGATCGTACTTTTACTTTAGTGTTTCTATAGAGAATCGTTATTGCCGCTACGGTTTCTTTAGGTATGCCGTACGCTAGTAGGATTTGTTCCATCTTTCCTCTGTGAATGGAGTCGAAAGCCTTGGTAAAGTCGACAAATATTAATGTCGCTTGTAGGTTCTTTGCCCGTACTTTGTTTATTTGTTTTGTTTTGTTTAAGGGATGGAGAGTGTCGGCACCAAGAATGAGGAGTTTATATCCCGTACTACTAATCCAAGAGTTTCCAGAAAAAATAGATTTACCAACTCTCGTGAATAACCTCAATGTTTCCCTGACGTCTCTTTTCTTCGACACAATTTTAACTGAAACTGAATTTTCCTAAAAAGAGTTTTGAAAAAAAATACATTGCCATATTGTTGTGGCCCCGGAAAGGGTCACTAATGAAAACACAAACACGGATATTTGATAACAAATTATATTACACAAGAAAGATAGAGCGACATAGAAAAGGTGAGAAGTCTAGTACTTTAAGATACTTTCTCCGTTTTTTTTTTTTGTTGAGACTCCATTTGGAACTTCATCATTTGTGCAAACATTTCTTTGAGGTCTTCCATTTTTTTTTTTGGTGGTTGGGGAAGTTTTTTTTACTTCAGTAAATATCCCCAGAAATCGAGAATAATTTTAGTGTGTGTGTGTGATTTTTGTACAACACAAACTGTAAGCGCCGAATTAATTTTTTTTTTCTCTGAAGTGGGAAGAAAGAAAAATATGAAAATCACTTTTTGATTACGTGACAATCTTACTTACAGTGTTTTTTTTAATATCCGCTATCCGACACACTCTGTAGTTTGTACAATTTGATACCTTGTAGTTGTTTAAGAAAAATTTTGTTCGGTTCGTTGTATGCTGGAACTTTGTGGTAGATTCTTTAACAACTTGTTGTTGGGTATCTCTTTGTTGTTGCGATGTATCTTCGCCAGTATGTTGTGCGATTAACCCCTTTTGCTTGTTGGAGCGTCCCTTTTTTCGTTCGAGTTCCTCATTGCCAGTATTTTGCGGCCCCAGAAAGGGTCACTTATGAAAACACAAACACGGATATTAGATAACAGATTATATTACACAAGAAAGATAGAGTGACATAGAAAAGGTGAGAAGTCTCGTACTGTTCGTATAACACCGATAATAATCTGCCCTTCTGGCAGCGAAATCTCTGTACTAATAACGGTGAAAGAGTCCATTATAGTAAGATGGATAAGGTTCCCATAACACCCCGCAAACCTTTTACTTCGTAAAAGTTCTGTTAATATTTTTTTTTTCTTTTTGGGTCGATGATCAACGGGTCAGTGAATTTCCTTTTCCTCCTTGAGCGATGTATTTCAGGTGTTGGTTGGGAAGGATCTAAATTAAACATGTCGAAAATGGTGTCTATTGGCTCTTGTGACGTGGTATGCTCGTGAGAGGGGAAAGGTAGGATTGATATCCCTTACCCTTCTGTGTTTGAACTAACAAGCCCCAAAGACTGACCACTAAAGCCGTCGGAATAAGGTCAAACAAAGCTACCTGCACTCCATAACCCCTAATTTGTTGGACAGAGAAGGGAATGTAGTTCATTGTAGTAACCCGAACAAAATAGAGAGGAAGAAAAAAAAAAGAAGCAAAATGATTGGCCCTTGCTTTTATCACCGAAAAATAGTACCTTTTCGTCAAATGAAATTTGGAAAAGGATCTTTAGTTCTGGACAGACATTAGCAAGAGATGGACGCCAAGTTAGCCAAGCTCCGGGGAAAGAGTAGAACAGAATCTTGGACTGAAGATAACAGAATCGCCTTCAGCCAGGTTCTAGAGAAAAGCCAATCGCCCGTAAAAGAAAGGAATCTGCGAAGTAAACCCTTCGAAAAGATAAGTACAATTTAAAACTGTTTTTCCTTTTACTCTTCCTAAATATTGGAAATTATACATATATATATATATATATATATATATATGTATGTGTGTGTGTGTGTGTGTGTGTGTGTGTGTGTGTGTGTGTGTGTGTGTGTGTTTCCCACTGCCTACCTGGCTTAACAAAGCCGATAGTTTAAAAAAAAAGAAAGAAAGAAAGAAAAGAAAAAAGAAGAGAAACAATTGTGTTTAAGACTGTCTGCTTGTTTAATATAGCCGACACCTTAAAAAGGAGAAAAGAAAAGAAATGAACTGTTTCATAACTCTCATAATTATTTTTTTGGTCGTCGCTTATTAAAGCCTTGTTACATTTTATATACGCCCTCGTGTTGAAATTTATTCGTTGTTTATCTATCGAGTTGCCTTCTTTTGCACATTATCTTTCTCAGCTTCGTATCGCTTTCATTTATTCTCGCTAAATGTCTTATTCGCTTTAAAAGCATTACAAGGGAATTTTGGAAATTTGACTACAGTGAAATATATTTTCTTTTAACCTAGAAGTTCATGCTTTCCGTTATCCGAGGGGGTATGAAAACAAAGGACTTGGTGGTGTATGTTTATGTGAAATTGGTAACCCCCTTGCCAGCGTCGAGATGAGTCTAGCCCCAAATTATTTGCCAGTTATTATTTGCTAGTTACCTTATGCCCGAAACAGGAGTCTTGCCTAGGACTTATTTTGCGAGGGATCAATGCCAGACTGTCCCGACGTCACATGCGCATAAAATAAACTCTCATCCTGAGATAAATATTTATGCACCGTCACACTCTTCTTCTGTTTGTGGTACGTCGTTGGAGTCGTTCAAACGGCGTTTCTGTGACTGGTTCTGGTGTCTCTTATGTGTGTATTTGGGTCTTTCTATGTAGACCATATCACCAATTCTTTTTTTAATTATTCCACGTTCCCAACAGGACGTGTTATTTTGATATTTTTTTTAATAATTTTTTTCTCCCGGGTTGAACCGTTTTTAGGCACTAATGTGGTCTTTCGTTGCTTATTTTGTTTCTGAAGTAGCTTATCGAAGATGGATGTTGTCTTTCTGGCAAATATCGTCTCGGCTGGTGAGACTGCCAGTGGTGTATTGGAATTAGCTGTGATTCTGTATACCTGCAGAAATTGCTGTAGACCCTTGTCCGTCGGGGTACCTGATGCTTTTCTGAGAGCTCGTTTTAAAGTGTCTACAAAACGTACAGCCTGGCCGTTTGATCTTGGGTGATATTGCAGTGTGATTATGTGCTTTATTTGGAAGATTTCGCTGTTTGTCATTCGGGCGTCCATCTCCACTTATTAGCTTTTTTTAGCAGGGCGCGGAGATCGTGCAAATTTTTTATGAAACTTTGGTAGTGGTTTGCAAGTCCAAGGAGGCTCTGTAATGTCGTAACATTATCAGGGGCGGGCATATCCTTGATAGCTGTAGCCCATTCGGGGCCGAGACGTCTCCCATCTTTGTCAATGATATATCCCTGACATTTGATTTTGTTCATACAGAAATCGCATTTTGCTTCCTTTACCTTGAACCCAAATTCCCGTATTTGTGCGAAAACCTTGTTTAGATGTTCTCTGTGTAGCTCCTTCATTTTACTACTAATTACAATATCATCAAGATAAGCAAAAGTGAAGTCAAAGCCACCCAACATGGTGTCAATCACCTGTTGAAGATAGCCGGTGCGACTTTTATTCCAAAAACTAGTCTGTCAAATATTTACAGGCCTCTGTGTGTGTTAATACAGAGTAGTTTAGAGCTATTTTCTTCAACTAGAATCTAGAGGTAGGCCTCGCTTAAGTCTATTTTTTAAAAGACTTTTCTTCCCTTTAATTCACTAAATACCACTTCTAGGCAGGGGAGTGGATAGTAGTAATCCTTGAGTGCAGCGTTCAATCCTGTAGAAAAATCTGCGCATTCCCGGATTTCCTTAGATTTTTTTCTTATATATACCGTTGGAATAGCCCATTCGCTCAATTCCACTTTCGATAATATGCCCATATTCACTAAGCAGTCTGGCTCTATATTTATTTCTTCGGTCGCGGCGAACGGTACGTTTCGCTTCTTTCTAAAAATGGGGCGTGTGTTTTCCTTCAGTTCAAATTTTTCCTTAATTTTAGAACATTTGCCAAGACCAACTGAAAATACTTCGGGAAAACTAGCTTTAAGTTCCATCTTAATTTTGTCAGCTTCGGCCGTAATGTATTCTACTTTTTGGCAAAAATTTTAATTGGTTGATCCCAGAGATTAAATTTCTGAAACCAGTCCGACGCAAACAAATTACCTGTGTTACGAAGACTTTTAATTTTTTGTTTACACCATTTAGTGATACTGGGGTAATTATTTTGCCTTCAAATTTTATTTTATCTCCTGTTCCTGTTCGCGTCATCTTGCTTGTTATCTTTATTATTGACCTATTTAATTTTCTCCAAGTTGGTAAGTTTATTATTGATAAATTAGAGCCAGAGTTTTACTGAAATCTTACCAACTTATTTAGTACTTTGGCTGTTATATATTTACAAACGACTTTATCTGTCCTCGCTTTTTGTATGTCCGACTAACAGAGTTAGTAAATTATTTTTCTGTTTCTACACTGTAAGCCCTTATGTCCGAATTTATCGCAGTTTTGACATTTTTTGTACGATAGGGACAGTCCTTGGCACAGTGTAATTTTCCACAGCGGTAGCAAGCGCTGGGTGGGGTTTTTTGTTTACAATAGTCTGCCTGTATTGTAATTTTGGCTAATCATATTTTTTCTCTCTTTTACCGGAGAGTATGATTGTGATCTAATCTTGACTTTCCTTACGTAGGCAACACCAGACTCCTCGATATTTTTGAGTCTTTCCTGACACTCATTATCCTCTGACAGCCTTCAGCCTGTTTTTGATGTGTGAGGTCTGGTTAGTTCTCTAATTTCGACAAAAATCTGCGTCTGATTTCCGCGTCTTTTCCGAATATCAGACATTTGAAGTTATCCGCTGACAATTTGCCTAGTTTAGAATTGTCGCAGTTTTAAGTGACGCACACCCTGAATAATCATCACTGCCCCTTTTTGTTAAGTTGAGGCATTTCCATCTTTTGTGGAATAGACACGTTTTGGAGCTGAATAGTTCTGACAGTAATTAAACTGTTTCTAAAAAGCCAAGTTCGCAAGTTTTTTGGTAAGATATAATCTACGAACTTGTTGTGTTCCACGGTTCCTAGCTTTCGTAGAAGTAGCCGGACTGTTTTTGCATCAGTCCAATTGACACAGTCGGTAATATAGATATCTTCATATCTTCTGTAATATGCCTCAAAGGTCTTATCCTCATCTGGTGCGTAGGAACATGTTTCGAGCGCGTTCCACACTGCCTTTTGACTGAAAATAGTAGTACTATCTGTAGGCTGGTTATTACTTAGACTTTTAAAAAGTGCTTCTTGTTTTTGTAATTCAGGGAAGAGCTGTTGTTGTTTTCCTCTTTTTTAAGATTCTTTCTTCGTTTTATTTCTGAAGTTGTTGTTTTTCCTCGTTTTTTAAGATACTTTCTTCGTTTTTTTGTTGAGACTCCTTTTGGAACTTCATCATTTGTGCAAACATTTCTTTAAGGTCTTCCATTTTTTTTTTTTTTGTTGGTGGGGGAAGTTTTTTTTACTTCAGTAAATATCCCCAGAAATCGAGAATAATTTTAGTGTGTGTGTGTGTTTTTTGTACAACACAAACTGTAAGCGCCGAATTAATTTTTTTTTCTCTGAAGTGGGAAGAAAGAAAAATATGAAAATCACTTTTTGATTACGTGACAATCTTACTTGGATAAAGAACTGGACTGCGGTTTTGGAGTAAGCGAGTTCGATCTCCAGTCACGCTTTTAGATTCACGTTTGGACTATCACCTTTAGGAAGGGTATGAACCATCTTACCACACCCCAGCTATGGGTCTAGTAATATCATTGCTGCTCTTCTACAAGGATTGATTTCGCATAGAATAACCCATGAAGTTTGATATTCCATTAAACAATTACATCACGCGAGTTGTCTAAAGATGAATTAAACGTAAATCTATTCCAGTATTAAGTAGCAAAACATCAGCAAGTTTCACGAAGCATTGAATTATAACAACCTGTCCCAATTGGTCAGGTCGATTTTGAAACCGTGGTATTGTGTCTATTATGTAATTTGGGGTTTAACATCAAACATAATCGCATAAAACATTTTTCTCCGCATTACCATTTTTAAAATAAATGAGTTTAATGAGTAAGTTAAGGTTCAAAATTGGAGCTTTTGAATGTCAGTTTGAAGATGAAAGAAAAATTTAACACCGTCAAGAACGAGTCGTATCCTTGCGGAAAACAAATGCATAAATTTCATTCAATCAAATGTTTTCCAATTGCAACATTTGCTTCGTTCTCAATAAATCAAATGAAAATAAATGATGATTATCAGTTTCTAACATTAAAAGTAATCACTTCTTTTGTATGTTTAGACAAAAGGTTTAATTATTTGTGTTTCGATTCGTGCATGGTGATCCCCACCATAAAATTGACTTTGTGACGCATTTTGGCTTGTGAGAAGTCAGATATGTACTGACCTAATTATTTGAAGAAGAAAGAAAAAAGTACGTTTCATCAACATAATTTTGTATTTCAGAAATGATTGGCTTTTATTCTGTTTATTTTTCCGTGGAAAAAAAAAACGCTATTCTTACTTTTAGGTAATTAATACTATTTTGTTCTTTCAATTTTTTAAAAATTTCAAACTAAATTTTATCTTTGAAAATTATAATGAAATAGGGCAATATTCCAGTTTTGTATTAGAAAATATAGATACTATTCTTTCATTGTTTTATTATGGTACCCTGTGTGTCTGTGAGTAAGCGTGTTTTGTTTGTTTTTTGTTAAAATTATCTGGAAAAAGTCTTAACCCTTTGTTACAGCTAACAAAAAATGTACACGATAAAAACATTCTCCAGTAATTTTAGAGAGTCTTTTTTAATTACATTTAAATTCACTGCAAATTAATGATGTTTGTTTGGGTTTTTGTGGGAGGTTATTTTTTGGTGGGGGAGGCCCTATGACCTTATCATTAAGGAGCTAGACGCGTTTCATCGTAGTAAGCAAGTTCGAATTGCATTCGAGCTTCTACATTCCCTTTCAGAAAAATACCCTTTGGAAATATATGAATCCCCAAATACTCACCCAGTTATTGGTTAAATAGTACCACTTCTGCTTTTCTGCAAGGAGAGTTTTGACCTTAAATAACCCACTGAGTTTTATATACCGTCAGACCAAAAAACAAAGCAAACTACTTCTGTCTGTTCTAGAATTTATCTACATATGGTAGAACTTCCATTGTTAAATTGTACAGATATACTTTATCCGTAGGTGCTGAATTTAAGTAAACTAGAGGGCTAATGATGTATGGTAAAAAAGATAAATATTTTACCCAAACCCAAGACGTATTGAGAATAGGGCTAGGTGTACAAATTTGCTTGAGTGGTACTGTGTTTTCGAGACAAAATTTTAGGCCCAGCCTAAACTTTTCTCAAACTCAAACAAAACCTGGTTAGCGTTAATACCTAACAGAGACTATTTCTAAAACCATCACTAACTCCTTACTACAATGGTCAGTGATTTCTTTCGGGAAACTGGAAAATAGCCTACTGCGGTTTGACTTAAGATTATGTATTTGTTGTTGCTGTGTGTGTGTGTGTGTGTGTGTGTGTGTGATGTTTTGTTCTTTCAGTCAGAATTAGTCGGAAAAAGACGTTCAGTTTCAACCCTAAGTTACAGTTCAAGAAATCTTCTCGTAATCCTTACCAGTTGTCAAAAAACGGTGTTCCAAAAAGTTATACAGTTTGATTATTTTCTTGAAAAATCTTACCCTCACTAAAGAAATTACGACCTTTCAAAATTGATTGCAAAGGAAATAGTCAGTATTTGGCTAAGAGTGAACCTAGAATTGATATTGTTAATGGAATATTACTTGCGACAGAAGATGGGAAGACTTTGTCTCAAGAGAGAAAAACAGACTAAGAGAAAATCTATTACTGCACCCAAAGTGAAGATTCGTTGAAGAGCATCTGGACAAATTATTTGATATTACTTCATGTTGTAGTAAACTTAAGATGTGATGTCCTTGTGGAAAAGTGTAATAAAGAATATTGCTAAACAGTGTCTGCACTTGTCCCCCTAAAAAAAGGGGCATTTTAATTCTATGGTTGTTTTTTTTGGATGAGGAATATTTTTTCATTTTGAACTAGTTCCTTTTCAATATCTAAATTATTTGAAAGATCTATATTTACCTCTGATAAATTTCTTTTTTTTTTTTTTTTTTGTAAACAATAGAGCGATTCTTTCTTAATATTTGTTATATAGGGAAAATTGATAACCAAGTAATCCAAGAGGAAGGAGAGATTCATTGAGAGGCAAAGTCAGCACTATAGCATTTCGATTCTAATGAACTATCATCAAGACTGTGAAGTATGATGTTAGTGATGTTAAATCAACGATGGGTGTTTAAAAGTACAAAATTTTAAAAAAAACCTAGGGAAAATTCATATAACAAGAAAAAGTTGGCCGTTTAATTAGTGAATCAGAGTTTGTTTGTTTTTTCCATTACGTCATTTGACTTAGAAATATTGTATAGAATTTATGTTCTGTTTGTTTATAGTGAAATATTTCGAATCAAAGGGAGGAAGAAAAAGAAAAGAAAATGAAGAAAGACAAAAAGAAAAAGAAATGAAATTATGATATGTGATATTATATTCACCAAAGATGGAATATATTGTAGCTATTTAGAATGGATTTGCTCAAGTAAAGAAAAATATTATAAAAGCCCAGACGAGTATTTATGGATTAACAAAGTGAAATAGCACCGGCCTCAAAATTCGTATTAGTCTTTTATGAATGTAAATGAGTATCTTTGCAGAATTGAAATCGAAGTTATGATTAGATTGAGAAATGTGTTGAAATAGTGCATTGTTTAAGTGACCAATTCTAATGTTTCTTTTGTGTTCTTTCCATCAAACGTGAAGGTTCCGAGATGTTGCACCAATATATTTTAATTTATAATTCTTACAAGGGGTACAATAAACACCTGCATCTGAAAATTCGTTGCGTTGAGGGCTAGAGTGTACTAAATGACGGATAGTTTTAGAGGGTAAAGAGGTACTTTTAATACAGAGTTTATTTAAATTGTTTATCATGCAGTATATGTATGCAAAATCTGTTATTAAACACATGAAAAATTTAAAAAATTAAGTTTATCATAGGCGAGTGGGAATATTTAAAGGATCAGACTGAGAAAATAGGATTTAAAAAGTCTCTAACTTGGTTGGTTGGTTAGTTGGTTGGTTGGTTTTTTGGGTTCTATGACATATCAACCTTTGTAGGTTATTTAACACCAAATACATTTTTATGTGAATAATCTGTTCTTTTTAAAACAATTCAGTTTAGCATAAGTACACAGTTTAATGGTCAAAAACATTTCTATTATAAACTATTCAAACAGTTATACATAACAATTCAGTTAAGTGTAAATACAGTTTTAATTTCGAAAAACAGTTCTATTTTAAATAATTCAGTTAAGCATAAGCATGCAGTTTAAATCTAAGTACGGTTTAATTGTGAAAAACATTTCTATTTCAAGCTATTCAGTTTATTCAAACAATTCAGTTTAGCATTAGTATGCTGTTAGTTCTATTTAATACCTATAAGGTGCTACCACTCTGGGCCAGAGTGGACCTGGGAGCAATGGCAATGAAGGGGTACTCCGCATTCCCCAAAGCTCCAGCAACGCTGGAACCTAACCATCAGATTGTTTAGTGTCATATCCAGAGAAGCAGTCGGTGTCATATCCAGAGAAGCAGTCGGTGTATTCTACAATTTTTGACCTATTGACAAAGATTCTATCGAAATAACATAAAAGTGCATCTGAAACAGATTGGACATGCAGATTTCCTCTACATCCAATATCTTTCAACCGACGTCTTCCAAAAAAGAAACAACCGATGACAGTTTTGTGCCAGTGAGACAATTTAAGGGACCTCACGGCCTTTTAAATGTCCCTAGATATTCTATGGAACATATAAGAGGGGATGTGTCTTTTAGCTTTTGTACATGTCTTGCTAATTTCTTTCTAATATACTTAAGATACATGGACATTCTTCATCAAAGCATTAATTCAAAATACATTATTATCGATAAAGGAAAAATACGTAGGGAAAAAGCAAGCGTGAAATTGACCAGCCATGATAAACATTTCCAGAAAAGTAAAAATCTCATCTAAATTAGCGTTGTTCGTAGAGCTGATAAGGGCGCGTAGCAATGCAAACCTCTTGCACAGGATAATGATGAAAAAGGTTAAGAAAAACAAGTGAGAAGAGAAGCATTTATTTTTCACCTGGGAGCTGGACTTTTAAAGTAGATATCTAACCAACAGAGTTTTACCAAACATTGGTACAAGCATTGTTTTAATAGAGAATTTTGCAACTTACTTATAATAATTCAGCAGTATAAGTACTGTTAAAGCACTTCTCATGACCAGTACCAGTACAAACACTGGTTGTGAGCAAGGGCATGTTACAGGTCTGGAGAAAAAAAAAAAAGAAAAACGTAAAAACGAAGTTGGTCATCGTTGGTTGTTCACTTCATCAAAATGAACGTCCATTTAGCTCCACTTTAATTTCATTTATGAAACTAGAAGAAACCCGGATACTTTTACTGATCCTCTTGGGGAACTTTTGAGGATATGATAACAAGGATTTGCCACAGGTAGAATTTGTCATTAACATAGACCCTCAAGATAATTTATATCTTTCTGTAGCGGCAACGGATGATTCAAGTGATGACCAGGGGCTAATTTTAGAATATGCAATAGGAATGTCTCGAGGGAAATTGAACCCTAGATTTCTACATAGAAAATTGGGCCTGTGAATCAAGTAAGATGGCTTACATTAGCCATCAGGTTAATGTGCTTGCGCAACAGAGGTGACTATACACCATAACTTTAATAAATTGCACAGCCTTAAAAAATTATAGTTGAAGTATATGAACTTAGTTGATTTGAAATTTAAAAGGATAACACATTCTATAACTAGCAACAGGGTACCTTGAATATGATACAGAAAATAAGGTAACATGCGAACGAAATACAGAATATCGCATTAAGGAATTTACGGCACAATGCTATTGTTTTGTTTCCAGTAAATATTCTTTTCTCTATATTGAACTTAGCTGAATTGGAAGGGAGAGAAGCCACCGGAAAAATTGTCCGTTAGGTAAATTTACGTTTTTTCATTGTTAATTAAGTCAGTTAATAGATATAGTTTTTCATTCAATTTGTAACATACCCATAATATATGGATGTATGAAATAGACATAGGGAATCTAAAAACACGAAACTTTACGAAATTGGTTCAGGTACGAAACTTTTTATTACCTTTGAGTTAAAGGTTATTCAACATGGGGAGAGAGAGACACAATCTTTCTATGCTAACTGCTTTTACATCGTCAGCTCTCAACCCAACCAACGCGCGGTGCCCGTAGCACACAAAGTCGTCTGGCCTCGCCCAGCTCTGAATGTCGACTCTCCCGTTCGGACGCAGGAACTCAACTAACTGCTTTTTCTCAAATCTCAGCCCACGCTTCCGGTGCGTCACGTCACCCAAATACCCTGGTCACAATTCCTATCTGGGATTTTTATTTTGACATCTCTGAATGACACATCCTCTCCGCGTGAGTGTGAACACCTGCGTTAATATTGCACCGAACTAACCCATGCGCTAAGCGAAAAGTTCTCAGCCTAACTAAATTGAAAGGCAAGATATATAAAACGAAATCACTCGGCAATTATATTACAAATTTACATTAAAAAATAAGACCAATTTCGAGTAAATTTTTTTTTAGAAGTAGCGAGTCACAAAAAAGATATTTAAAAAATTGCACTCATAAACTTTGACGTTACGTACTGGTCAAATTTGATTAACTTCTCACCAAGTGAAATTTGTAGACCTGCCTTTAGAGAACTTTTTTTTTAATTATGAATTACTGATATCTTTAATGAATTGAACGATTTGAACTTTTCTGTTTTACCTGCAGATTTACAAGGTATGGAAAAAACTGTAGAATTAACAACTTAAGCTTCACAGATTATATGTACAAGAAATTATAAAACAATTATTGTCCCGTCAGATAATACCTGTATTTATTTGAAAGAAAAATTATACTGAACAATCTAACTTTATTATGTTGTAATATGTTATATAGTACGGTAAGTTCTAGTGCAACGTTCAATGAACAATTTACATTTAAAACATTTTGTCGCATAATTGCTGCCTTGTTGTATTACGGTGTCTTTTATCTATTTTTTTAATTGATTATCACCAAAGAAATTGTGTAAAAAAATTATTCAGTGATTAGCTTTTTGTAATTTTAAAAATGTTTATAGTTTTCATTTATTGAATAAAGTAAAAAAATATGGCATATTTTTCTTGGGTAGATTCTTATTTAGCCTTCTGTTTTTAATTTATTTTTAATAGATTATGCCAAATGCAAAAAAAATTCAATTTTATGTAGATTCATCCATGAAATAAAATTTTTTAAAGTAAGTTTTTTTTGCAAAACCTGTGGGAATTCGGCATTTCTTTACATTTTTGCAAACAATATTTAAAACAAAAAGCTGAAGAAATAATAAAAACAAGGAATCTCATTTTTGTGTAAATTCTATTCACATCAAAACCAAGCTTTCCCACTGAATCGAACGTTAATTTTCTTCGAAAAATGTGACAAACCGACCTACCTCAATGTCCTAACTCCTTGCTGCGTATTAGCCATATTGGTCTAGCTTAAAGTGAAATTCACAGTAAAAAAAAAACCAAGAAGATTGTGTTGCTCCAAGATTTAATTCGTACTTCTTGCCAGTTTTAAAGAAGAATAACTTTCTAAACTTTAGCTTTTAAATAAGTTTTAATACTAACTATTTCTGTGTAAGGAAATAGACGATTACCACAGCCACTTGGCAAGATATAAATGTGTAAACTTCAAGCCCTACGAATGATTAAAACATCCAGAAAGAAGATACTGTTCTAATCATAAAAGTAAATGTCATTCAGTGATTACGCTCCAGTTTTAGCGATTGTTGGTGTACTCGTTTGTAGTCATTCCTCCTAGATTCACTGTGAACTGAAGTTGTGGTACCTGTAGGAGTCCCATTTATTGGTCAATAGATCAGCGTCGAGAATAAAATTCTGTCGACAAGACATCAAAAATGCCGATTGCATTCCTTGCTGAAGAGTAAGAACCCCACCAAAAATGGAATTGTCCTAAATTGGTTACAGAGGTGTGGTTCCAGTTCTGAAACTTTAGGTAGTTTGAAGTCACCTTTTTCTTGTCATTACTCCTGGATACTCACTAACATAGAGAAATTGTATCTATTAGGGTCAGTCCTACAAATCAAATACATATACTTGAAAATTCTTGATATTAAACAGGATAACTTGAAACTATGTCATCATTATCATCATCATGTCAATGCTACGAGCATGGATTTCCCTGATTAGCTCTCACTATGTGTCTCTATCTTCCATCGCTTCCGCCAGGTCTTCTAGACTACATCCTGTGTCCGTTCAGAGCTTTAGTTGATAAGTTCTCCCAGGTCGACTAACACTTGCACGTGTGTGAAGGGGTCTATCGGAGAACGTCGTTTATGAGTTCGTTCTTACATCTCCACCAGTGTCCCACATATCTTGTCAAATTTAATTGAATAATTTTTGAGATGGGAGGTAGGTGGCAGTACAGCTACTGTGTTGTGGGATCTTACGACCAGGATTTGTTTAATATAGGTCACACAATCCTTGTGCAATTGCCGTCTAGCTTTTTTCTCAATACATTTAGTCAGCGTTCATGTGGTGCATCCATATAGAAGAACTGACACGACAGCAGCTTGGTAAAAACTACGTTTTATTTTATCGGATACGTTTGACTTCCATATGACCGATAACCTATCGAGAGATTCAATGACTTTACAATTCATATATTGATGTCATTTTCAGTATATGAGGCGCTGCTTCCGAGATAAGTGAACTTGTCTACTAGTATCAGAGAAACATCATTTAGTGTGGAAATTCCTTCTTTTTGGTTAAAACACCTGTACTGCGTTTCGTCTGCATTAACTTGGAGAGCAATACCACCTGCTACCTGCTCTGGACTGTGCAGCAGGGATTTGGCTTGGGTAGGTGTATTTGCCAAAAGCGCTATGTCATCTGCGTAGTCTGCGTCCATAATAGTTTGTGCGAGGTATCGTCTGTTACTTGCTTTTTTAGTGTAAAACATGTAATAATGCGTAAATAATTAAAATCAGATTGGATCTTTATAGCTGAGAACAAATACGGGATAGGAATACTGAAAGACCTATAACAGTGTACAGATAATTTGTATTCAACAGGAATACTGGAAGCCCTATAACAGTGTACAGATAACTTGTGTTCGGCAGGAATATTGGAAGCCCTATAACTGTGTACAGATTATTTGTATTCAACAGAAATACTGGAAGCCCTATAATAATGTACAGATGATTTGTATTCAACAGGCATACTGGAAGCCCTATAACAGTGTACAGATAACTTGTGTTCGGCCGGAATATTGGAACCCCTATAACTGTGTACAGATTATTTGTATTTAACAGGAATACTGGAAGCCCTATAACAGTGTACAGATAATTTGTGTTCGACAGGTATATTGGAAGCCCTATAACTGTGTATAGATTATTTGTATTTAACAGGAATACTGGAAGCCCTATAACTGTGTACACATAATTTGTGTTCGACAGGTATATTGGAAGCCCTATAACTGTGTACAGATTATTTGTATTAAACAGGAATACTGGAACCCTATAACAGTGTACAGATAATTTGTATTCAACAGGAATACTAGAAGCCCAATAACAGTGTACAGATGATTTGTATTCGACAGGAATAGATGGAAACTCTATATCAGAGTACAGTTTGATTGTATTCGACAGGAAATACTGGAAGCCCAATAACAATGTACAGATTATTTGTATTCGACTGAAATACTGGAAGTCCTAAGACAGTGTATAGATTATCTGTAGTCGACAGGAATAAATGGAAGCTCTATAACAGTGTACAGATTGATGGTATTCGACAAGAATACTGGAAGATCTATAACAGTATACAGATTGAATGCATTCGACGAGAATGCTAGAAGCCTTATAACGGTGTATAGATTATTTGTATTCGACGGGAATATTGGAAGTTCTATAACTGTCGATAAATCATTTGTATTCGACCGGAATACTTGAAACCATATAACTGTGCACACATTATTTGTATTTGATAGGAATACTTAAAACCACGTAACTGTGAACTGATTTCTTGTATTCGACAGGAATACTTGAAACCATATAACTCTCCAAAATGTATTATTATTAAATAGGTATGTCTTTTTGAAACTATCAAACTGCTGAAAAAATGACTGATATCGGTATTAAATAACCTAACAAGAGTTGATACGCCATAAAACCAACCAACCAACCAATTAGCGTAACCAGATAGATAGATAGATAGATAGATTTGAGAGAAAGAAGAGAGATGATCAATGAGTCACAACATGAAACAAAATAAATCTAATGGAAGAAAAGGAAATTCGATCTTATCTAAAAGCTATAACATGGTATTTTCCTTACTTAAAACCGTTTTAACCTCTGCCATTTATTTCCCTAGCTGTCAATCAAGATTCACTTACGCACCTATTTTTTCTCTCGTTGATTTTCTTTCAATTCTCTCGCTTTCTCTCTCTCTCTCTATATATATATATATCTATTTATCTCTGTCTCTGTCTCTCCGTTTGTCTGTCTCTCTCTTACTCACTCACTCTTCCTAGCGGTTCAATACCTCACTAATTTCTTATGAACTTCTCTCTGGCTTCTATTTTCTTTAATTATTTCACTACACCCTTTATGGCGTCTCAACTTCTAATATCTTTCCAAGGACTCAGAACTACATCCCCGACCTCATGCCCGTACGCCTACCCCACCAAATTTTATTATTATCAAGGTCAATCTTGACATAATCCTCTCTAAAATTAATTATTTTCGACAGCGCGCTTGCACACCCCTAAATCTTCTTAAATTTACTTTGCGCATGCTCTAGCTCCTTTTTGTGGATACCAAACTTGAAGATGCAGACAGAGATGATGCAGAACTGCACATTCAAACAGGTGAAATAATATATATATATATATATATATATATATATATATATATATATATATATATATATATATACTTGCATATGCATGTAAAAGCACAAAGAACTATCAATAGTTGCGAATAGATATTATAAAAGCCATTTTAATAAACCAAATCTAAAAGGTTTGGTTTATTTAGTTCATTTGTTTAATGGCATATGAACTCCTTTGGGGTCTTTTAATGCCCAAATTTGATTCGTTTATAATTGTTTGATTGTAATCCTACGGTATATACTATGTTCCATTGCATTTTAAATTAGACTTTTTTTTTATTTATCTAATCAATTGTTTGCACTGCTTTATGGTATAAAGTATTCTTTTTTTGATATTATTTCATGCACAATTATCTAGTTTCGAGTGATTATTTATATCTGATTATCGTTATTTGTCTGGACAGAGTTAAATGATTTATAGAAACTAATAATAACCATCCTAAGTAAACGATAATTCTTTGAATTAACTATTTTTGATACAGATAATTTACAAATATATGCTGTATCACTTATTCATATCTAATACAAATAGTTTTCACAGATTTATTCAACCCATAGATTGAACCCTAACAGATACTCTCAAACTGGTTAAGAGAATATTGGCCATGAAGAGAAACTCACTACTCCTAGAAAACTGAAGCCTGAATATTATATGATATTTAGTGTCATACATCAAAACTGAAAAAACAAGCAATTTTAAGAAAAAAAGGGGAAATATTTTCTAAGAAGGCTTAGCGGCTTACGCTCATTCCAATATTCCTGTCGAATACAAATAATCTGTGCACAGATTTTTCGTATTCAACAGGAATACTGGAAGCCTTATAACAGTGTTCAGATTATTTGTATTCGACAGGAATATTAGAAGCCCTATAACTGTGTAGAGATTATTTGTAATCGACTGGAATATTGGAAGCCTTATAACTGTGTATAGATTATTTGTATTCAACAGGAATATTAGAAGCCCGATAACTGTGTAGAGATTATTTGTATTCGACTGGAATATTGGAAGCCCTATAACTGTGTATAGATTATTTGTATTTGACAGGAATACTGGATGCCCTATAACAGTGTACAGATTAGTTGTATTCGACACGAATTCTGGAAGCCCTAAATGTTTAGCTTAGTTTGACACAAAGCCAATCTTATGTGACACGCAATGAGAATAAAGCCCACATGCAACTGTCTTTGTGATTATCCTGTAAATCAGTACACACTATGCCAAACGATCTAACACATCAAAATGTAGTTGCATTCTTTGAAATAAAAAAATCCAAAAGCATCAGAATTTCTCTTCGAGTGAAAATTGGCAGCGATTCAAATGTAAAGTTTTGCCTAACTTTTGATTGAGCTCATAAAGACACAAAGAACAGTTTATATATTTTCTACTATGTCTAACCAGTGTAACTTACACTTCGTTTGCTCAGTCGGCTGGTCTGTAGAATACACCGACTGCATCTCTGCAGTGGGGTAAGACCTCCTCCTCAACGACTGCCTTTGATATGACACTAAACAATCCGATGGTGAGGTTCCCGTAATGCTGGAGCTTCAGGCAATACGCGGCACCCATTCATTGCCATCGATCCCTGGTCTTCTCTGGCCCGGACTGGTAGCACCGGATAGGGCCCTCTCTATGAGTTGAATAGAACTAAACTGCGTACTTATGGTAAACTGAATTACTTGAAATAGAATTGTTTTGATATTTAAACTGCGTACTTATGCTAAACTGAATTTTTTTGATTTAGAACTGTTTAACTAAACTGAATAACTTGAAATAAAAATGTTTTTGACGATTAAACTGTGTACTTCTATTTAAACTGCGTACTTCTTCTTAACTGAATTATATGAAATGAAACTGTTTTTGTATGCTAAACTAAATTGTTTGAAATAGAACCGTTAATTTGTATAAAAATGGATTTTACATTAAATAACATAATTTTGATATGCCATAAAACCAAAACAAACAAAAACACTTAATGCTAAGAGCCTGGAAAAAGTCATAACTCCATCTGTTCCCCACCAAACTATGGGTGAATAGTAGGGCACACTGGGTTCTCAAGCCTAGGTGCGGAAATTAGTCGTGTAGAAGTAAACTCTGAATTCAAATGAGCTGTACTCGACTGAACAATTGTTCTTGTCTCATATCCTGCTCATGGTGTAGGGGCTGGATACTAGACATTACTTGAGCCGGTAATCAAGTGAAAGCAAGTCTCTTCTGTACCTAAGACTTACAACTCACCACTAACGGAAAGGTTTAGGTGGACACAATGATAATTTGATATAATATGATATTTAGACTTTTCATATGAATAAAAATAAAACACCCCTTGTTAGCAGAACTTAAAATATACTAACTGTATCTGCAGCAGAATAGCAAGACCCCTCACCAAAAAAAAAAAAAAGACACCAGATGTCCTTGGTATGGCACTAAATTATATCTACTTCTGTATCTCTGGGGTGTGTAGAGTACCCCTTCATTACCCTTACTACCAGATCCACTCACAGTCGTAGAACCTTTTAGGATTCTATTTATGGGTAAAAAAGATCTATTTGCAAATTATTTCTATCAGATTGAAATACCTGCTATAAAATAACTGTTTGCAAAAATGTGCCCAAAATTGTGAATATAAATGTACTATGTACTCAATTCCCTAACATCCCGTCGTAAAATAACCTCAGACGAGTTGACATGCCATTAAAATCAATTAATCATAAGATCAAATCGAAAATCTACACTCTACAACGTTAAGGATTTGGAACTTTACTCGCTACGACGATAGCAATGTCTAGCGTACTATGCATTTTGGGGGTAAAATTTCATCTCGTGAGACCAGCAACATTCTTCTATTCCCATTTCTTGCAAAGCTCGGGAAGACTTTGCCATTAGGATTTTTTTTTTTTTAGTTATTCGATATTTCTTGCATTAATAAAGCGTCAATATTATATTATTCCTCTCAAATCTTCTCGTCCGACTTGATACTGAGTTATTTCTAAATGTGAGTGACTACGAACAATCAAATTCATTTTGCGTGGTTTTTCTATATTTTTCATACTGCACATTTAGATCTGCATACCCGTTAATTATATTTTCTTTTTTGGCAGACTCTTAGTGAATATATTTTTTTTAAATCTAAATCTGCATCTTCTTTCATTTGTTACTTCTTCGTTTGTTGTTTAATGTCATATCAACTTTCTCGGATTTTTTAATGCCAAATTCATCCTTTTAGATGGACATTAGTGGTACTATTTAACCGATAGCTGGCAGGATAAAAGGGTCCATACCTTTCCCAAGAGTATTTGTCCGAAAGTGAATGTAATTGCGCGACTGGAGTTCGAACTCGTTTACGACGATTCCACAGTCCAGCGGAACTATTACACCACGAGGACACACCCGTTTCTTCTTCGTGTTTTTCTTAAGATATATCATGATGACAAAAGTTACAGATACAAGCATCCATATCACAACAAACAACTATATGTTTATAAAGGCAACTAATTAATAATAATTGGTAACCTCTACTGTAACATTAATTCATAATCGTGCCAAACTTGAATGCTTACAAACTACACGTCAAAGCACGTTTAAACGTAAAAAAAACTTACAATTTTCAATATTAAGAATGGTCTTCATTAATAATGTTAATGTTACGATGTTTTTCTCCTTATGCTATCTTGACGTGTAGTTCGCTTTTAAAGTGGTCATATCTCGGAAATCACGACGGCATTTAAAAAAACTAATATGATGGTTTACTATTTCATGTGTGAGAGAAAGTAAAATGTATCAACATAGATAACGTACGAATCTAACAAAAGAAATGTATATGCATTTATATTTGAAAAAAAAAAGAGTAAAACAGTTAAAGAGAGGAATAATCCCAATTAGAAAATTTAACCAGTTGTATAATGAAAAGAAAGATGAAGCACCAGTTCAGAAGATTATGTTAGTGTGGAGTACCTGTTTTTGTTCATATTAACACAGGGTTGAAGTACCGGTTAGGGTCCGATCTCTGAGTCAAATTGATATGTCTGAAAACCATTAGTACGGGATAAGTATTTTTTACAACGTATAAATGTAAATTATTTGTATTAAGAATAGTTACGAAAGGGCCATAGTAGAGTGTTCGCCAATGCTCCGGGAGACCGGGGTTCAATCCCAAGTAGAGTCATACCAAAGACTTAAAAATGGTACTTGTGGCTACCTTGCTTAACGCTCAGCATTATAAGGTAAGGATCAAAGGTAAAGAGGGGCAATACCGGAAATGGATAACGCACCCTGTACACCTTGGTGTAGTAGCCATTGAAAAAGGAGCCTTTTGGTCACCTGGTGGAAATGCCACTGAAACAATTTGAAGAGTGCTGGCCTCATCCGACGGAATCCCTTCCTAAACTCCCTTAAACCTCAACATAGTAACTCTAACCCTAGCCCTATGGCCAATCAACTCTGGTCTACTGACCTCCTTACTCCTCCCACACCTCTCATTATCCCTCACAGACTCCCTGCCTTCCTTGAATCTCTTATTCCACTCAAAAACTGATGCTCCATTCATGCAAGATGGTTTAAAAGTAGTCTGAAGCATTTCATGGGTTTCTGTGGCATCTTTTTCAAGTTTAAAACAGAATTCTATTTCATATCGTTCTTCTAAAGTGTCCTCATGTCCAGATTTCATTTTTGAAATTCACTAGCTGTGTCAATCAGGTTTTAGTAGGGTGTATTCCAATTGCTGCCGTAGCTGTTCATTTGAATCTGAAATCATAAAAATCGGTCAGTCATCAAATAAGAGGTATAGCAATAACATAGTGAATTTTCAAGAGTCTACGCCAATTTAAAATGCCTGTGCAAAAAGTCTTAAAACTTATAGAATGCATCACGTAGCTACTTGGAACCATTAAATTGTGTATAAATTATTTGCATTATATAAGAATACTTGATATCATATAACTGTGCAAAAACTCTTGAGAAACAATCTCATCATTACTATTACTTTAGGTCCAAACTAACAGGTAGTGCCACTCTGGTAAAAAAGTTTATATATTATGTGTATTGAATAATAATAGCTGATATCCTATAACCGAATGCAAAAATCTTTAAAACATACAAAAAATATAAAATAAAATCACAATGTACACAATTACCAATCCTCTTCGCAAATGACAACCCCAGATTCGTTGACATGCCATTAATCAATCAATCTTGATTAATCAATATCTTTTATATGGATTATTCACTTAATGATTGATTAAGTTAAAAAAATAGTCAAGTGCAATCAATTAAATCAAAAAGAGTTAACGGTTCTTTCAGTTATATATTCAGTGGATTCATTTGATAAAATCATGGGAACCAAGTTAATCTCATTGACCTCCCCACTCCATTTTAATATATTGTATCCTTACAAGCTAACCATTACTACGGTATTAAAAACGGTCAAAATCAGTAAAAAATTCCTTTCCAATTCGGTACAAGGCTGTTTGCCTTTCGTTTCGCCCTTGGGAAAGGTAAGAATCCGTCTGTTTGAAGCAACAACAACTGTGAATAAATTGTTGGAAGGACTGGTTGATTGATTGATTAATTAACAGATTTTAATATCATGTCAACCCGTCTAGGTTTAATTTTTACCTAAAATTTAGAAACTCTCGTTCATTGTACGTGATATTTATATTTTTGTGTAATAGTCCCTTAACATTTTTTTGTTTAACGCGGTCCTATCAAATACGATAAATTTTTATACAGACTTACTTGACCCATAGATTGAACTTTAACAGGGACGATCAATTCGGGTTAGTTTGAACCTTAAAATAATGGTAATGAAAGGGTAATCCACATTCTCCAGGAATCCCCTTTTACTAGGGCACCTTTCTGTTGGTTATATAGAGAACATATTCTCAACCCAGGAGACAAGGCAATTGGATGTACTGGGATACAGCGAGTTTAGGAGAAGAAAAACTCAGAATTTAGATTGTGTTACGGCCACCGGCCACGGTAGGATTATAATGCAAGGACTACTATGAGAATCGGAAGTGGGGCAGGCGATTGGCGAGTCTTCGAGCCCTAGCAACAGTGGAAGAAGCAGCTGAGAAGAGGCAAAGGTCTGACCCGGATAAGAAGACATGCCATTGGTCGAGTCAGAGAGGGCGCTTAACCGCCAAAAAGAAACGAAACCCAAAAAGTCAGTTTCGAGCTTCGTCAAGGAAGAGAAAGGTCGTCTTTTCACGGGGTCCGATGAAAGGGGAAATTCGGCCAATAGCAGCCGTGGCTCCGTTGAGTAAGAACTTGAGGCTCAACGCAAAAGAAAAGGAAAACAAAAACTGGTGCCTTGCTACTCGTTAATAGGAGATTAACGAATATAAGAAAAAAAAGAAAAAATTACCAAAAGAAAGGAAAGATAAAAAAAAAAAGGTTAGTCAAAATTTTTATCAAGAATAATATACGTAACCTAAATAAAGGTCAAGACTATTCCAAAGAAACATTTTTGAGGCTGTTCATCAGCAGCTAGTTTCGGCGGAAAATCTATTTATTTAAAATTTGTATATCCATAAAGACAAAGAGGAGAGACTCTTGTTCTTCGGTGAAAGAAGAAAAAAAATACAAAGAAAAAAAACAAAAACGAGGAAGTTCCCTCCCTTTAATTGTAAAGGGAAAAGTAAGATGTGGATATAATTTTAAAACAAGTTGAAAAAAGAAAAAAGAAAAAAATACTTTGTCTTATTGGAAGGACCTAGTCAGATACTATTGGGAGCGACTTGTCCTCCACATTTCTGTATATTTTTTGTTGTATTCGTTTTGTTCTTTGTTTATCTGTTGTTACAGTTGTGCTTTCTTTTAAATAAAAAAAAATGTATGAATGATACATATATAAAGAAAAGGAGAAAACCAACTACGCGTTATATTGTTTGTCCGGTTCAGAATTCTCCACGTGTTCATTCATATCACGTTGACCTCTTTAACCTTGAAACACCCTCATTCGTCCGTGGTCTTAGTAACCCACACATAGGACTCCGTCCATATCTCGAAAAATTAAAAATATGGGTGGAAACCCGTTACATGGGACCTCGTCCGGGAAATTTTTAATTCTTTAAAAAAAAAATTTTTTTTTTAAATTAAAAATCTAAAAATACGTGTAAGAATCCTCCGGGCTTCTAGACAACGAACACATCACACAGAGGGGGCTCGTTAGCCACACAAAAAAAAATCCATAAAATTAAACGAGAATGGACGGAATAGAGGACTTCCGGAGAGAACCGGCGTTGGGGAAATTAGAAGCAATGAGAAAGAGTTCACTGCTAGAAATAGGTGAAAAACTTGAACTGCAAACCAGAAAAGCGATGAGAAAAGAAAGATTAGTCAGAATCATCTCAGAGCACATGGTGGACGAACAAATATTTGAAGCGGAGATACTGGACAGTATACCAGCCGAATCGACCAACCTCACAGCAGAACAAATTGAACTTGAAAAATATAAGCTTCAAACCAGACTAGAACTGGAAAAAGCGAAAATGGAGCAAGAAATTAGGTTACGGGAAATTAGGCTAACAGAGATAAGGCAAGAACCAGACCGCAAAGGATTTGACTTGGCGAAACAAGTCAGGCTAGTGCCAAAATTTTTTGAAGAGAATATAGACGAATATTTTCCTCACTTCAAAATAACTGCAACAAACATGAACTGGCCACGAGAAAGTTGGGCTAAGCTCTTACAGACCGCCCTCACAGGAAAGGCACAAAAAGCATATACCACATTGTCAGCAGAAGACTGTAAAAACTACGATACAGTCAAAAAGACAATATTACAAAGCTTCGAATTGGTGCCGGAGGCATATCGACAGAAGTTCCGAAACCAAAGAAAAAGCGAGAACCAGTCGTTCATGGAATTTGTCAAAGAAAAAGAACGACTAATGAACAAGTGGTACGCTGCAAAAATGATAGGAGAGGATGTGGAAAAGTTGAAGCAACTCATCTTAATTGAGGAAATATCAAATTGGGTGCCAGAGGAAATGAGAATCTACCTAAATGAAAGGAAGATAAACTCAGGCAGCGAACTAGCGATGCTAGCAGACGAATACGTGATAACACGTAAAAGGAACAAAAGCAAGCCTAACATGGAAAGTTGAGTGAGCAAACAACCAGAACCTATCATAAGGAAAGATAGGATGGTGAATACTCGGGTGACACCTTCCATGAAGGGGAACCAGATCACATGTTTCAGATGTGGCCAGGCGGGTCACATAGCAATAAAATGCAAACTGGGACGCGGACCCGAAACGAATAAAGCTGGAGAGTCTAAGCCACAGGGAATGGTTTCAACGACCCTAGCTAATGAGATATATCGACCCTTCACAAGAAAGGAAAATATTAAAGACGGGAAAGGAAATAATATCCCTGTAACTATATTGAGAGACACTGGTTCGACCCAATCCTTAATACTAGAGAGAAAATTACCGCGAGGTCAACCGCTAGGATTTAAAACAATCAAAGGAATAGGAGGAAAGGCTCTGAAAGTACCCCTGAGGAAAGAGAAATTGACGACAGGGAAAATTAGCAGAGAAATAATAGTGGGGGTAGTGAAGACTCTACCTATGAGAAAAATAGACCTCCTACTCGGAAATGAAGCAGAAAAAAACGGGACGAAACGGGAGAAAATATTCCGATGATAAATAAGACTTGTGAAGAACTGAAGCGAGCTAAAAAAATGATGAGAGCTTAAGAAAGTTATATAAGCAAGTGGACAAACCCATAACCATCAAAGAGAGACCGTTCGAGCGAGTAATAATGGACTGTATAGGCCCTTTACCGAAAACGAAGTCGGGAAATCGATACTTATTGACAATAATGTGCGCAAGTTCTAGGTTCCCAGAGGCCATCCCCCTGCGAGCCATGTCAACGAAAAAAGTGGTCGAATCAATGACAATTTTTTTCATAAAAGTAGGACTCCCTAAGATTATCCAAACTGACAGAAGAACAAACTTCATGTCTAACTTATTTAAGAGAGTAATTGGACAGCTAGGAGCGAAGCATGTTATATCAAGCCCCTATCACCCGCAGTCACAGAGTGCCTTAGAACGATTTCATGCAACTTTAAAAAGCATGCTAAGAGCTCACTGTACTGAGAGACAGAATGACTGGGATAAAGAATTACCGTTTATATTCTTCGCTATCAGAGACTCTGTTCAAGAAGCGTTGGGTTATAGCCCATTCGAATTAGTCTACGGGTATGAGTTGAGAAATCCCCTGAAAATAGCAAAGGAACAGAGGGAAGACCCTAGAACAGAAACTGTGGCAAATTATTGGCTTTACTTTTCTTAGAAATTGACCTTGTGTCATAATCTGTATCTAGAAGAGGGGTTGAGTAAATACATATCACAGAAGAAGATTAGTAAATACTTATATACACTGACTGTTGTAAGATTTTATTAATCAGAACCGAAAAATCTACTTTTTAATAATATTTACCTGTTTTCGAATTTTATGTCTCAATATACAATCGACATTATGTAAGAAGTGCCAAAGGTTCATTGGTCAGTAGATTTCAAGTATTTCAGACCATTTTTCGGCCATGGTAAAAAAAAAAGTAATTCAATTATATTTCCATATTGTCAATCATAACGTTAATGGAATTAAAAAAAAAAATATTACCTTCATATTGTGTCCCGTATTGGTGACGTCATTTCCATTTCGATTTAGAAACATACTTTAAAATACCTTTCATACTTGGAATGTAAATGAAATCTTATACAAGCGACGCAATATACAACTGAAATTTGAAAATCTAAAGAATGTTATAAACACTGAAATAAACAATACCCCAATTTAGTGTGTTTCTCGTTTTGTTCTTACTAATGAGAAACTGCCGTGGAAGGTAATAAGGAAGTTCAATATTTCAATAAAGCTGATCACATCCCTAATGCAATTAAAAAAGAAGACTTATCTCTATACTACGTCACGTGTTGTTGACATCATTTCTCTTTTAATTTATGAAAATGTTCTTTAAATATTGTTTACATTTATAACATCAATGATTTCACTTTACAAAGGACATTTTAAAAATCAAAGAGCCTTTAAACTCTGTAATCTACAATAGTCTCATATTTTACTGTTCCATACGTAATTCTTAAAATAAATTGACAATGTCGCTTGAAGGTAGTCAGAGTGCATACCTTTATGAACATTCTGAAATTTAAACAATTCTTCTGATTCTATATAGAGGTGGGGTGTCCTCGTGGTGTAATGGTTAAAGCGCTGTACTGCGGAATAGTAGTAAGCGAGTTCGTACTCCAGTCGCGCTATTACGTTCACTTTCTGGCAAATACCCTAGTTAAAGGTATAAACCCCCTTATCTTCCCAGCTATGGGCTAAATAGTACCACCATTGTTCTTCTAGGAGAATGGCTTTAACATAAAATAGCCTACAAAGGTTGATATGCCAT
>OY757907.1:26325794-26330794 GCA_963585895.1 Sepioteuthis lessoniana | reverse complement strand
GTGCTCCTTGCAATACGAGAACAATTAAAAAGCATTTAAACAACGAAAAAATTAAACATAAGAAAAGAATTAATCGTCCAAGATTAACTATGAAGCACAACGAGAAATGACTGGAATATGCTCGTCAAGACCAAACAATATGGGGAAAAATTGTTCTCTCGGACCAAAAGAAATTCAATTTAGACGGTCCAGATGGCCTTCAGATGTACTGGCATGTAAAAAATTTCCAGAAGAGTATTACTCAGCAAGGCATAGTGGAGGAGGATCTCTTATGATTGGGGGGGGGATGTTTCATCTTCAGGAAAACATAAACTACAATTTGTCAGTGGTCGACAAAAACCAACAGATTATGTGAAGATGCGAAATAATCTATCTCTTGCACAAGGAGGGCGCCGTCTATCTGAAGAAGAATGGATTTTTCAGAAAGCTAACGGTGCTATCCACAATGTACAAGAACAAAGAAGTATTTACTTGAACCAAAAATATGACTTCTTGCTCACCCAGAGAGCTCTCCATGCATTAATCCTATCGGAAATTTAGGGGGATGGATTGTTGCAAAAGATTATGAAGGAGGTCAATAGTACTCAGCAATTTGTGAACTCAAAAATGCAATCTTAGACACATCGGAAAATTAACTTCGGTTCAGCTTGAGAAATTATTTGTTAGTATGCCTAACCGAATTTTTGAGGTTATCAAAGCTAACGGCGGATCTACAAAATATTGAATAAAAATTGCCTTTATATTCTATAGTTCTGCTCATTAGTCTTATATTCAAGTTAAAACAAAATTTTAAAGTTAAGAATAAATGCTTATATACATATAAAAAATGAATTGAAATTTTAAATATAATTATCTGTATGCTATATCTTTCATATATCTGATTTTCATACTTAAAAAAGTGTAAACAATATATTTTCCTTCGTTTTTTAGGGTGGTTTTATATTCTTTCCAGGAGTATATATATATATATATATATATATATATATATATATATATATATATATATATATATAGAGAGAGAGAGAGAGAGAGGGAGAGACTAATATTTATTCATGTTAGTGTATCCTAAGATATATAGAGTAGTAGCAGCACATGATAAGATATGAATTGACATTGATGTATAATTAAAAAACAACAGAAAAGGCATTCTGTCTTCTGTGAGATTGGTACAAACTCGAAACTACGCGTTTTCTTTGAGCTAATCTTTCAAAATTAAAGAAACCAATGGAGTGATTTGGAACGAATGCTCCATTAAAAGAACTTGTAAGGCCCATTTTAAGATGACAAGTAGTAACCAACAGTAAGAGACGTATCGACAGAGATTTATCCACAATAAACAAAAGTATAAGCATTCGCTAGACCACCTCTCAAGAGAAACAGGGGTTGGGTTAAAACCGTCTTGAATGCTTGTTATTTTGTTTATATATATATATATATATATATATATATATATATATATATATATATATATATATATATATATATATATTCCAAATTACTTAGAAATGGCTGCATGTCTTTCTTTTTGGCGGGCTGAATTTATTAAAGCTGTTCTATCGCAAATGAAGCAATTGAATGTTTACCCTGGGGAGTACGGCAAAGTGCCGTTTATGATGTGTAGGCCAAAATATAGCGTAGAAATGCAGATATGTCAAAATATATTTGAATTCAATTACACGCCTCTCCACATATATGGAAACGCAATGGTCTTGCTATTATTAGAAATTCATCCTGCTGAGAAATAGAAACCAATTATTTAAGTACTCAATTCTTAAACTGAATTATATTGACAAATGCGCTCTAAGCAACGCTGAAAATGTACTAGCGATAAAATAATAGTATTACTTTAAAATCACATTTTCTTCAGGAAAGATACACTTGGGTATATATATATATATATATATATATATATATATATATATATATATATATATATGCAAAACGAATTAATGTTAGTGTACGTATATATATATGTGCATTTTATACTATTGACATACACTGATGCATGTATGTTTATATTATCAACTATATTAGTTTCTTGTAACTTCATTATATCTATATTTGCGCAAGGGTATACACATTTTTGTCTATCCTATCTTAAATCAACATTTTATTTACGCATATTTAATTTCTATATGCATATTTATTAAGAAAATATACATGGCGGACATTTTGGGTTCAACATTTGCAAATACAAATGGATGCAGGCTGAAATGAATATATATATATATATATATATATATATATATATATATATATATATATATATATATATATATAAGTGTGTGTGTAAATGCGTCTGTGTCTCATATATCTAATCATAACTAATTACTTGATGAATGATTTTCTCTTTTTGGTGTCTTGATTCGATCAGAGTTCGTCGGTTTTGAATACAACTCATACATTTTTATCCCTCAGAGTATTCGGACTATTGTCTGTATCTCTATTATCATATTCACAGCGTTTTGACCGATGCCAGTCTCGGCCTTCTTCAGGATGTGCCAAGTTTCTTCTAGAGATTTGTTTGGCTGAGAAGTGCGTCTAACTAAAATCATCTAAAGTTTGTAGGTTCAATCCCATCCCAACTAAAGGTAAATAACAATGCATACTTTCTATTGCTTGACACTTGTACTCAGTTATGACTAATAGAATTAGAACAATCTATCCCTGTGAATTTGATAAAAAATTCTATGATTGGTTTGGTTTCTTGGGGTTTATGGCATATCAACCTTTGTAGGTTATTTAACGCCAAATCCATTTTTATGTAAATAATCGGTTCTATTTAAAACAATTAAGTTTAGCATAAGTAAAGTTTAATTGTCAAAAACATTTCCATTTCAAACAATTCAAGCAGTTATATGTAACAATTCAGTTAAGTGTAGATACAGTTTTAATGTCGAAAAAACAGTTCAATTTCAAATAATTCAGTTTAGCATAAGCACGCAGTTTAAATGTAAGTACGGTTTGATTGTCAAAAACATTCCTATTTCAAGCTATTCAGTTTACTCAAACAATTCATTTTAGCATAAGTATGCTGTTAGTTCTATTTAATCCATAGATAGGGCCCTATCAGGTGCTACCACTCCGGGCCAGAGTGGACCTGGGAGCTATGGCAATGAAGCGGTACACAGCATCCCCCAAAGCTCCAGCACTGCTGGAACCTCACCATCAGATTGTTTAGTGTCGTATCAGAACACTTGTCGGGCGGGGTCTTACCCCTTTGCAGAGGCGCAGTCAGTGTATTCTATAGCCCCAGCTGACTGGGCAAAAGATTCTATGAGTGTTCCCTAGTTCAACATGATACACCTGAAAAACACCGAGGGACGAATCGGCGGGAAAGTTGGGAATTTGGCAATAAAGATGTAGACAATAGTGTGAATACTTTAAGTAATAAAGATTATCAAGCTTCATCTTAAAATTTAGACAAATAACAACGCATATAAACCTCTTTAACATATATATATATATATATATATATATATATATATATATATATATATATATATATATATATATATATATATATATATGTTAAAGAGGTTTATAGTTCTTACTGGATCATTTAGTGTGTTAATGAGGGACCAGTTGTTGCAGTATTATTAAATAGTGCTCAGTGATAAATACACACACACACACACATATATATATATATATATATATATAACATGATAGTGTCTGTGACCTATGGTTTCACGATTTCTGCATTCGTCAGACAGACTGAAGTTTTTCAAAAAAGACCGATTAATATAGTTAATTCAAATTAATTGTTCGAAAAGGTGAGGTATTCGAGTTCACGTGTGCCGAAATTTGAATGTTAGTATGTTTGGACATGTGCTGTTTCTTGCGCGTACATATATACGTATATTTGCTTATATATTAGCATGCATCTTTATACATATTGTGACGGTTACTGTATCTTTGTTCCGAGGTTACATTATCCTCGAAAGACGGGGAGAATCTCTGTCGTCAGCACCGTACCACCCAAGGTCTAAATTCTCCGTAACTAGTTATATTTTATTGATAGCTTTGAAAGCCCATATAACTAGTTAAGTATAAAGCTCGCGTATAGGTTTAATTTTTCGTGATACGGACGAATGAGGATGTGTCATGGGTAAAGAGGTCGACGTGATATAAAGGAACACGTGGGGGATTCCGAACCGGACAAACAATATGACGCGTAGTTGTTTTTATTCTTTTCTTTGTATATGTATCTTTCTTACATATTTTATTTTAAAGAAAGCACAGTTGTAACAACAGAAAAACAAAAAGCAAAAACAAATACAACAAAAAAATATACAGACATGAGGAGGGAAAGCCGCTTCCAATAGTATTTGACTATGTCCTTCCAATAAGACAAAGTTCTCCTTTTTCTTTTTTTTTTCTCAACTTGTTTTAAAATTATATCCGTATCTTGTTCCCTTTACAATTAAAGGGAGGGAACTTACTCGTCCTTTCTCACATTTGTTTACTTCTTTTTTCTTCTTTTAGCGAAGAACAAAGTCTCTCCTCTTCGTCTTTAATATGGATATAGAAATTTTAAACAAATGTTTCCCGCCGAAATTAGCTGCTAATGAACAACCTCAAAAATGTTTCTTTGGAATAGTCTTGATACGGACCTTTATTTAGGTTACGTATATTATTTGTAATAAAATTTTTGACTAACCTTTTCTTTTTCCTTTCCTTTCTCTTGTCATTATTTTTTTTCTTATGTTCGTTAGTTTCTTATAAACAAGTCGCAAGGCACCAGTTTTTTTGTTTTTGTTTTTTTTTTCTTTTTCGTTGAGCCTTAATTTCTTACCCAACGGAGTCGATGGCTTCTATTAGGCCATTCTGTGACTAGAATTTCCCCTTTCACCGGACCACGTGAAAAGGCGACCTTTCTCTTCCTTGGCGAAGCTCGAAACTGACTTTTTGGGTTTCGTTCTTTTGGGCAGTAAGACGCCCTCCCTGCCTCGACCAATGGGATGTCTTTTCCTTATCTGGGTCAAGACCTTTGCCCC
>OY757907.1:26320794-26323294 GCA_963585895.1 Sepioteuthis lessoniana | reverse complement strand
TTTAACAAGTAGCGTTCGGCTCCTTCTTTTAAATTTTGTGTATCGTGACTTTGGCACTTAAGAGGCCAAACACTTCTTCGTTTAAAAGGTGACTTTTTCTTGATATCAACTAACGCCCAAACGAAAAATGTTCAAAATAGGCCAATTTGCAACAGAATTTAAATGACTTCAGAGAATGAACACACACACACACACACACACACACACGCATACACACACACACACACACACACACACATATATATATATATATATATATATATATATATATACACGAGGATCATTAAATAAGTTTCCAGACTTTTTTCGTATGGGCACTTTTATTGATAGTACACACATGAAACTCTTGTCCCCTTCGAAGTAATCTCCTCCGGCTGCAATGCACTTGTTGTACCATTCCAACAACTTCTGCCAGGCCTCTTGTGTGAGCGTGTCAATGACATTCGTCACAGCCTCTTTCATCTCCTCAATTGTCTCATAACGACAGCCTCTAAGCTTAGGGAATAGCCAAAAGTCACGGGGACCAACGACTTGATTCCCATCTTGGTCAAATAGTCTGTGACAACGATGGGGTTGTAGAGTTGTGCATGGTCCTGGTGGAAATGCCATTGACCCGATTTGAAGAGTTCTAGCCTCTTCCGACGGTATATCTTCCTGACCTCCCTTAAAACCTCAACATAGTAACCCTAACCCTAACCCTTTGGCCAATCAATTCTGGTCTATTGACTTCCTTACTCCTCTCACACCTCTCATCAACCCTGACAGACTCCCTGCCTTCCTTGAATCTCTTATGCCACTCAAAAACTGATGCTCGATTCATGCAAGATGCTCGAAAAGCAGTTTGCAGCATTCAATACGTTTCTGTGGCATTTTTCCAAGTTTAAAACCAAATTTTATTGCATGTTTTTCTTCTAAACTGTCCTCATATTGCAATTTTGAAATTTACCAGCTGTGACAATCAGTCTTTAGTAGGGTGTATTCAAATTCCTGCTGTAGCTGTACATTTGAACCTGAAATCATAAAACGTGGTCTGTCATCTCATAATGTATAGAGCAATAACTTACTGAATTTTCAAGAATCTATGACAATTTTAAATGCCTGTACAAACAAAGTCTGGAAACTTATTGAATTCCCCACGTATATATATATATATATATATATATATATATATATATATATATATATATATATATATAAAATGAGTGGGAAACTGGATCCACCAAACCCGTACAACAAGTTAAGTAGTTATATTTCCTTGTTTATTCAAGGAAAAACTTCTTCAGACTTAAATAAAAAAAAATGAAATTTTTCTACTAAGCCTGTCGTAAGTGTTTGGTTTATTCAGTTTTTCACTTATTTTTAACACCTTGCAGATTTACCAAATTCTACTATTTTCCTAGTTATATATATATATATATATATATATATATATATATATATATATATATATATATATATTGAGAAAGACAAAGAGAGAGACAGAAAAACAGACGTTCGTCAAACTTTTGCAAAACATTTTTGAAAAAATAAGCCAGAGTATATCAGTTTTTAATCAGAGACAAATATGAATAATAATCAAATCGATAATAATCAAGTATGCGTCAGTTAACATTAAGCAACAATCACACTTCTTATAGACTTGATGTTGGCTGTTTATTGACAAAGAAATACGTGAAAAATGACGGATCAAACGACCCTTTAAAATTTATAGTGACACAACAGAAATCACCTCTACTTAAAAAATATTTAAAAATTGTACAATTCTTGAATATCACCGGAGGCCGTTGAAAACAGTCGAAATTTATATTTTTTGTTCATTCTATTAGAATTTACATTCTCTTATTCGTAACCCCGAACATCTTTTCTAAATCAGCGCATCTGTTCTTGTTTGTTCGCTTTAACCAAACATTCAAAAAGATATATATATATATATATATATATATATATATATATATATATATATATAAAGTATTGCAAAAACAAATAAGAAAGAAGCAATTTTCTTATTGGTTCATATTGTGGTGAAACTTCAGTGGCTTAGACACACATAGGAAATGATTATTTTAAAGTCACCTGAAAAGAACTAATCACAAATTAAGAAATCATATCAAGGAAAAGAAAATTCTCAGAAATCTATTTTCATTATTATCTTATAAAAGATTGACTTTTTGTTTGGGAACTTTGACAAGAATTCAGGAAAATAATCACTTCCTATGTATTGCTTTTCAAATAAAGTTTCATGAAAATTTCTGAAAATAATGATAATAATGATTTAGATTTTCTGTCTGTATTTTTATAAGGATATTGTAACACACACAACTACTTCATTGGCTGAGTGAAGCCTATAGAGTTCATTAACGCGTAAAGATAATTTTTATTTCACTTGAATTACCCAGCAGCACATAGGGAGGAATTTGTGTGAAAGCGTTTTCGGTGTGAAGACGTTTATCCATTTGAGTGCGTGCACATTGTCTTTTTATTTGCTAATCTTCTTTTTTTT